>CM050515.1:3605000-3955000 GCA_027563665.1 Antrozous pallidus
TTCTATATGAACTAGTAGCCCTGTGCATGAATCTGAGCACCAGTAGCTCTCTGCGGGGTCTGGCTGCTACATTCTGTGCCCAGAGGCTCTCCACAGCCAGAGGCCCATCTGCTCCCCGGCCTAGCCAGAGGCCCTCCTCAGCAGGGGTGGAACGCTTGCCTCATCTCTGTGGTGACAAAGCGAGCATTCTGCCAGGCTGCTCATGCTGCCCAGTCTCAGCAGCTGGGGGACTCTGGTGGAGCTGAGAGGACTGGGTGCTGCCATCTTGTGGCTATGGGAACCACCATCTTTGTGATGGAGTGATGGTTAGTTTGCATATTACCCTTTTATTAGATAAGCTACCCTGTCCTAGATCAGGCTTCATACTTTCCTAAAATCTCTCAGACAAGCTGCACCTGGTGTCAGCATTCCCCAAACCTATCATTAAAAGGCCCAAGACCTGGTACTAGCACCAGCCTTCCATGCTTCATAGCTGGGTCTTGCCTGGGCACCTTCACACCCAATACAAATAGCAGCCATCTGCATATTTCTCTGTGGCTCCTACCAGATGGCCCCAGGCAGTGGCTAACTTTGCATCTCTCTGGAGACCCTAGAGCCAGTGCACCCAGTGAACAGCTTCAGACCATAGCAGATTACAACTCTACACATCCACAAGCAACACACTCCAGGGGAAGACTCAGTGAGCACCAAAGCCCCGCTGCAGTAAGTCCTGCTCCATTAGGAGTGTTTCCTGCATAGCATCTCTCCCACTGTAGCCATAGCTGGTCCCATAGCCAATTAGCCTGGAGGTCAACTTCTCCCAGTGTCACCAAGAGCAATCAAAGAGCAAGTACAAGAATGTGCACACAGCCCACACAGAGGTGCACCTAGAGTGTCCAGCTCTGGTGACTGGGAAGTCTGAGCTTCCAGGCCCTACAGGACACCTACTATACAAGGCCACTCTATCAATTCTAGGAGACATAGCAGCTAAACCTAATACATAGAAATAAACAACAGGGAAGCAGCCAAAATTTGAAGATAGAGAAACATGTCACAAATTAAAGAAATGGGAACAAGCAAACTATTGGATACAGAGTTATAAACCATAGTTATAAGGTTACCCAAGAATCTTCATGAGACTTCCAAGGATATTAGCGAGGATGTCAAAGACATGAAAAATGACCAGTCAGAAATTAATGCTATACACTAACTGAAATAAAGAATAATTTATGAGGTTTCAACGGTAGAGTAGAGGATTCCAAGAATCAAATAATCAATTTGGAATATGAGGAAGCAAAAAACACCTGATCAGAAGAGCAAAAAGAAAAAAGAATTAAAAAATATGAAAATAGTATAAGGAACCTCTGGGACAACTTAAAGAGGACCAACATTTGCATCATGAGGGTGCCAGAAGGAGAAGAGAGAGAGCAAGCTATTGAAAATCTACTTGAAGAAATAATGACAGAAAACTTCCCATACCTTGTGAAAGAAATAGATTTACAAGTCCAGGAAGTGCAGAGTGAATCCAAACCAGATGAATCCAAAGAAGTCCACATCAAGACACATCATAATAAAAATGGCAAGGGTTAATGACAAACTAACTGTTTTTCTCTTACTTAAAAACAGTAAGAGAAAAACAGTTAGTTACCTACAAGGGTGTGCTCATATGACTGTCAACTGATTTCTCTACCTAAGCTTTGCAGGCCAGAAGGGTGTGGCAAGAATATTCAAAGTAATGAATACTAAGGACCTACAACTAAGATTACTCTACCCAGGAAAACTCTTATTTAGAATTGAGGTACAGATAAAGAGCTTCCCAGACAAGAAAAAGCTAAAGGAGTTCTTCACCAGCAAACCAGTATAACATGAAATATTGAAGGGTATTATTTTAGAAGAGGAAGAAGAGATAAAAATATGAACATTAAAATGCCAACAAATACACATCTATCAACAATTGAGTCTAAAAATCAAAGAAAATGAACAAGAAATCTAATGAACAAAGTAAACTAGTGAATAAAATAGAATCAGAGGCATGGAAGCATGGAACAGACTGATGAATCTCAGAGGGAAGGAGGTTTGAAGGAGGTGGTGGAAGAAATTAACCAAAGTTCTTACCTATGGACACAGGCAGTAGGGTAGTGAAGGCCTGGGATAGAAACCAGGTGGAGAGGGCAATAGGGAGAAAAAAGGGGACATTTGTATTATTTTCAACAATAAATATTTTTTTTAAATAATAGAAAACAGGCATTGATAAAAACATTTATTCATTTCTGTAGATTCTTTTAAATTTTAATAATGAACTGTATGTTAATAAACACTGATTTTATAATCATTCAAAGTGGTATACATTTTTTGGGCCATATTATATTTAACTTTATTTATTATTGTCATTTAAAACTAGATTTTAGAGAGAGAAAACCGAGATGGTGGCATAGGTAAACACCTATCTTGCTGCCCCACACAGCAATTTCAAAACTACAACTTAATAAAAGAACAAACACCATCCAGAATCACCAGAAAGCTGGCTGAGTGAAAATTCCACAAATAAAAGAGAAGATTGGACACTGTGACTCAAAGGAGCAGCTGAGGACAGCATTGAAGATACGTGGAAAGAGGTTTGGAGTGTGCACCAGCGGATAGGGCGGGTGGTTGAAACCCGGCCAGTTTTCTCAAACGAGGGTGACAAAGGTGTCCCACTGCACTGATCTCCCAGCTCCAGGAGAAGTCTAGGGAACCCACAATCATACAGGGTAAAAACTGGACAGTGGGAGGGCACTCTGAAGCTCGAGCGCTACAGTGGCCTGCTGGCTTATGGAAAAGGTGAACTTGTGCGGAGTGCACGTGAGCTTGGGAACAGCACAGCTGCGTGACCGCACAGAGAGCACTCATGACTTGCTCTCTCATTCGGGAAACCGTCAGACTGCATTGTTTTGCGACCCTGGGTGAGACATTGGGTGTGCAGACTCATTTGGGGAAGAGTCTGAATTCTCCGGCAGCTGGTGGGGCTCCGCAGCAGCTCTCTCTCAGAGGTGCTGGCGGCCGTTGCCACCGGCACGGAGTCCCTGGGGCCACAGAGGGCGGAGCTGACGCTGTCTGCTTGGCCCAGATACTCCGCCCATCCAACCTGAGCACAGCTGAATGCCACAGACAATTGGCCTGGAGGTCAACCCCTCCAAATGCTAACAACGATTAACCTGGGCTTAACTTCAACAAGACTGTGCAACCCATATCCACCTCAGGTAACTGGGGAGACTGAGCCACTGTCCCTTAGAGGACATCTACCACACAAAGCTAATCAACCAACTCAGGGAAGCAGCCACCATAAAGAGACATGGAAAGAAATCAGATGTGAAAGAAATGGAGGGAAAAAAAACGACTGGACATGAAATTCAAACCCATGGTTATAGGGCTTCTCAAGAGGCTCCTAGAAAAGGCCGAGACCTACAAGGAAATAAGCAAGACCTACAAGGAAATGAATGAGTCCTACAAGGAAATGAATGAGACCCTCAAGGATATGAAAAAGGACCAACCAGAAATTAAGCATACACTGACTGAAATAAAAAATATTCTACAAAGACCTAAAAGTACTCTAGAGCACCCCAAGAACCAAGTTAAAGATTTGAAATACAAAGAGGTAAAATCCACTCAGCTGGAAAAGCAAGAAACCAAAAGAATCCAAAAAATTGAAGATAGTGTAAGGGGCTTCTGGGACAACCTCAAGCATACCAACATCCGAATTATAAGGGTGCCAGAAAAAGAGAGAGAGCAAGACAATGAAAACCTATTTGAAGAAATAGTGACTGAAAACTTCCCACACCTGGTGAAAGAAATTGACTTAGGAGTCCAAGAAGCGCACTGAACCCCAATATATAGGAACCCTAAGAGGACCACACCAAGGCACATCATAATTAAAATGCCAAGAGCAAAAGACAAAGAGAGAATATTAAAAGCAGCAAGAGAAAAACAGATGGTTACCTATAAGGGAGCACCCATACGATTGTCAGTGGATTTCTCAACAGAAACGATGCAGGCCAGACGGGAGTGGCAAGAAATATTCAAAGTGATGAATAGCAAGAATCTAAAACCAAGATTACTCTATCCAGCAAAGCTATTATTCAGAATTGAAGGTCAGATAAAGTGCTTCGCAGATAAGAAAAAGCTAAAGGAGTTCATCACTGCCAAACCAATATTATATGAAATGCTGAAAGATATTCTTTAAGAAGAGGAAGAAGAAAAAGGTAAAAATAAAAATTATGAACAACAAATACACATCTATCAACAAATGAATATAAAAATCAAGTGAATTAAAAATCTGATGAACAGGATAATCTGGTGAATGTAATAAAATCATGGGCATAGAGATGGAATGGACTGACAATTCTTGGGGAGAAAAGGGGTGTGGGAGGTGCGGCAAGAGACTGGACAAAAATCATGCACCTATGGGAGAGGACAGTGAAGGGGGGAGGTGAGGATGGAAGGTGGAATGGGTACCGGGTGGTGGGGAACTATAGGGGGAAAAAAAGGGGGATTATGAACAACAAATAGATAACTATCAACAAGTAAATCTAAAAATGAAGTGAATTAAAAATCCAATGAACAGGCTTTGCGTCACTTCCGGCCTCCCTCTAGCTACCATCTTGAGTCCCCTCGTGTGTGCGCTTATTCTCAGCTGGTCTGCCCTAGACCCTCTGAGCGTCAGCTCTAGTCCCCCGCACGGCCCCGTTTCCTCTCCAACAAGATGAAAGAAACTATTATGAACCAAGAGGAACTCGCTAAACTGCAGGCACAAGTGTGAATTGGTGGGAATGGAACTGCTCGTAGAAAGAAGAAGGTAGTTCATAGAACAGCTACAGCAGATGATAAAAAACTTCAGTTCTCCTTAAAGAAGTTAGGGGTAAACAATATCTCTGGTGTTGAAGAGGTAAATATGTTTACAAACCAAGGAAGAGTAATCCACTTCAACAACCCTCAAGTTCAGCATCTCTGGCAGCGAACACTTTCACCAGCAGCCCTGTGGCTTTTCCTTTCCACAGTTGGGTGTTATGCCTGTCACCAAGCAATGTGGCTTTGGTGCAATTCAGCTTCCTCCTCACCTTGGCCCAGTGGCTGGGTGTCCCTCTCCAGCCCAGGTCCCTGTTCCTACTGCTCTCGAAGTATCCTTTGCCCTTCCTTGTAAATTTTCTCCTCAGCTATGATTAATTTGTTCATTTTGGGTGTAAGTTTTCTGATTTAGTTGCAATACCCACCTAGCCCCGGAACGAGATACACGACACATCTGCCCATTTGGCTGCCATTTTCCTCCCAAAACCCTGATGATATTTTTCTATTGATTTTTAGAGATAATGGAAAGGAGGGGAAAAGACACACAGAGAGAAACCTTGATGTGAGCAAGACTCATCGATTGGTTGTCTCCTGCATGTGCTCCATCCAGGGCTAGGGATCAAGCTTGCAACCAAGGTACATGTCCTTGACTAGAACTGAACCCAGAACCCTTCATTCCACAGGCCAATGCTCTGTCCACTGATCCAAAACTGGCTAGGGCCCCCACTGTTTTTTTATAGCCTGAAATTATAGGGATTTCTCTTTCCAGTACTAGAACTCTGGGCTTAGCTGTCTGGTGTGGGGCTGGGACCCCTTGTTCCTCTTGGGAGGCCTCTGCAGCCAAGATATCCCTCCTGATAAAAAGAATGCCATATGTGGGTGTTGGACCAGCCCCTTCCCCATCTCTTCTCTTTGTACCAGTTTCCATGTATTTTCTTTATTTTTTGGTAAAAGAACATCTATTGGGCAAACATAGAGGTAGAAGAAGTAATTTCTACAAGAAATGGGCTTAGCAAACAAGTTATGAATATAAAGAAAGGGCCCTTGGAGTTTGGAAGTAGGAAGCCAATGGTAACATGGCTGGGGCGAGGAAGGGAAGGGGAAAGAGAAAGGCACTAACTTGCTCCCTGGAGGGAGAGCACTGCCTTCTTCTTTACTTCTCTAGTCGTAGAACGTCCATTCAGCCAGATTTCAGGTGGTTCTGAATGATGGTTGTTCTGTATTTTAGTTGTAATTTTGATATGTGATAGACCCTCTTCCCCTCGCAACTGGTGGGTGGAGTTATGATGTAACCAGCACCTGCCAAATACCCTAGGGCCCTCCCCTCCCCACTCCTGAGTCCATGGGTGCCCAATCATGTGCCTTATATGAAGCTGCCAATCAGCGCTTACCGGGTCCCCTAAGCCCCATCCCCTCTCCCTTAAAAGGCACCTTCACCCCGCACATGCTCTCTTTCTCCCTTGGGAAGTGAGCCGGCAGGGTCGTCTCTTCTAATAAAGCCTGTGTCCTGGTCCCCTGGTCTCCGGCCCATCTGTTTCATCTTCCATCTTGGTGCCAACCTGGGGGAGTGTGGACGATCCTCAGAACCTAGCCCTGATGTTCTGAGTTGATTAGCTCGCTCAGAACACTTCTCAAACCCTGCTGTACCAGGACACGTGGGAATCTCTTCACTTCCTTCTAACCAGTAGGCCTCAGGGACCTTCCCCCCCTTCTCCCTCCCTCTGGTTCCCTCGACCTGGAAGGGCCTCAGAATTTTCCCGTCTACTCGGCTACACATTCTACATTCTATGTTCTATGTTCTATGAAAGCCCAGGTACCTGGCTGGGAAAACTGCTCTACTCCATGGGAAAGGTCTCAGGGTGACGGCCCTGGAATCTTCTCTCATATCTTTCTACAGGTTGGCTGAGGAAAAAAAGGACGTTTCTTATTCCTTTCCAGACTTTTTGGTGGCCCTTTTTCCTCCAGTCATGGGAACCTCCCAATTCAAACCCCCCTCCCCCGACACACCCTTAGGGTGCCTTATAGCTAATCTCTTGACCCTTGAACTTTCTGGCTACATCAAACCAAAGAAAAGCTCTTTTTTTTTTTTTTTTCTGTAACACTGCTTGGCCACAATATAAACTTGACAATGGCTCTTTGTGGCCTGAAAATGGCACTTTTGATCCCAATATCCTCTGAGATCTAGATGATTTCTGCCACCGAACAGGAAAAGCTATCGGGACTCCCAACGTACAGGCCTCTTCTTACTCCACTCGCACCCCTCACTTCACTCTTCTTGTTCCATGCATCAAATCCTCCTTGCAAAGTCCTCTTTGCCCTCTCAAACCTGTCCACAGCCCCTTTCTCTGTCTTTTGACCCAGTGGATCACTCCTCTCCACGTGTCTCACTCCCACCACCTCCTTACAACCCTGTCACGAAAATTGCACCCCACGACCTACCACCTGAGGATTCCAAAACTCCTTCTTCCCCCCCCCCCCCCCCCCACCTCCGCACTCTCATCCTCCATCCCTGGAGTATGTGTCCGCCCCGCCACCGCCTTCACATTCTCCCCTGTTCACACCCTCCCCCGCCACTCAGGGCCAGTGCAAGTTCGCACTCTCCCCTGCTGCTCCAGGCTGGCGTGCCTCCTCGCTCTTCCCTGAATCTCTGCCCCCATGACTGTGACCGCCAGCAACCGAATTCTCAGGTGACCTTGCACGAGGTCATAGAGGCAGAAGGCATCATTAGGGTAGCCATTCCCTTCTCCCTTTCTGACCTTTCTCAAATTGAAAAACACCTTGGTTCTTTCTCCTCACACCTTGATAACTACATCAAAGAATTCAAATACATCACTCAATATTATGATCTTACCTGGCACAACATTTTATCATTCCCACTTCCTAACTCCATCAGACAAAGACCGAGTCTGGGACACGGCTCAGCAGATTGCAGACGAGGCACACACTCGTAACAACTTCAATCCTATTGGCACCCTTGCAATTCCCCAGAAGGATCCTGATTGGAACTACCAAACTGGGCATCAGCACAGAGAGGCATGGAATAGTATGCTTGACAATATTATCCAGGTTCTTCACAGGCTGGCTAATAAGGGAGTAAATTATGATGAAATAAAGGAGATTACCCAGTGCCCACAGGAAAACCCTGGGGATTTCCTTGAATGCCTTTCACAGGCACTTCAAAAATATACCCATATTGATCCTACTTCCCCAGTGGGTACGGCCTTACTATACTCACACTTTATATCCCAGTCAACTCCAGACATAAGGAAAAAACTAAAGAAGCTTGAGGAGGGGCCTGAGACTCCCCAGAAGGAACTTCTTAGTGTGGCTTTTAAGGTCTTCCATAATAGAGAAGAACAGGAAAAGGAGAGGACTTTAAGAAAAGAGACAAGGAAAATTACCTTATGCTGGTGAAGGCCCTGCAGGGCTTCACACCCCGAGGCTCCAGGCCAAAGGGAAGGCCTACATTAACCCTACCGGGAGCCTCTTCAAATGCAAGCAGCAGGGACATTGGGAAAGACAACGCCCAAAGCCAAGGCCCCCTCCCATCCCATGTTGGCACTGCCAATTAGTGGGGCATTGGAGAGTTGATTGCCCCAGTCGCTGAAGGGGGGCTGGATCTTCCTCTCTAATGGAAACCCCCACATCCGGATCCACAACAGATCTGCTGGGAATGGCAACAGAGGACTGACGGGGCCCTGGGTCTCTGGCCTTGGTGGTGATCACACATCAGGAGCCCAGGGTAAACCTTCGTGTAGCAGGTAAGCTGATCTCTTTCCTTGTTGATACTTACTCCACCTTGCCCGAAATTTTGGGCTCCTTAATGCCATCCACCACTACTCTTGTGGAAGTCTCAGGAACAAAGACCATCCCTCTAGTAACCCAACTCGTCCTCTGCACCTTTGAGGGAATATAGTTCACACACTGTTTCTTAGTTATTCTCCAATGTTCCACCCCTTTACTGGGGAGAGACATCTTATTAAATTCCATGTAACTGTCTCACTGACTCCCTCTGCCTACATACCCTCAGCGTCTATCTTTCTTGTCTCTGCTGCTGACTCAGACTCGGCCTTGGTCTTTCCCCCATTACCTCCAGATAAAGTCAACACTATAGTCTGGGACACCTCCAATCCATCCATAGCCAAACACCACACTCCCGTCCTCATCCACCGCAAAAATCCTGACTCCTTCCCTTTCGTCCCCCAGTACCCTGTCCCAACCAGACATCTACTCTGCCTCAAACCCACTATTTCCAAACTTCTCAATGCAGGTCTTTTGAGGCCCGCAAACTCCCTCTTCAACACTCCCATCCTTCCTGTTATTAAGCCAAATGGCTCATAACGCCTAGTTCAAGACCTCAGAGCCATCAACTCAGCAGTACTTCCCATAGCTCCTGTTGTGCCCAATCCCTATACTATTCTGTCTTCTATTCCCCCTTCATCCTCCTTTTTTACAGTACTTGATCTAAAAGACACCTTCTTCACTATTCCTTTAGATTCACAATGTCAGGACCTTTTTGCGTTCATGTGGACTGACTCTGAAACTAGACATTCACAGCAGCTCACATGGACAGTTCTGCCCCAGGGGTTTAGGGATAGCCCCCACTTCTTTGGACAGGCATTGGCAAAAGACTTGCGGAATCTGGCACTGCCCAGAAGCCCTCTCCTGCAATACGTAGATGATCTCTTACTGTGCAGTTCTGATCTCCAAATCTCCCAGGAGGACACGTGTCTACTTCTTAACTTTCTTGCCCAGCGTGGTTATCGGGTCCCAGCAACTAAGGCTCAGCTCTCCCAGTCAGCAGTAACATACCTTGGGATTAGAATTTCACAGGACAGGAAGGAGATCACTGCCGACCGAAAAAGCCTTATCTCTTCCTTAACTACGCCAACCACCAATCTGACCTTCTTTCTTTCCTGGGAGTGGCTGGCTTTCTCCGCTCCTGGATCCCTAATTACAGTAACCGAGCTAGACCCCTGTATGAGGTGACAAAAGGAGACCCAATGAGCCTCTAGACCCCTCAAAACATATAGAATCAGCCTTTAAATCCTTTCAGCAGGCTCTTGTCCAGGCCCCAGCCCTACACCTTCCAGACCTCTCACAGTCATTCATACTATACACTCATGAGAATCATGGCCTGGCTCTGGGGGTCCTAGGACAAGACAAGGGCCCCTCTTTCGCCCCAGCAGCATACCTATCAAAACAACTAGACCCCACCTGTGGAGGTTGGGCCCCTTGTCTCAGAGCCTCAGCAGCAGCAGCTATTCTGGCCCTAGAAAGCTCTAAACTTACCTTTGGGCAGCACACTACTATAAACCCCCCCCCCATCATCTTCAGGACCTTGTGACCCATAAGGCTATACAACATCTCTCACCTTCACGACTTCAGGCATACCATCTGGTTTTCACCGAAAACCACCAGTTTTCTTTCATTTCTTGCTCTCCCTTGAATCCTGCTACTCTCCTCCCTGTTGGGACGGACCCTCCTCTCCACTCCTGCATTGAAACAATTACCCAGTTCATATCTCCCTTTCCTCATATTTCACCCACTCCTCTCTACACACTCGAACAAACCCTTTACATCAATGGTAGCTCTACCCGCAAAAGGAGGTACTGCATAAAGCAAGTTATGCTATAGTATCTAGCGATTCATCCATAATAGAAGCAAGTTCCCTTCCCCCAAACACAACATCTCAGCAAGCAGAACTCATAGCCCTTACTCGAACAAATTCTAACTATCTCAGCTGGCAAGTCCATAAACATCTACACGGACTCCAAATAGGCATATCATATAATACATTCTGGTGCTGGCATATGGCGTGAACGGGGATTTCTAACCACCAAAGGCAATCCCCTACACAACCATACTCACATCAAGGCTCTACTCGATGCAGCCATGCTGCCAAAAGCAGCCGCCATCATACACTGCAAAGGACACCAGAATTCTACAGACCTTATTGCTACTGGCAATAACCTGGCAGATAGAACAGCAAAAGGAGTTGCCCAGTCATGCACCACCCAAACTAACTGGCTCTACCTACAATCTCCCCACAATACTCAAAGGAAGAACATCTCAAGTACCTAGGGTACCCCCAGAAGCAAGGATGGTACACTCAGGCAGGAAAATTCATCCTTCCCTAGGCCCAAGCAATGGAGATACTCCAGGGAATCCATAATACTTTCCATGTAGGACAAAAACCCCTCCTGCTGTACACCACTAGCTTTCTGTCCTTTCCGTCTTTATCCTCCTTAATACAGAAGATAACTGACACCTGTGACATCTGCAATCCCTGCTCTCCTCAGGGTGGAGCCCGCCCTCACTCTTTCCCAACACACCAAACAAGAGGAGACCTCCGAGGACAGGACTGGCAGTAGACTTCACACACATGCCCTCACACGAAAAACGCCGTTCTCTCCTCACCCTGGTTGACACATTTTCAGGATGGATAGAAGCCTATCCCACCAGCAGGGAGAATGCTCAAACAGTAGTGGTAGCCCTCACCCACGACATCATCCCCCGCTTTGGCTTTCCAATGTCTCTTCAATCTGATAATGGCCCCGCTTTCGTCTCTCAGATAACGCAGCTGGTTTCTCAAACGCTAAATTTCAAATGGAACCTCCACATCCCCTACCACCCTCAGTCTTCGGGTAAAGTAGAAAAGGCCAATCATCTCTTTAAAACACATCTAACCAAGCTATCTTTAGACCTCCATATGCCTTGGACTGAACTTCTTCCCTGGCACTAATGAGACTCAGGGCCATGCCACGACAACCACTACTTCTAAGCCCCTTCGAGATCATTTGGAGGCCTTTTGCCCTCCAAACCCTGGAAGACAATTCCCCCTCCCCGGGAGACTACTTTCCTGCTTTTGCCCACATGAGGGCACTCTTACAACAACACGCTGATAATCTCCCCCGTCCCTTTCCTACAACTTCTACTCATCTCTCAGTCCTCCCTGGGGACTTGGTCTATGTCAAGAAAAAAGGAAAGGCATCCTTAACACCCACATGGGAGGGACCCTTCCCAGTCATACTCCACCCCTACTGCAGCAAAGGTACAAGGATTCCACCGCTGGTATCGCCTCTCACACATTAAGCCATACAAACCTCAGTACAAAACACTACCTTCCTACACTTCTACCCCGACAGGACCTATCTCCCTCAGACTCACCAAATGCCTCCCCCCCATCCCCGAAGAGGACTCGGCGACACCATCCAGGACTTGATGGCCCGTCATTCCTTACAGGCCAAATTCTACTATTTCCTGCAGTGCATTTTGGAGGACTGGTCCTGGTGGCGACCACGGTCTGCTTCCCAGAAGACATACACTCATGGATAGTGGAGCTTACCTGGCAAGGGACCCTCCAATTATTTACTCCGGAAGAAGCTCAGGTTTTCGAATTCCTTTTTATATGCCTTGTCTCCTCACCATAATTCTTCTACAGGCAGCCAACAGTGAATGCACCAATGAGGGGTTTTGGTCTTTTCAGGTAAAATGGACTTGGGATGATGAGGGAGTTATCAATTCTACTGTCTGGGATGGGAGGTCCTCTAGTGTCACTCTCTATTTTGATGCTTGTGCAGCCATGGCTCCTGGGTGGTCCAGCTGCGGTGGGTGGTATCAGGCCTATGCCACCGGCCACAAATATCTATGCATGAAATATTGCCAAAAGGGGGATTGTGACAGTGTAGGGGAATTCTACTGTCCATATTGGCAGTGCTCTTACTACCACTCTGGTGCTTTACATAGTCCACTGGTAAATCTTAGACCCCCTTTGGACTGTGGCCCCCTCACATATAATCCTGTCAGCTTTACCATATCAAACCCAAATAGACCCACTCTGGAGCCAGGCTCAGCCAGCAGGATTCAGAATAGATGGAGGAGGTAGAGATCCTGGGGGTATAATTATCTTTATTAAAACTTATATTAATTCTTGACCTATCCCTCCCTCGCTAAAGGACATTATCTCTCGCCCTATGAACCCTGAACCTACTCCTTTGCCCACCCTCATCAACATAACTTTCCATTTACTCTCTAATATCAATCCCTCCTTCTGTACATCCTGCTGGATTTGTCTGTCACTGACTCAAACCCACATCCCAACCCCAGCCTATGGGATCACTAACTTAACTTTTACCTACACCAGACCTCAATGTACGCTACATAACATCTCTCTCTTCAATATAGAAAACACTACTCATTTAACAAATGTCTCCCAAACTACTACCTCAACTACTCTTACACCTTACTACTGTGCACAATCTGTAAGTTTACTCCCTCCCTTAGCCTGCCCTCCACTGGCTATTTTTCTCCTCTGCGGGACTACAGCCTACACCTGCGTCCCTCAAAAACTGCCACACTTGCTCTGTCTCTATGTCTTCCTAACCCTCAATCTTTCTATCAGAACAGATGAAGAACTCGAATTCTCTCTTGGTCTTCTCAGACCCCGCCACAAAAGGGTGGCCCTTGTTCCCCTCTTAGTGGGTACGGAGTCCTCACTGCAGTGGGGACAGGAGTCCTCCTCTGTTCATTTCTACCACAAATTGTCTGCCGAATTTTCTGAAGATATCTCCATCATTAGCAATTCCCTTCAAAGGCAGGCAGACTCCTTAGCAGTGGTAGCCCAACAGAACCAGTGTGCTTTAGATCTCCTGACAGCAGAAATAGGGGTATCTGTGTTTTTCCTGGGGAAGGATGCTGCTACTTTGTAAATGAATCAGGAATTGTCGAAGATCACATTAAATCCCTCCGGGACAGGATAGACCAAAGACTACATAACCAGCTAGAAGTGGGTATGTCATTTTTGGCTCACTTACTCCCTGGCTCCTCCCACTATTAGGCCCACTGGTATCTATACTCTTAATTTGGCCCATGTCTCATGTGTTGTTTCTCTAGTTTCTTGCAGAACAGAATGCAGACGTTCGCCAACCAGAAGGTGGGAGAGATCTATCTGGCACTGAATTCAGAACCTAACACCAGAATTCTTGAGACTCCGGGTACACACGCCCCTAACGACGCACCCTCTCAGCTGGAAGTAGCTGCAGAAGATGGACCTTCACTCCCTGACCTTGCCTGGACTCTCAATTTTTAAAAAATAATATTACCAAGAGCCTGGAATGATAGACCCCCTCTCTCCCCAACTGGTGGGCGGAGTTATGATGTAACCAGCACCTGCCAAATATCCTAAGGCGCCCCCCCTCTCCCTGACTCCTAGGTCCATGGGTGCCCAATCATGTGCCTTATATGAAGCTGCCAATCAGCACATGCCAGGCACCCTAAGGACCATCCCTTTCCCCTTAAAGGGCACCTTCACCCCGCACGTGCTCTCTTTCTCCCTGGGGAAGTGAGCCGGCAGGGTCGTCTCTTCTAATAAAGCCTGTGTCCTGGTCCCCTGGTCTCCGGCCCATCTGTTTCATCTTCCAATATGGTTGTGAGAGGATAATACATGATTCTGAACTCATGAAATACCTAAATAATGCTGTGGAACAATTAAGAGTATACAAGTATTCTGTTCAGAAACTGGTGATAGTTATCTCGAATATTGAAAGTGGTGAAGTCCTGACTAGCCAGCATGGCTCAATGCCATCGACCTATGAAGCAGGAGGTCACAGTTCGATGTACTGTAAGTACTGCATTTATCTATGCTGCCATCTTGATTCTATCTAGATTTTTAGAATATGAAAACTATGCAAATGAAATAAATGGCAAAAGGACCTAGTAGCAATATTTTGTTATCATGGACTATCAGTTACTTTAGGACCTAAACAAAAATTCTGAATATTCAGGCTTCTTTTGCTTTGTTTCATATGTACCTGTATTCTGAGTCAAGCTACTTGACCAAAAGTTCTGATTTAGGAAGACATTTAGCTTTATAGCAAACATTTTCCCACCTACAGATACCACCTTCAAAGGAATTGAAATCACAGTGCTGATGTAATCTGCTGGGTCCCTTTTGAACAGTATGCAAAAAATTATGTCAACTCTATGGAAAGCCCAACAAGTACCAAAAATAGAACAATTATATAATTATATTCAGTGAGGTATAATGTTAACTTTGCCTCATTTAAAAATTAATCAACAAAATAAGACATGAAGTATAACTAATTGGTTTAAAAAATACACTATTATCTTTGTTTTATTTTTAGTGATGCACAGGGATTTTGTAGACTATCATGCTGCTTACATTGCAGACTTTAGTAATAAAAGAATGCAGATGGTGTTACTCAGAATTGTTAATGAACTGTGGTTCCAGATTTACAACTTTTCAGGTACAGCCTAGCATTGTCTGTATAAATCAGTAGATCAAATGAACAAGAAACTTCCAACAGTGGCAGAAATGTCACTGTAGCTGTGATCTGTCTGATCACTGAACGGATTTCACCTTGGACAGTTTTCTGAGACCATTATCTGAGTGTATTGTCATCTCTGGCAGTCCCATCATACTCAATATCCAATTGCCATCTTTCAAGGACTTCACCACTGTATTTCTTTAAAAAAATATCTTTATTGGTTTCAGAGGAGATGGGAGAGGGAGAGAGATATAGAAACATAAATGATGAGAGAATCATGATCAGCTGCCCTCTGCACACCTCACACTGGGGATGGAGCCTGCAACCCAGGCATGTGCCCTGACCAGGAATTGAACTGTGACCTCCTGCTTCATAGGTTCATAGGTCAATGGCACTGAGCCATGCTGGCTGGTCAGGACTTTACCACTTTCAGTATTCGAGATAACTATCACTAGTTTCTGAACAGAACACTTGTATACTCTTTTAATTGTTCCACATTATTTAGGTATTTCATGAGTTCAGAATCAGTAATTACAATCAAGGTGAGCCCGTATCTCTACACTCAAATAAAGGTGGCAGGATATATGCCACACTCATATAGAATGCTTTTTTTTGGTAAATCATCACCCAAGGATACTTTTCCCACTGATTTCTAGAAAGAGTGGAAGGGAGGGATGAGAGGAAGAGATAAAGAGAGAAACACGGATGTGAGATAGACACATTGATTGGTTGCCTCCTGAATGCACCCCTGCCAGGGCTGGGCACCTGCAACCCAGGTGCATGTCCTTGACCAGGAACCGAACCCACAACCTGTCCGTCCGCAGGTTGACTCTAAGCACTGAACAACCCATCCAGGGCTAAAATGCCATGACTTTGGTGCTCCGGTGCAGGGCGATCCTTGCTCCGGGAGAGCTGCCACACTGCAGACAGAGATCGCATGGCTCTGCAGCAGCTTTCTGCCACTGGTTTAATAAGTAACCAAAATTTTTCTTGTTTCTTGAGGTAGGCCTGTATTGATGTCAATTTCCTTCTTAGGAATCCTTTTTCTGTGTCCCATGAATTTACGGTCATTCTGTCCCACCTCCTCCTTATTCTCATTGTTAACCCATTCATTGTTTAGTAGCATTTTATTTAGCCTCCATGTATTTGTGTATTTTACAGTTTTTTTCTTATAATTGGTTTCTAGTTACATACTATTATTGTGGTTGAAGAAGATGCTTATTGATTTGAATCTTCTGAAATTTATTGAGACTTGTTTTGTGGCCTACCATGTGGTCTATCCTGGAAAATGTTCCACGTGCACTTGAAAAGAATGTATATTCTACTGTTTTGGAGAGAAATGCTCTGAAAAGAAAAATTAAATACATCTGACCTAATGTGTAATTTAAGGCCACTGTTTCTTTATTAATTTGCTGTCTGAAATATCTATCCATTGATGACATTAGGGTGTTAAAATCCCCTACTATAACTGTATTACTGTAAATCTCTCCCTTTATGTTCATCATTATCTGCTTTATATATTTAGGTGCTCCTATGTTGGGTGCATAAATGTTTACAAGGGTAATATCCTCTTATTGGATTGATTCCTTTATCATTATGAAATAACCTTCTTTGTCTCTTATTATAGCCTTTGTTTTAAAGTCTATTTTATTTGATATCAATATTGCTATCCAAGCTTTTTTAAAAATTTGTATTTGAATGAAATACCTTTTTCCATTCCTTCACTTTCTAACAGTGTATATGTGTGTTTTGATCTAAAGTTTGAGTCTGTTGTAGACAGCATATGTATGAGTCTTGTTTTCTTAATCCATTCAGCCACTCTACGTCTTTCGATTGGAGAATTTCATCCATTTACATTATAAAGTGACTTAATAGCTATATAGTGATTGCCATTTTATTATACATACTTATGCTCCTCTTTACTTTATTCTTTTTGTTGTTGTTATTCCTCATCCTAGTATATTTTTCCATTGATTTTTAGAGGGAGTGGAAGGTTGGGGAAGAGTCACAGTGAGGGAACATCAATGTGAGAGACACATTGATTGGTTGCTTCCCTCACATGCCCTGACCAGGGCTGGGGATCAAGCCTGGAACAAAGGTGCATGTCCTTGACCAAAACTGAACCCAGAATCCTTCAGTCCACAGGCAGACACTCTATTCATTGGGTAAAATGGACTATGGACTCTTTTCTTTATTCTTAAAGAAGTTCCTTTAACATTTCTTATAATACTGCTTTAGTGTTGATGAACTCTAGCCTTTTTTGTATGTGTGTCTGGGGAGCTCTTTATCTCTTCTTCAATTTTAAATGATAGCCTTTCTAGGTAGAGTAGTCTTGGATGTAAGTACTTGCTTTTCATCACTTTGAATATTTCATTCCAATCTTTTCTGGCCTGCAAAGTTTCTGTTGTGAAATCAACTCACAGTCTTATGAGAGCTCCTTTGTAGGTAACTTGTTATCTCTTGCTGATTTTAAGATTTTTTCTTTGTCTTTAACCTTTGGCATGTTAATTATGATGTGTCTTGGTGTGCTTCTTTGGGTTCATTTTGTTTGGTTCTATCTGCAACTTCCGGAACTTGTATGTTTATTTCCTCAGTCAGATTAAGGAAGTTCTCAATCATTATTTCTTCAAATATTTCTTTTGATATCCCTATCATGAAAATGTTGGTAGACTTGATGTTGTCCCAGAGGTCTCTTAAATCATCCTGTTTTAAAAAAATATATATATATATTTTGCTTTTTGATTGGATGTTTTCTACTTTCTTGTCTTTCAAATTGCTGATTTGATCTTCTGTTTTATCTAATCTGCTGTTGATTTCTTCTAGTGTATTCTTCATTCTAGGTATTGTATTCATTTCCTACTGATTCTTTTTTTAAAATATATTTTTATTTTAAAATATATCTGATTACTCTACCCAGCAAAACTATGCTATCTAATAAAAGAATAATATGCAAATTGACCATACCTCTGCTACACACACAAGAAAAATTAAATACATCTGACCTAATTGTTTCTAATGCCAGTTGGGTACTGAAAATATCAGGGGGAATACTTTGTAAAGTATCTGATTGTCTAACCACTAAACTGTACAACTAAAGCTAATACAAAATAATATTGAATGTAAACTAATACTGAAAAAATATTTTTAAATTTTATTTTAAAGACTCAGTATTGATTTCAGAGAGGAAGGAAGAGAGAGAGAGAGAGAGAGAGAGAGAGAGAGAGAGAGAGAGAGAGAGGGAGAGAGAGAGAGAGAGAGAGATACATCCATGATGAGAGAGAATCATGGATCAGCTGCCTCCTGCAGTCTCCCACTGGGGACCAAGCCCACAACCCAGGCATGTGCCTTTGACCAGAATCAAACCTGGGACCTTTCAGTTCACAGGCCGATGCTCTCTCTATCCACTGATCCAAACCAGCGAGGGCTTCATACTGAGTCTTTAAAATAAAATTTAAAAATATTTTTTCAGTATTAGTTTACATTCAATATTATTTTGTATTAGCTTTAGTTGTACAGTTTAGTGGTTAGACAATCAGATACTTTAAAAAGTACTCCCCCTGATATTTTCAGTACCCAACTGGCATCATACATAGTTATTACACTATTATTGAATATATTTCCTATGCTGTACTTTATATCTCCATAAGTATTTTGTAACTACCAACATGTACTTCTCAATCCCTTTACTTTTTCACCTTTTCCCCAACCCTCCTCCCATCTGCTAATAATGTCTGTTTCCTGTATCTATGAGCCTGTTTCTGCTTTGCTGTTTCATTTATATTGTTATTTTGATTTCTCATATAAGTGAAATCATATGGTATTTGTCTTTCTCTGACTGACTGATTTCACTTAGCATAGTACCCTGGGTCCATCCATGTTATTGCAAATGCTAAGATTTTGTTCTTTTTTTATGGCTGTTTATTATTCATATTTTTAATTTTCTCTCCTCTTCCTCCTTATTATTATTCCTATTTTATTATTATTTTTTATTGTCTAAAGTTTTACATATGTCTCCTTCCTCCCCACCCCCAGCTTGAACTGCCACCCCCAGCCATTCCCACCCCAGGCAAGCCCCCACCGCCCCAGCATCTGTGTCCACTGGTTATGCTAATATGCATACTTACAAGTCCTTTGCTCTCTATCTTATTCGTTCTTATTAAAAAAGACCCTTTAACATTTCTTTTAATACTAGTATGGGGTGATAAACCTCCTTTAGCTGGCCTTCTCTGGGAAGCCCTTTATCTGTTCCATAATTATAAATAACTAGAGACCTGTTGCAGGAAGATTCCTGCAAGAGTAGGGCTTCCTGCAGCCTGAGCAAAGCTCCCTTCCTTCTCTGCTGCCTCACTACTTCCCATCCCTGCTACCTCACTCCCTTTTCTGCTGCCTTACTCCCTTCTCTGCTGCCTAATTCCCTCCCTTCTCCACTGCCTCACTCCCTCATGTCTCTTCTGCCTGGCTCTCTCCCATCTCCTCTGCCTCGCTCCCTTCCTTCTCCCCCATCCTGCCTGCTTCCCTCCCTTCTCCCCTTCCCTGCTTGCTTGCTTGCTTCGCAGCTTCTGCAGGGCTTGGCTTCCTTCTATGCTGTCTTCTCGCCTGGATATGCAAATTAGTTGCCATCTTGGTTGGTTAATTAGCATACTCACTCTGATTGGCTGGTGGGCATGGCTTGTGTGTGTAGCAGAGGTATGGTCAATTTGCATATTACTCTTTTATTAGATAGCATAGTTTTGCTGGGTAGAGTAATCTTAGTTGTAGGTCCTTGCTTTATATTACTTTGAATATTTCTTGCTACTCCCTTCTGGCCTACAAAGTTTATATTGAGAAATCAGCTGACAATTATATGGGCACTTCCTTGTAGGAAACAAACTGCTTTTCTCTTGCTGCTTTTAAGATTCTCTCTTTGTTCAGGCCAGCGTGGCTCAGTTAATTAGAGCGTTGTCCCATACACAAAAAGTCATGGGTTTAATTCCTGATCACACTTTCAATTCCTGGTTTGCGCACATGGCCAGGTTGCAGGCTCAATCCCCATTTGGGGTGCATACAGGAGGAAACCAATTGATGTTTCTCTATCTCACTCTCCCTTCCCCTCTCTTTAAAATAAATAAAAACAGTCTGTAAAGGAAAAGCAAGATGGCGACATAGAGAAATGTCTGTATACACTACCTCCTACAACCAAATCAAAATAACAACTAAAATATAGAACAACCATCATTCAGAACCACTGAAATCTGGTTAAATGGAAGTCCTACAACTAGAGAAGTAAAGAAGAAAGCTCATTGAGACCAGTAGGAGGAGCAGAGGTGCAGAACAAACTTGTCTGATACCATGTGTGCTGTTTTTTAATCGTGAGGTACATTGTCTCTGGGGAGGCTGCTAGTGAAAAGCAAGGGATCCCAACCCCACAACAGACTCGCAGCCCAGGGTTCCAGAGTTGGGAAGAGAAGTCCCCATAACTATGGGCTGTAAAAACCAAGGGGGGTTGTGGCTCAGTGACACAGAAGTTGCTAGAGACTAAGGAATTTCTTTTAAAGAGCCAGCACATGAACTCACTCTGACTCAGTCCCTCTGAGCTCCAGAACTGGGTGGCTTTGGGAGAACCAGACACATTTGGGGAGCAACTGTATTATCTGGCATCTGGGAAGGATATCAGGGGTGGCTTTCTCCCAGATGAGGATGTCATTGCTCCTGTGCTGGGATCTCCCTGTCCCAGAACTGACTGAGTTTCCATCAGCTTGGAGCACACAGTTGGCTCCACCCTGGTGATTCCCTGACACCTCATCCCAACCAATTTGCAGCCCCACCCAACCTGTTTGCATTAGTTTTTCCATATGAATAGCCTACCATGGCTCAGGTTTCAGAATTTCCTAAAATCTCTCAGACAAGCTGCAGCTGGTGTCAACATGCCCCAAACCTGTCATTAAAAGGTTTGAGACCTGGAACTAGTACCAGCCTGCATTGCTTCACAGCTGGGTCTCACCTGGGAACCTCTAAGACCAATACAAATAGTAGCCATCTGCATATCTCTCTGTAGTTCCTGCCCAGTTGGCCCAGACAGTGGCTGACTTTGCATCTCTCTGGAGACCCTAGAGCCAGTGAACCCAGTGGAACGCTTCAGACCATAGCAGATTACAACTCTACACATCCATAGGCAACACACTCAAGAGGCAGACTCAGTGAGCAATGAAGCCCAACGGAAGCAAGTCCTGTTACATAGGGGTGGTTCCTGCACAGCAGCGGACACTGTAGTCACAGCTGGTCCTCACAGCCAATTGGCTTGGAGGTCAATTCCTCCCAGTGATGCCAATAGCAATCAAGGCTCAACTACAAGGCTGTGCACACAGCCCATGCAGGGGCACATCTAGAGTGCCCAGCTCAGGTGACTGGGGAGGCTGAACCACTGGGGTCTACATGACACCTACTACATAGGGCACTCTACCAATTAATTCCAGGAGACATAGCAGTTCTACCTAATACACAGAAACAAACAGCCAAAATTGGGAGACAAAGAAACGTGTCACAAATGAAAGAAATAGAAGCAAGCAAACTACTGGATACAGAACCATGGTTACAAGGTTACTCAAGGATCTTCATGAGAATTTCAGTGGACTTAGTGAGACTTCCAAGGATGTTCAAAGACATGAAAAAGGACTGGTTAGAAATTAAGCATACACTAACTGAAATAAAGAATAATTTACAGTGTTTCAACAGTAGAGTAGGGGATTCTGAGAATCAAATCAATGATTTGGAATACGAGGAAGCATAAAACACGCACTCAGAAGAGAAAAAAAAATGAAGATAGTGTAAGGAGCCTCTGGGACACCCCACATTTGCATCATAGAAGTGTCAGAAGGAGAAGAGAGAGTGCAAGATATTGAAAACCTATTTGAAAGAATAATAACAGAAAACTTCCCCTACCTGGTGAAATAGACTTACAAGTCCAGGAAGTACAGAGTTTCAAATAAGAGGAACCCAAAGAAGCCCACAACAAGTCACATCATAATTAAAATGACAAGGTTAGCCGAAACTGGTTTGACTCAGTGGTTAGAACATTGGCCTGTGGACTGAAAGGTCCCGGGTTCTATTCAGGTCAAGGGCATGTATCTTGGTTGCGGGCACATCCACAGTAGGGAGTGCGCAGGAGGCAGCTGATCAATGTCTCTCGCTTATTGATGTTTCTAACTATCTCTCTTCCTTCCTCTCTGTAAGAATCAATAAAAATATGTTTTAAAATAAAATAAAATAAAATAAAATGAAATAAAATACCAAAGGTTAAAGACAAAGCATATTAAAAGCAGCAAGAGAAAAACAGTTAGTTTCCTACAAGGGATCATCCATATGACTGTGAGATGATTTCTCAACAGAAACTTTGCAGGCCAGAAGGGAGTGGCAAGAAATATTCAAACTGATGAATAGCAGGGACCTAAAATCAAGATTACTCTACCCAGCAAAGCTCTTATTTTGAATTAATGGTCAGAAAGAGCTTCATGACAAGAATAAGTTAAATGAGTTCATCACCACCAAACCAGTATTACATGAACTGTTGAAGGGTATTATTTAAGAAGAAGAAGAGTGAACAATAAAATAGCTATCTATCTATCTATCTATCTATCTATCTATCTATCTATCTATCAATAATTGAATCTGAAAATCAAAGTAAACAAGAAATTTAATGAACAAAATAAACTGGTGAATAACAACAGAGCCACAGGCATGGAAACATGGAACACACGAATCTTTTAAAAAAATCTTTATTGTTCAGTTTATTAATTACATTGTTCCCCCTTTCCTTATCCCTCTACAGCTCCCCTCCACCCTGTACCCATCCCACCCTCCGCCCTCACCTCCCCCTCCACTGTCCTCTCCCATAGTTGCATGATTTTTGCCCAGTCTCTTGCTGCACTTCCCATACCCCTTTTCTCCCCAAGAATTGTCAGTCCATTCCCTCTCTATGTCCATGATTCTGTTATATTCACCAGTTTATCCTGTTCATCAAATTATTAATTCCCTTGATTTTTAGATTCATTTGTTGATAGATGTGTATTTGTTGTTCCTAATTTACGCTTTTATCTTTTTCTTCTTCCTCTTCTTAAAGAATATCTTTCAGCATTTCATATAATATTGGTTTGGTGGTGATGAACTCCTTTAGCTTTTTCTTATCTGCGAAGCACTTCATCTGACCTTCAATTCTGCATGATAGCTTTGCTGGATAGAGTAATCTTGGTTGTAGATTCTTGCTGTTCATCACTTTGAATATTTCTTGCCACTCCTGTCTGGCCTGCATCGTTTCTGTTGAGAAATCTGCTGACAATCGTATGGGTGCTCCCGAATAGGTAACCATCTGTTTTTCTCTTGCTGCTTTTAATATTCTCTCTTTGTCTTTTGCTCTTGGCATTTTAATTATGATGTGCCTTGGTGTGGTCCTCTTAGGGTTCCTATATATTGGGGTTCGATGCACTTCTTGGACTCCTAAGTCAATTTCTTTCACCAGGTGTGGGAAGTTTTCAGTCACTATTTCTTCAAATAGGTTTTCATTGTCTTGCTCTCTCTCTTTTTCTGGCACCCCTATAATTCGGATATTGGTATGCTTGAGGTTGTCCCAGAGGCTCCTTACACTATCTTCAATTTTTTGGATTCTTTTGGTTTCTTGCTTTTTCAGCTGAGTGGATTTTACCTCTTTGTATTTCAAATCTTTAACTTGGTTCTTGGGGTGCTCCAGAGCACTTTTAGGTGTTTGTATAATATTTTTTATTTCAGTCAGTGTATGCTTAATTTCTGGTTGGTCCTTTTTCATATCCTTGAGAGTCTCCTTTATATCCTTGAGGGTCTCCTTCATTTCCTTGTAGGACTCATTCATTTCCACGTTGGTCTTGATCATTTCCTTGCAGGTCTCATTCATATCCTTGAGGGTCTTGTTCATTTCCTTGTAGGACTCATTCATTTCCTTTGCAGTCTTGCTTATTTCCTTATAGGCCTCGACCTTTTGTTGGAGCCTCTTGAAAAGCCCTATAACCGTGGTTTTGAATTTCATGCCCAGTCGGTTTTTTTCCTCCATTTCTTTCACATCTGATTTCTTTCCATGTCTCTGCATGGTGGCTGCTTCCCTGAGTTGGTCAATTAGCTTTGTGTGGTAGACGTCCTACAAGGGACAGTGGCTCAGCCTCCCCAGTTACCTGAGGTGGATATGGGTTGCACAGTCTTGCTGAAGTTAAGCTCAGGTTAATCGTTGTTATCACTGGGAGGGGTTGACCTCCAGGCCAATTGTCTGTGAAGCTCAGCTGTGCTCACGTTGGAGGGGCGGAGTCTCTGGGCCAAGCAGACAGCGTTAGCTCCGCCCTGTGCAGCCCCCGGGACTCTGTTCCGGGGGCAATGGCCGCCAGCACCTCTGAGAGAGAGCCACTGCCTAGCTCCACTGGCTGCCGGGGAATTCAGACTCTCCCCAAATGCGTCTGCACACCCAACGTCTCACCCAGGGTCGTAAAACAAAGCAGTCTGACGGTTTTCCGAATGAGAAAGCAAGTCGCAGAGTGCTCTCTGCACGGTCACGCAGCTGAGTTGTTCGCGCAAGCTGCCTTCTCCACAAGTCAGCAGACCCGGTCGCACCCGAGCTTCGGCGTGCCCTCCCACTGTCCAGTTTTCACCCTGTATGATAGTGGGTTGGTTCCCTGGACTTCACTCAGAGCTGGAGAATCAGTCCAGTGGGACGTCTTTGTCTCCCGTTGGAGAAAACTGGCCGGTTTTCAGCCACCTGCCCTCTCCACTGGCGCTCGCTCCAAACCTCTCTCCGCGCAAATCTTTCAACGCTGTCCACCGCCGCTCCTCCGAGTCACAGTGTCTTATCTTCACTTTTATTTGTGGAATTTTCACTTGGTCAGCTTTCTGGTGATTCTGGAGGGTGTTTGTTCTCTCGTTAAGTTGTAGTATTAAAATTGCTGAGTATGACAGCAAGATAGGTGTTTTACCTATGCTGCCATCTTGGTTCTCCCCCACAATAAAGATTTTAAAAATCAATAAAAACATATCCTTGGTGAGGATAAAATATATTCTCTCTTTGTCTCTAATCTGTGGCATATGAATTATGAGGTGTCTTATTGTGGACCTCCTCAGGTTCAATGGATTTGGGACACTCTGTGTTTCCTAATCTTGTATTTTTATTTTCTTCTCCAAGTTAGGGAATTTTTCCATCATTATTTTTTCAATTAGATTTTCATTTTTTTGCTCTATCTATTCTTCTAGTATCCCTATGATTTCAATGTTAGAACATTTTTGAGTTGTCTCAGAAGTGCTTTACACTATTATAATTTTTTGGATTATTTTTATTATTATTATTTTTTTTGCTCTTCTGATTGGGTGTATTCTTCTTATATCCCAAATCACTTATTTTATTCTCTGCTTCATCTACTCTACTGTTGTTTCCCTGTATTTTATTCTTCACTTCATTTAGTATATCCTTCATTTCTAAGTGATTCTTTTATATAGTTTCTCTGTCTTTTTTCATGCTGCCAATGTTTTCACTAAGTTCCTTGAAATTCTTACTAAGTTTCTTGCACATCCTTATAACCATTGTTTTGAGCTCTGTATCTGGTAGTTTGCTTGCCTCTGTTTCATTTAGTTCTTTTTCTGGAGATGTCTTTTCTTTTATTTGGGACCTGTTTTTTGTCTCTGCATTTTGGTTGCTTCCCTATGTTTTTCTACGTATTAGGTAGAGCTATTATGTCTCCTAGAATTGGTAGAGTGGCCTTGTATAGTAGCTGTCCTGCAGGACCACTTGGCTCAACCTCTCTAGTAATCCAAGCGGGGTGCTCCAGGTACACCCCTGTGTGGGCTGTGTGCACTGTCTAGTTGTAGTTGAACCTTGATTGCTATTGGTGTCAGAGGGAAGGATTGATCCCAAGGCTGATCAGCTGTGAGGACCAGTTGTGACTAGCAGAGAAGCTGCTGCACAGGAGCTGAGTCTAAGAAACAAGACTTGCTTCAGTGGACTTTGGTGCTCATTGAGTTCACCCTTATAATCATGAAGGTAGTAGAATTTTAATCTGATGTGGTCTGTAGCTGTCCATCAGGTGCACTGGCTCTGGGGTCTCTGAGGAGATATAAGGTCAGCCACCGCCTATGCCTTTCTTGGGGCTACCTGGCACACACTACAGAGTGATATGCAGATGGCTGCTACTTGTGCTAGGCTTGGAGGTCCCCAGGAAGGGCCAACTTATGAACCAAGGCAGGCTGCCCTTAGTGCTGGGCTTGTGGCACTATGCAAGAGATATGAGGCCACACATGGCCAGATGCTGCTTGTTTGAGAGGTTTTAGGAAATTCCAAAGCATGAGGCATGAGACGCTATTTTATGGAAAGGCCCCTGGAAATGGCTTGGGTAGGCCTAAAAGTTGGGTAGGGTGGGATTTCAGGGAATCACCAGTATGGAGCAAACGGATTAGCCAGGTTGATGGAGACTCAGATATGGTGCCTGATTTCCAGCTCTGGGTTGGGAGGGTTCAGAAAAGGAACAGAGTCCTGGCCGGTGTGCTCAGTGGTTAGAGATATTCAATTGCTGTATCTCTCTTGCATCAATGTTTCTCTCTGTCTATTTCTCTTTCTCAATACTTCTTCTACTCACTCTAAAAATCAATGGAAAAAATATCCTCAGGTTGGGATTAAAAGAAACAAAGGGAAAAAAAGAAAGAAAAAAGAAAGGAAGGAAGGAAGAAATGAAGGAAGGAAGGAAGAAAGGAAGGAAGGAAGGAAAGGAAGGAAGGAAGAAAGGAAGGAAGGAAGAAATGAAGAAAGGAAGGAAGGAAAGAAAGGAAGGAAGAAAGGAAGGAAGGAAGGAAGGAAGGAAGGGAGGGAGGGAGAAAGGGAGGAAGGGAGGGAGGGAGAGAAAAAGTGACCTCTGCCAGCACTTCTGTTTTGGGGAAAGCTGCCCCTCCAAGCTCTTACCTCGATGCCAGACAACTCAATTCCTCATCGTATATATTCCTGGTGCCTATTGAATTCCTGTCCCAGTGTTGGAGCTTAGAGCAAGTGAGTCCAAGTTAGGTTCATGCACAGGCCCTTTAAGGGGAACACTGGTACTCCAGTTGCCCTCCATCTCACTCACAGTCACAATCTCCACTGGGATTTACAGCCAAAAGTTATGGGAATATATATTCCAGCACTGGAACCCTGGGCTTAGGTCTTGGTATGAATCTGGGACCTCTTGCTCCTCAGGGGTGACCTCCACAGTCAAAATATCTCTCTTGATTTTTATCTGCCACGTGTGTGTTGTACTGGCCTATTCCACATCTCTGCCCCTCCTACCAATGTTGATGTGGCTTCATCTTTATATCCTTAGTTGTAGGACTTCTGTTCAACTAGAATTCACGCAGTTCTGAATGATGGTGGTTCTGTAGGTTAGTTGTAATTTTGATGTAGTCGTGGGAGATTCCAAACATGGCATTTTCCTATGCTGCCATCTTAACTAGAACCCCCTAATTGGTTCTTTAAAAAAATAATTTCTATGTCCCTTTTTATATCACTATATCTTTGTTGAAGTTCTTACTAAGTTCCTTGAGGATCCTTATAACCTGTGTTTTGAACTCTGTATTTCATAGATTGCTTGCCTCCATTTCAATTAGTTCTGTTTTTGGAGAATTTCCCTGTTATTTCATTTGGGACATATTTATCTCATTATGGTTACTGCTCTGTGTTTGCTTGCATATATTAGGTAGAGCTGCTATGGCTCCCAATCTTGGCAGGTGTCTTGAGGGACCCAGTGGTGCAGTTTCCTTGATGATTGAGCCAGGTGCTCCAGAGTGCTCTTTGTGTGGGTTGTGTGTGCACTTTTGTTGTAGTTGAGCCTTGATTGCTATTGGCACATCAGTGGGTGGGGTTGATCCTCAGGCTCTGAGTATTGACTGTGACTGTAGTATTTGTGGTCTGACCCCTGGAGCGAAATTTACCCTCACAAGGCTCTGGTGCCTGCTGAGACCACCTTTGGGGAACTAATTAGATGGTGCTCTGTTGTGCTCTGAAGATGGCCACTGTGTGTATTGGTTCTGGGGCCTGTTCTGAGGGTGTCCAGTGCAGGCCATGGCCAGCCACTGCCTGTGATTAGGTCATGCTTCCTGATAGGAGTTGCAAAGTGATCTGTGGTTGATACCTACCTGTACTAGGCCTGGAGGCATGTGGGAGCAGTCATACTGCTGCGAACCAAGTTCAGCTGCTACTAGTACAGCTCATGGGGACTCTAAGCAAAAGATCCAGGGCCCCTGAGACCTGCCTTGGCCTGCCATCTGCCTATAAGCCTCAGCTGCTGAAAGAGCTTTAGGTGGTGCACTGAGTGTGTGAAGCAGCCTCAGGGAGTCACCATGGTGGTGCAAGTGGTGTTTACCAGGGTAATGCAGATTCCATGTGGGAGGAAGGCACAACATAGGGAATATGACACTCACCTCCTGGCTGTGCAAGGAGAAGGGCTCAACACAGGGACACGGCAGCTCTCCTTGAACCCTACTCAGAAGCCACACAACTTAGTTTCTCCCTGTATGTCTCTGGCACTTCCAAGCTGCTGTCCCTCTGCCAGAGTCCAGGGTGAATGCCTGTGAGTGAGTGAATCTGTGTGCAGGCCCTTTAAGAGAATGCTTGGAACTCCAGTTGCCCTGTGTCTCACCAGGATGGACAGAAGCCATCTGATTTTCAACAGTTACAGGTTGTGAGGGATCCTCTTCCTGGCACTGGTGCTCTGGGCTGAGGGTCTTGGTGATCCTCCATAGCTGAGATATTCCTCTGATTCTCAACTGCTGTATGTGGGTGTAGGACCAGCCTGCTTTGCATCTCTGCCCCTCCTACCAGTATTTAGGTGGCTTCTTTTTTATTGGCTTACTAATAGGACTTCAGTTCAGTTAGTTTTCAGATGATTATTCAGGTTGTTTGTTCTATAATTTAATTGTAATTTTGATGTAATCATGGGAGGAGGTAAGCATGGCTTTTACCATTTTGACTGGAACTCTCTTCCATGAGGGTTGTCTTCTTTAAAGTAGGGTGTGAATGGGCAGGGAGCCACTAGTGGCCAAGGGGCTGCATTAATCCCATCCCCTCCACCTTGGCCCGGCAATACCTACTGTATACCAAGCACCACGCTGGGCATGGTGTGGGAAGCGAGACAAGTAAGACTGAGTCCTCACTCTCAGGAGACTAGAGTTTCATGTGGGGGACAGTGTGTCATACATGGGAAATCAAGGGTATCTGAAGCTAGGAATGCACAGAAGAGGGAGAATTCAGCTCTGACTGGGGAGTTAACAGTGCTTCATAGAAGGAGTGATGTTTGGTCTGAGCCATAAGGTAAGATTTGAGCATGTGGTTATAGGTTGCTGGAAGCATCATCTCTGCGTAGATGTAAAAGGTGCAACAGGAACAGTGACTCTGCATGGGGGAGAGGGAGCCGACTACTAACATACCTCACTTGGTTGGTGTAAAGCCCAGAGTAGCGAGAGTTAACAGAAAGGGAGGCAGGGCCAGCTCCTGGAGGTAAGTGTCTGGCTAAAGGTTTAGTTCTTTTTCTTCTTCTTTTTTTATTTTTTTATTGTTTAAAGTATTACAAATAGTAGTACATATGTCTCCTTTTCTCCCCCATTGACCTCCCCCTGGCCTCCCCGACCCTCCAGCACATACCCTCACCTGCCCCCCCCCCCACAGTCTCTTGTATCCATTGGTTATGCTTATATGCATGCATACAAGTCCTTCAGTTGATCTCTTACAGCCCCCGCCCCCCACTGTAGTTGGACAGTCTGTTCAATGCTTCTTTGCCTCTGTATCTATCCCCCCCCCATTTCTTTCTTTCTTTTTTTAAATCTTGCATCTGCATACTAGAAATAAACATATAAGAACAAACAATGTGATGTCTGGAGCTGCCCCGTTTAGCCCCTCTTCGAGGGTGGCATTATCTTATGCGCCCCAAATCCAGCACATGTCAGCACAGGCACCTCCATGCAGGCATGATGCCCAGAGGGGTGAATCTAACTCTTGCATGTGTGGGGGCACGGTGGGGGAGAGCTTACGGGAGAGTGGCACAACAGCAGGGCACTGAAGAACCAGCTGGTGTTTAGTCAGGAAGAGAAGGGGACGCTGGAATTTCAAGCCAAAGGAACAGAGACACGGTGCCAGAAAAGACAGAAAGCAGATTGCAGTGGCGAGGACAGAGGTCCACTCAGGGACTCTTACCCAATAATAGACAAACATGCAAATTGACTGTACCTCTGCTATGCCCACAGCCAATCAGGAGTAAGCAAATTAACCTGACAAAGATGGCAGGCCTGTGGGCAGCTGGGGGCGGGGCAGGACGCTGGCATCATCGCCTGGGCAACGAGGTCCAATGGTTTGCCCGCTATATCTGCCTCCTAGGGGCACACCTGTGCCAGCAGCTCCTACACATGATTCCGACCACTGAGGAGCGGTCAGACCCCAGGGTCACCGCCTCTGCCGAGAACCAGGAGGCTGCTGCCCTGAGGCCCAGCTGAGAGCATGGCTCTGCCTCCTGCTTTTCAGACCCACCAGGACACAGGAGCAGAGCCCGGCCCTCACGGTCTCTCTGGAAGCAGCCTCCCAGGGAAGGTGAGCGGGCTGGAGATCATGCCTCGGGCTCCGTGCCTTCTTGTGGGTGGGGAAGAGGCAGCTCAGCGCCTCTCCTCCCCCAACCCCTTCCCTTTCTAACCAGGGGCCTCACTTGGAACTTAACGTTTTTTGTTCAACAAGGGAATTCTGAACAACAGTTGCCCAACCTCTGCAAACCCAGCGGGAGAACACGCCTGGGGCCAGGGTGCCCCAGTCAGCCTGGGACCGGGCAGTGGCTGTGCACAAGCACACAGCTTTCTTCCCGCGGAAGATGGACGGCTGCTCAGAGAACTCTGTGAACCGCAGGGATCCGCTGAGCAGTTCCCGGGCAACCGGCGACCAGTCCGCCTGCGACGAGGTTATAGAAGGGCGTCTCTCTGCTGCAGGCACTCCTGGCCAACCCCTCTAACACCCCAATGGCGAGGTGTCTGCATTTCTCCGAGAAACTAAGAAAGAGGCTTCCAAAGCTGTGAGGGAGCGCTTTACACAAACACACCACCTGCCTCCCCAGCCAATACCCGGCGCCTGCTATCACACACAGGTCTTCCATGTTCCTTCACCCAATCCTATGACAGCACCTTCCTCTGCGGTGACCTTAGGGGACTGTAATGGAAGAAGGCACCATGACTGCTCCTGGGCCACAACAGTGGGGCGACTCAGGGTGCAGAGAACTGGCCGCATTCCCAATGCCCGGATCTGTTTACTGTGTGTGAACAACGCTCCAACTGCCCAGGCCGTGCCTTCCCCATAAGCTACTTACAGCCCAGCCTGGCACCGCTCTGCTGGGCAGCACAGAGCAGATGCATGAAACCACCCAGCCCAGGAATGGGCCAGTCTCAGGCAGCTGGTCATGAATTGGCCACTGCAGGGTTGGCCCTACTGGCCGTCCAGTACTCAATTGCTTGCTGAGGTCTTGACCTACGGTTTGGGTTTGGTTCACTTCTTTTCCTCCCCAGCCCCCTCTAAAGGCCCAAACTTATATATATATATATATATATATATATATATATATATATATATATATATATATATATATATATATATATATAATAGAGGCCCAGTGCATGAAATTTGTGTGGGGTGTGTGTGTTGTCCCTCAGCTCAGTCTGCACCCTCTCAGATCTGGGACCCCTCGAGGGATGTCCGACTGCCCGTTTAGGCTCAATCCTGGTAGGATCGGGCCTAAATGGGCAGTCGAACATCCCTCTCACAATCTAGGACTGCTGGTTCCCAACTGCTCGCCTGCCTGCCTTCCTGATTGCCCCTAACCACTTCTGCCTGCCAGCCTGATCACCCCCTAACCATTCCCCTGCCAGCCTGTTTGCCCCCAACTTCCCTCCTCTGCCAGCCTGGTCCCTTCCAACTGCCTTCCCCTGCTGGCTTGATCACCTACAACTGCCCTCCCTTGCAGGCCTGGTCCCTCCCAACTGTCCTCCCCTGCTGGTCATCTTGTGTCCACATGGGAGCAGGAGCTTTGACCACATGGGGGCAGCCGTCTTGTGTGTTGAAGTGATGGTCAATCTGCATATTACTCTTTTATTAGATAGGATAGAGGTCTGGTGCATGGGTGGGGGCCAGCTGGTTTGCCGTGGATCAGGGTTGGGGTTCCCTTGGGACATGGAGCAGCCTGGAAAGGGGCCTATGGTGGTTTGCAGGCCAGCCACACCACCCAGCGACCCAAGTGGAGGTCCTGGTATCTGGGATTTATTTATGTTTCACAATTGAGACACTGTAGCCTGGAGCAGAGCCAAGCCTTCTGCTCACTCAGTGGTGGCAGCCATTTCTGTTGGGACATTTACCTTCTATAATTGAAACTTTCTAGCTTGGAGTGGAGCCTAGGCCAGGCAGAACTGCAGAAGCTTGGCTTCCTCCATCACTGGGGAAACCCAAGCCTCTCTCCTACTCTCAATGGCTTCAGCCATCTTTTTTTTTTTTTTCATATTCAGTCCTGATTGGCTTGTGGGCATGATTTGTGGGTGTAGCAGAGGTCTGGTCAATTTGCATATTACTCTTTTATTAGATAGGATATATATATATATATATATATATATATATATATATATATATATTCATCTGAAGAAAGAATGATTCAAAAATTTCCAAATTTTAGCAAAACATAGTAAAAAATATAAACCCACAGATCAAAGAAGCTCAGTGAATAGCAAGCACAGGACATAAAAGAAAGCTACATCAAGACACATTAAAATCATATTGCTCAACTCCAATGATGAAAAGGAAAATCTTTTAAGTAGTTAGGAGAAGAGAGTCACACTATACACAGGAATAAACAAAAGGATTACAAAAGATTTCTCATGAGAAACAGTGTAAGGGAGAAGATAGTATAGCAACATCATTAAAGTACCCACAAGGGGAGGAAAATCCTTTCAATTTATAATTCTAGACTGAAAATATTTTTAAAAATATTTTTCATGTATAAAAGATTGAATTTTTTTTCTCACCAGCAGATTTGTAGTGTAAGAAATGTTAAAAGGAGTCCTGCAAGCAGAAATAAAATTTTGCCAGATACAAATAATAATTTATGCCAAGAAATGAAAAACACCAAAGACAGTAAATGCATAGAAAAAATGTAATAGAAGTTTCTTATTTAAATACTAGAGACCCATTGCAGGAAGATTCCTGAAAGAATAGAGCTTCCTACGGCCTAAGCAAAGCTCCCTCCCTTCTCTGCTGCCTCGCTCCCTTCTCCACTACCTCACTTTCTCCCATCTCTGCTGCCTTGCTTGCTCCCCTTTCCACTGCCTCACTCCCTTCTCTGCTGCCTTGCTTCCTTCCATCTCCTCTGCCTCGCTCCCTCCCTTCTCCTCCACCCGCTTGCTTACTTTTCCTCAGTTTTGCTCCTTTCTGCAGTGCTTGGCTTCCTTCTATGCTGTCTTCTTCATGCAGATATGCAAATTAACTGCCATCTTGGCTGGGTTAATTTGCATGCTCGCTCTGATTGGCTTGTGGCTTGTGAGTGTAGTGAAGGTACAGTCAATTTGCATTCTACTCTTTTATTAGATAGTATATTTAAAGATAATTAACTATTTAAACAAATAATAATGCAATGTCAGTTTTATAACATCCGTGAAAGTAAAATACATGACAACAATACAAAAATTGCCTGGGAAAATGAAATTTTGTTACAGTGAAGTTTCCATACAAGATGTGAAGTGGTTTCTTCAAATAAGTACCCAGAAGTGGAATTCCTGGGTCATAAGTAATTTTATTTTTAATTGTTTGAGGAGCCTTTATGCTATTTTCCATAGTGGCCACACCAATTTGCAATTCCACCCAATAATGCACCAAGATAAACCTCTAGAATCTTGAACCAGTCCTTATTCATCAGATAAAACAGTATATATAGAGCATGACAAGTTAAAATCTTACATAATAAAGAGCTAATATGCAAATAGTCACCACACCCTCATGCTATCATGCCATAAGAGGGGACATTCAACACTGGGGAGAGAGAAATGGGGACCAGCCAGGCTGCAGCCTGGGAGAATGACAAGCCACCTGCTCCAGGGTCCTGGGTGTCAGCAGCTGGGGCTGCGGCCCAGGAGAGGAACAAGCTGCACACTGTGGTCCCAGGTTCCTGCAGCTGCAGCCTGGGTGAAGCCACCCACCCTCGGTCCCCTGTGGCTGTGGTTGGCCTTAGTCCTGGGTGCCCGTGGCTGGCCAGAGGGAGGGAAACCCAGGTCCTGGGTGTGGGTCGAGGCAGAGGCAGTTAGGGGCAATCAGGCCAGTAGGGGAGCAGTTAGGGGTGATCAGGCAGGCAGAGGTGGTTAGGGGTGATCAGGCAGGCAGAGGTGGTTAGGGGTGATCAGGGAGGCAGGCAGAGTGGTTAGGGGTGATCAGGCAGGCAGACCGGTGAGTGGTTAGGAGTCAGTGGTCCCAGATTGCGAGAGGGCTGTCCGTCTGCCAGTTTAGTCGGACATCCCCAAAAGGGTTTTTGTTTGGAGAGGGTGCAGGTTGGGCTGAGGGGAAACCGCCCCGCCCCTCGCCATGCATGAATTTCACGCTCTGGGCCACTAGTGAGATACATGCTTGTGGTGGCATTGCCTGCACTTAGCAAGATTTCTGGTTTTCCCTTCATTGTCGGTCCACACTATCCTGAAGGTTGGGAAGGTGGTGGGGCTTTTCATGGAAGCACATGATGGGTGTTTTTTTTTTTTTTTTTACTGTAGTAAAATAGATATGACATGAATTTTAATCATTTTTAAGTATATATTCAATGGCACTAAGTACATCCACAATGCTATGTAACCATCACCACTATCTATTTCAATAATTTCTTCATCTTCTCAAGCAGGAACTCTTTCCCATTAATAACTCTCCTCCCATGATCCCCATGTCCCCCATCTCTGACAACCACCATTCTGCTTTCTTTCTTTATGAATTTGCCTGTTCTAGGTACTGCATATAGGTGGAATTATACAATATTGTGTCTGGCTTATTTCACACAGCATAATGATTTCAAGTTTCACCCATGTTGTAGCACATATGAGAATTTCATTTCTGTTTATTCCTGAATAGTATCATGTGACAGGACTTTGACTTTTCCCTGGAAGCACTGGCAGGCTGGGGAGAGTGTTGCATACAATGATAGTGAGCACCTGTTGCTTTGCATGCTCTCTGATCCAAGTGAGGGAGGAAGTGGGGGCTGCAGGAGACCTGCAGCACTGGTTTAGCAATGGGATTCCAACTCTACCACCCGGTGCAGCCTCCCCTCTCCCAGGAAGCTTTTCTTTCCCTTTGAAGCCCTCAGGTGCCTTTCTGCCTTCTGAGTATCCACAGCTGAATTGCATACTCTCTGCTGTCCGGTTAACCTCTTGACAGGTGAGGACTGTGACCCAAGCATTCCCAGGACCTTCAGGCCTGGCCACCAGTTTTTCCTCCTCTGTCCTCCCATGGCATAGCCAGTGCATGACCAAAGCTTCAGTGGACACAGGAGTTGGGGGTCAGGAAGAAGAGTCACCCACAGGAATCAATGTCAGGTGTGGACCTAGAGAGTCAGTTTCTCCCACCCTGCTTTTTCTCTTTGTCAGTCTTTGGGCTGGGTCAGGCTGCATCCCTCCAGTCTATATCCCCACCTCCTAATGCCCCTTTCAGGGCTTATCTCCAGTGGGAGTTGAAGGAGACAGAGCCCAGGGGTGTCAATAATAATCCAGTGGGATGAGACTGAGCTCCTTGCAGTCTCATAGCATTTTTCCAGCCCTGGCTACTTTACGACTACATTGCTGAGTGATGGGGCTCAGGGGAGCTGTGGTTCCAGCAGCCGCTCCCACTGTCACACACCTGCTTGCAATTGATCAAGCTACAATTGGGCTGAGCAAATTCCTACTACTTCCTGCCTCCTGTCTCTGTTCCCCAAACCTCTTTCTCTCCAGTTCCTGAGACTTCCCCTCCTGGCAGCAGAGATTGGGTCCCCATCATCCAGAGGGCCATGGGTATGAACTGCAGACAGCTGATGCTGACTGCAGAGGCTGTAGACTTGCGCTTCAGACTAGGACTTCTTCATCCTCAGTATTCTCCAAACAATAAGGGATGCAGCACTTGTGCTCTGAGTTTTCTTTCCGCCCTGATTGCTCTGTGACTTATTTTTTAAGGATCACAAAGCAATAGCATTTTCTTCCAAAATCATGACAGTGTAAAGGAACTGGGGCGGGGGTGGAGGGGTGGGGGTGGTGGGAGGATAATGGTAATGGCAACCCCATCTTGCTGAAACCCCATGCAATGAAGGCATCTTTTTTTTCTTCCAGGGAAGCATGTGGCTATCCCCAGGCCAGTGGACTGGTGACTCTCCTTGAGACTGCATAAGAGTTCAACCCATTAGGTCATAGCTGTGGGGCAATCAGATGACATCAATAAGCTCTCTCACATGGGAGAAAGATACCACAGCAGAGAACCTAGTCATCACCTCTAGCCTATCTCAGATTGCTTTGCTCTAGAAGCTCTCTGGAAAAGAGCATTTCACAAACGAGAGAATTAATTTCTAGGGTTTTACAATCAACTAGTGGCCCGGTGCACGAAATTCGTGCACCGGGGGGGGGGGCGATTCCCTCAGCCCAACCTGCACCCTCTTCAATCTGGGACCCCTCAGGCCTCTGGCTCCTAACCACTCACCTGCCTGCCAGCCTGATCCCCCTGACTGCTCTCTCCTGACAGCCTGTTTGCCCTAACTGCTCTCCTCTGCTGGCCTGGTCCCCCTAACTGCTCTCCCCTGCTTGCCTGATTGCCTCTAACCTCCTCTGCTTTGGCCCCACCAACATGGCTTTGTCGGGAAGAATGTCTAGAAGGACATCTGGAAGGTCACTAGGAAGATGTTCAGTCTAATTAGCATATTAACCTTTTATTAGCATAGATGCTACCTTGTCCTAAAAATGCAGGTTGTTCCCAGGTTTTCCTATCATGGAAGGGGAGTCCGCAGTAGCATCCTGGGTTCTGACGAGGGCTTAAGTGCTTGTGCTTTATCTTAGCAGATGTGATTCCTAGAAGAAGACTCTTGGATATACCTTGAACATTTCTATCAAATTTGCCAAGTCATCCTCCAAAAATGTCAAACCACTTTAAACTCCCACCATCAACCATGCGTGTGCCCTCCATCCCACTTTGATGCCAATATCATTGATTTCTCCCTAGAAGCTTCCCTCCCGTCAGCTGGGAACACTTGATACTTAAGCCAACCTCATTGTTCAGCTGGGGACTTGATTTCTCGAGATAGAATTATGGAGGAAGAAAAATAGTTTTCCTCAACCTTTCTGAGTTCTTAAGTGGAAGCCCTTGTAATGAAAGACAGATCGCCAAGAGAAAAACAAAAGTTCATTAACATGTGTACCTCATGTATACGTGGGAGATCTCAGGGAAAAATGAATAACTCCCCAAGCTGGCTTAGAATGCAGATTTAAATACCTTCTTCCTAGGGAAAGGGAATGGGAGATGTAGGCCTCCTAGAGGAGAGTAAATGATTTTTAGGAAAGATGAATGGGGGTGGGGAGAAATAGTTTGTAACAAAGTTTGGGTGTTATGTCCTGTGACAGGAGTCAGTCTTCTCTGCCTGATGACACTTCTCCCATCAAGGGGACCTATGACATTTAAGCTCCTTTAGGGGGGGTCCAATTTTAGACAGATCAGGAGACTTCAGTGAAATCCTCTGCATGCACTTGCAGTTTTTCAAGAATCTGCAGCTCAAGATCATCAATATAACAATAAAGCTTATTTTGGGGGGTGGCATGTTCTCTGACCTTCAGAATAAACCCAACAAAAGCTTGTTTCCTCTCTCAGATGATTTGCCACAGTGGGTTATTCCCTGGAGATGGCATTCTGGGAGTGGTCATAACATACCCTGTGTATGTAGAAAGGTGTGGGCCACATCACTAAATAATCCAGGGACAGTTTTCTCATCTTGAGGAAAGGGAGATAAAGTTATAATAGTTTATCTCCCTTTCCACAGGTTTCTTGTGGGTTTGTGTCTCAGCTGCCCCCGCCCGCCGCCCCCCGCCCCAGCAGCACCAGCACCTACACATCGGGTCTTGGGGCTGCTGGGTGCCTGGCCTGCGGGTTTGTATCTCCAGTCCATCCCCGCTCGTGCCCCCCAGCCCCAGGTCTGCGGTGGCAGGGCTTGGGGCTGCTGAGTGCTGGCCTCCCTGCTGGTTTGTGTCGCAGATCCAGCCCCTCATAGCCCCAGCGCCCCCATGGCCGGGCTTGCAGCTGCTGGGTGCCAGCCCCCCTGCTGGTTTGTATCTCCAATCTGGGGGCCGCTGGGTGCTGGCCTCCATGCAGGTTTATGTCTCTGATTCGGCCTTTGCAGCTCCAGCACCTGGGAGGCAGAGCTTGTGGGTGCTGGGTACCGGCCCCCTGTGGGTCTGTGTCTCTGATCCAGAGGCTATTGGGTGCCAGCCTCCCAGCAGGTTTGCACCCCGCCCACGCCCCGCCCACCGAGCCTCCTGCCAGGCCAAGGCCTAAAGCCCTCGCCCCGGCCCTGCCGCTTCCACATCTTCCCCCCACCCCAGTACTTCAAACTCACTCCTACAGTGGGTCTATCAAAAGAACTACATTTCCCAGAATTCCTGGCGCCCATGATAGCCAGCACGAACCAAGAGCACCGTGAATATTCTCCATCCCGTGGTGGCCACCGGGGTCTCCGCACACCCCAGAGACTGGCAGCAGCCTCCCACTCCCATATTGGGTGCTGGGCTGGGGGGCATGCAGGGACCCCGGGCACTCATTTGCGATTCAGGCACCATAAGCTTAAAGATGGCTGGCCCTTAAGTACCTTGTGGGCCACCCTTACAGAGTGTTGGTTGCTTTCAATGCACTGTGGCCACACCCCTGCCAGCCTTGCCTCCTGTGTGCTGGCCATGCCCCTGCTCTGCCCTCTGCCCCGCCCCCTGTTCCAATTGGCTGGTAGCATACCCAATCAAGAGCCAAGGTACGGTCACATTTGCATGTTACTCTTTTGTTATATAAGAGGACTAGAGGCCTGGTGCACTAACTGCCCCTCCTGGGGCCTGGTCACTCCCATCTGCACCAGGGCCATCTTCCCCAGGCCTAGGGACTGTAGAATTTTGTACGCTGGGCCTCTAGTAAAATATAATGCCAAATAGCACAAATAACTTCTAAAAGTTAACAGTTTTCTGCAAGCCAAGCCCTGCCTAAGTAACTGACTGGCTTTTATTTACCCAAAATTTAAAACATACTTGGTTATAATAGTAAATTATCAAGTATAGCCTTAACTAAATAACAACAAAACAAGAGAGCACCGAGAACACAAATTTCCAGGCCAGCGTGTTAGGCAGATCACTGAGACCTGCTTTAATGATCAAGCAAGGCCCCACAGCCAAGTAGCCTCTTATCTCTCCCCATATTGACAAGCCATTCCTCATTATCCTGTCTGTTTCCCTGACCACTCACACTAAAGACCACCATACTAGAAACCTGAGTCAGAAGATTAAATTAGGTGATAAAATTAGGATGATGAAAAAGAAAGAGGGAAAATATTAGATAATTGTTGGACTGTAAAACCAAGAAAATCAACTATGAATCCAAATCATAGGCCACATCCTCCATGACATCATTCTTCCAAGCCCTACCACAACAACTCACCTTTCTAACTGCACAGTTTTCTGACCCATCATTTGCTTTGGAGAGAACAGATGGGTTAGCATAGGATATGCCAGAATCTTAGTTCGGTTTAACCATTCACTCTCCTATTTCCCCCGCCCCCAGATTGACAATTCTACATTTATAATAGATTTCTTTTTTTAAAAAACCTTGCATAAATAGCTTTTAAACAATTTGTACAAAAATAATTCCTCATAATGTAAGATGTAACAAAACCAAAAAAAAAATATGTCAAGACGGCAGATGTGTTGTGTGGTCCACTTAATGCTGACACCCAAAACCCCGGAGCGGCAAGGAATGAGGTGTCCAGAACAAAACACCATCACAAAAACCCACAAAGAAACATAAACTAAGCTCATGCTTCAGTAAGAGAATTTCTCCAGAGTTCATCCTCCTCTCCAACAGGAATGTCTTCTTGGTAAAGGCCGCCTTAGAACTGGTCCAGAAAGCAGTGCGGCCACTCTTCATAATAACCCAAACGTCCGGCTCACGCATCCCCAAAACGGTGGTGGAACGGCATTGCCTTGGCAAGGCTTGCAAAATGGAATCGCTCCGTGGTCTGCTGTTCCAAGTTCCAAATCGAAAAAAGCCCTAGTTTCTGTCAAGTCTTTCACCCTCCCCTGGACCGTCCCTTCCCCCACCCACCCTGTATTTACACGCTAGTCCTTGCACTAACTCAGTTTTTGCAGTTTTTCTTCCACTTGCCCAAACTGGACACTCACAGACATTTCAGCTATGAACTGCTCACAGCCTTCCTTGGTAACGTGCTTGCAGTACCTCAGGTCAATATGACAGATGTTTCCAAGGCGCTTGAAGACGGACAGGCATTGGTCAGTGACCTTATTGCAGTCTGACAAGTTGACTTCTGTGAAGGAGTCCCGGGCGGTGGCGCCCACTGCAGTGAGCAGGTTGACGGACTGGTCAGCAACATGGTTACAGTAACCAAGGTGGAGCTTGGAGAGCAGGGGCATGTGGCGGATGATGAGCCGCAGGGAGGCGTCGGTGATGTCCAGGCCTGCGAGACGCAGCTCCACGGTGTTTCGGAGCTTGCTCGGATTGTCCATCTGACCTGGCCTGTTACCGGTGGGCGGAGAAAGGAGATCCCGCCTCTGGGCATCCTTCAGCTCTTCTACCCACTGCACATCCAGGGTCCGGAGCAACGGACAACTGGAGATCCGGAGGGCCAGACCGCGATCCACGGGCAGCTGACAGCACCAGTCTCGGACCCTGGCAAGCGGTTGATGAGCCGGCTCAGCTGTTTCTTGGAGATATTGGTCCAGCTGAGGTCCAGAGAGACGGGCTGCCGCCCGATGATGCCGCTCAGCGTCAAGGGCGTGATGGACCCGCAGTGGTTCAGGTCGATGCGGGTCCACAACCGCTATCACAGCACCAGCGGTTCCAGGTCCTGCAGCCCCGCGTGCACACACGGGTCTTGGTGGCTGAGGCGGCTGAACACGGCCATCCCCGCCCCCGGTGCAGGACGAGCGCCGCCTGTCGTCCAGGGGCAGAGAGTCGGGCGGGGGCAGATGGGCGGCGGAGGGATCCCGAGTCGCTCTGTCTGGGTGCACTGGGGCGCGGACACGGAGGGCGGGGCCGGGAGGTGCTGGTGCCGCGGCTCCGGGGGGCCGTGGAGCCCTCTGCTGAAGCGGTGGGGGCGCTCGCACAGGCCCACGGCCGCTCGGGCTCCTCGTTCTCACTCTCGGGCTCCGACTCGAAGGGCTGGTGGTTCTGGTCGGCCAGGCTGCCCTCCGTCTTCCGGGTCTCCTGGTTGAGCGCCCTGTTGGGGAGCCGCCGTTTCCGGCGCATTTTCACCTTCTCCTTCTCCTGGCGTTGCCCCTCCGCGCCCTCGGCGCTGGGCCCGGCCGTGGGGAGCTGGAGCGGGAATGGTCGCTCTCCCTGGTCTGGGGGGCGCCTCGGGCAGGTCCTCCGGCTCCTGCTTGAAGCGCCGGGCGGCTGGCCGCCTAGAGCCACCGGGCCTCGGCGTTCCTCCAGGCCCGCCGCTGTTCCCGGGAAAGCTTATCTTCTTTGCCGGGTTTTAGCTGCTGCTGGGAGTAGGTGGGGCTGGGTCTCCACCGGGGGCTGGCCTCGGCCAGGGGTGCGAGGAGCCGGGGCCGTCTGAAGTCGAGGCTCGCTGGCGCCCACTGGGCTCGCGGGGCTCCTCGCATTTCCGCTTCCTCCTCAGTGCACGTCGTCTGCCTGCGGCGCAGGATGCTGTCCGGGGGCGCCTTCTTGGGGTGCTCGTCCGACCTGCGCCGGGGCGCCTCCTCACACTCGCTCCGGCGCTTGGCCGGCTCCGGGCCGTCCTTGTGGTCCCGGTTCTTCTGCTCCTTGAGCGCGGAGCCGGCAGGCCGGAGGCGTCCTTGAAGCGGGGGCCACGCTTCGGTCTCCGGTCTGGCCAGCGTGGTTACACTTGGGACGCTCCCAGCAGTTTGGAAGCTCACCGTTGACTGCGCCCCCCGACTCCTTAATCTTCCTTAACCTTAGGGCATCCGGGGTGGATGATTTCGTTGCAGATGGAGCCCTCCATGAGCATGAGGTTAAACTCGCCTTCTCCTCCTCCACCCGCCTCCTTCCCGCCCGCACACTCGGCACCGGGCGGTGGGGTAGCCCTGGCGCGATGCACCGCCGCGTGCCGCGGCTCTGTTTCACCCCGGCCGCGAACTTCATGTCCTCGCAGAAGCGGCACTCCGCACTCAGCCCGCGGGCAGGCCTCGCACTTGCTCCCGCTGTGGCCCGGTTGGCGGCCAACTTCACGGCGGAGGCGGGGCCCAGCTTCCCTGTGGGCCTCCCTATGGCTCGGTTCCGGTCCGGCTCCGGTTCACAGTCGTCGTCGGCGCTCACAGGCATGGCCATGGCTCATGGTGGGCCAGGCTCCCCGCGCTCACATGGCTGGAGCGCCGCCGCCCGCTCGGGCTCGGCTCGGGCTCCCGCGCAGCTCGCAGTGATATTTTCTTTCTCTTTTATTGTTTAAAGTATTACATATGTCTCCCTTTTTCCTGATAGCCCCCCCACTCCGTCTCCCCAAGACAAGCACCCACCGCCCCAGTGTCTGTGCCTATTGGTTATGCTGATACACATGATACAAGCCCTTTGGTTGATCTCTTACAGTCTGCGGTTGGACTGTTCAGTGTTTCTGAATCTCTGGATCTATTGTTCATCAGTTTGTGTTGTTCATTATATCCCACATGCGTGAGATCATGTGGTGTTTGTCTTTCACTGCCTGGCTTATTTCACTTAGCATCATGCTCTCCAGGTCCATCCATGCTGCTGCAAAAGGTAAAAGTTCCTTCTTTTTATAGCAGTGTCGTATTCCATTGTGTAGATGTGCCAGTTTTGCAATCCACTCATCTGCTGAAGGGCATTTAGGCTGTTTCCGAATCTTGGCTATTGTAAACTGTGCTATGAACATAGGGGTGCATATGTCCTTTCTGATGGGTGTTTCTCGTTTTTGGAGATATATTCCTAGAAGTGGGATCACTGGGTCGATGGATGTGGATGGGAGTGGATTTTTTTTTTTTAATTGGTAGCTCTGAGGAATAGACGGACTTGTCCTGAGCCTTGTCCCAGAGCAAATAGAATGAGCAGTTGAAACAAATAACATCCAACCCAAATTGGCAAAGGAGACTCAGCTGGTGAGACAGTTTGCAGCTGGGAAGGCCGGAGGACCCCCTGGAGAAAGGTAAAATCAGGGATCTGGGCAGGAGAGTCTGCCAGACCTCTAAGCCCAGAGGGCCAGAGGGAATCCGCAGGGCACCAAGCCACATCCTGGGGATAGGCACAGCGTCTGACTGGGGTAGAGGGTCCATAGGGCTGCTGGAGGCAAGGGATTCTAGAGCTGGTCCACAGTCACGAAAGGCTGAGCCCAGAGAGGGCAGCCTGGGGGCTGACCAGGCCTGGTAGCACCGGCAGGGGGGAGCGCAGAGGCGCAGTCTTTCCCCTCTCCCCGGCATGTGCTTTTCTTCACTGAGCCTAGGTCACAGGACCTTCCGATACAAACACTTACCCGAGGCTGAGCTGCGGAAGAAGGTGCGGACTTGTTGGATCTGGGGAAGGAAGGGGGGTCCAGGAGAAGCGGCAGCGAGTCTGTCCTAAAGAGATAGCCCCGCCCTCCAGTCTCCAGGCAACCAATACAGCCACGCCCAGATTCCACCCTGAATGGTACAAAGGATTAAAAAAATCTAAATAGTCCCTGAGAGTCCACAGGGACTGGCCTAAAGAGAGACCTTGGGCCCCAGCAACTGGAGCCTGAGAAACAGTACAGTACAGAAGACTGGGATCTTAAGCCAGACAAAGGAACAACACTTCACTTCTTTATTTGAAATGTTTTTTATTTTTTTGTTATCTCTTTTTTCCCTTCTTTTTCCTTTGTTTTCCTGTTTTTGTTTGTGGCTTTATTTCCTATTTTTTCACATTATCTTTCCATCACTCTATTTTACTTTATTTTTATTTTTATACCTTTTTAAAATCAATTTTTGGTAAATTTATTAATATTATTATTTTCTTCTCATTTTCTTTCTTCTTATCCACCCATCCCATTTCTACCTCCTCTACACTGAGCTGAGGTCCTCCCCATACACATCCGATTCTTAACCTTATTTTCTGTATATAAGCTGCTCAGCCCCCACCCTTTTTGCTGGATGTTTGGTGTCTGTGATTTTTTGGTTTACCTATTGGTTCTGTGGTGTTTTTCCATATATATATTCTCCTTTTTTTTTCTTTTTCTTTTCTCTCTTATCTTTTTTTCTTTTCTTTGATATAATTTGTGCTCTCTTTTCTCTCCCCTAATTCTCTTTTCTCAAGTGGTCGCTTTCAGTGGGGTTATTAGTGTAGTGAGTACATTCACGCTTTGTTCCCTTTGTGTTGTGTCTTGTCGAGGTGAATTTTATCCTGTCTGGCCATGTGCTAGAGAGTGAGTCACATAGCCAGACACTTAGAGAGGAAACTCCATCCATGAACGGGTCAACCCCAGACCCAACTACAGAGGCAGGAAGAAAGCGGCAGAGAGGGGAGAGCGTGAGTGAGTGAGGAAGCAAAAGAGGAGTGTGTGGTCATGTGGGGTGTGTGTATGTATATGTGAGTAAGGCATAGTTAGATCCTGCTGAACCTTCAGGGGCAGGCTAACAGGGCTCACCTAACCAAGCAGCCTCTGCCACCATTGCAAACAGTATTGGGAGGCTGGCTCGTCCTCAGGGGCCTAGCCTTTTTGAAGGGAAGAGCTGCTGTAACTGGAAGCCCAGCCTCGCCTCCACCCAGGGTGCCCTCAGAGAACACCTGGGACTCTACAGCCACCCCTGCTAGGGACCTGTTACCTCCGCTGTGGTCCCAGGGTCAATGAGTCTCCATCCACTCTGGGCACGGGCTACTGTGAGTTCTGAAGCATGCTCCACTCCTACTGGCCCAACGCTTTAGCCCAGGGCACTGCAACCACACAAGCAGCAGACATGTGAGCAGCCTGTTCCTGTCCTAAGAGTAGCAGTCTCACGTAGCCTACCCCTGTCCGAGGAGCAGCAACCGTGAGAGCAGCATGCCCCATCTGAGGAGCTGCCGCACAGGCAGTCTGCCCTGGTCCGAGGAACTGCAGCTACAAAAAAGTACCTTTCAATTAACAATTTTAAACGTAAATGGACTAAATGCTCCAATCAACCTCTAGCTAGGCTTACCAAGAAGCAGAAAGAGAGGACTCAGTGGACAATGAAACCCCCATGAAGGGAGAACCAGTACCTTAGAAGGTAATAAGGACCCTACAACAAGACACAAAAATTGTATTCAGCCTGGTCAGTGTGGCTCAATGCATGAGCATTGACCCATGAACCAGGAGGTCACCAGTGATTCCTGGTCAAGACACATTATGGCATTTGGGTTAATGTTTCAATTTCATTGGTAGTTTTTGGCCTATTCAGGTTTTATTCAGGTTTTTTAAAATTCTTCCTGATTGAGTTTTGGAAGCTTGTATTTTTCTAAGAATGTGTCCATTGCATCTAGGTTGTCCAGTGTATTGGAGTAGAGCTGTTTGTAGTGTTTTTTTTTTTTTTTTTACAATCTTTCATATTTCTGTGGGGTCTATTGTTACTTCACCTCTTTAGTTTCTGATTTTGTAGGGTCATCTCTCTTTCTTTCTTGGTGAGCCTGGCTAGCGGCTCATCAATCTTGTTTATCCTTTCAAAAAACCAGCTGTTGGTTTTATTGATCTTTTGTTGTTGTTTTTTGTCTCTATGTCATTTATTTCTGCTCTGATCTTTATTATTTCCTTCCTTGTGCTTACTCTGGGCTTTTCTTGTTTGTCTTTTTATACTTATTTAAGTTGTAGGGTTAGATAATTTATTACCACTTTTTTTTTTTTAGGAAGTCTGTAGACCTATGATTTCCCTCTCAGGACTGCTTTCACTGTGCCCCACAGATTTTGGGTTGTTGTGTTTTCATTGTTGTTTGTTACCAGGATGCCTTTTATTTTTACTTTGATCTCTCTGGTAACCCAATCATTGTTTAATAGTATGCTATTTAGCCTCAAAGTGTTTGATTTTTTTCAATGTTTTTATTGTAGTTGATTTCTAATTCTATGCCATTGTGATCTGAGAAGATGCTTGATATGATTTCCATCTTCTTAAATTTGAAGAGACTTTGCCTGTGTCCCAATGTGTGGTCTATCTTTGAAAATGTTCTGTGTGCATTTGAGAAGAATGTATATTCTGTAGCTTTGGGGTTAAATGTTCTGAAGACATGTCAATTAATTCCATCTGATCTAGTGAGTCATATAGGATTTATATTTCTGTGTGCTGATTTTTTGTTTAGAGGGTTTATCCAGTGGTGTCAATGGGTATTAAAGTCCCCTATTATGACTCTATTGCTGTTGATCTCTCCTGTATTGGGTGCATATATGTTTTTCTGGATTATATTCTCTTGTTGAATTGCTCCCCTTAGTATTATGAAGTAGCCTTCCTTATCTCTTGTTATGGCCTCCACTTTGAGTTCTATTTTGACAGATATCAGTATTGTTACATCAGGTTTTTTCCATTTTCATTCCCCTGAAAAAATTTTCCCGCCCTTTCACTATAAGTCTGAGTTCTTTGTTCTGAGGTGGGTCTTTTGTAGACAGCAGATATATGGGTCATGTTTTCTTATCCATTTAGGTACCCTATATCTTTTGATTGGAGCATTCAATCCAGATAAGTTTAAGGCTATTATTAATAGGTACTTGTTTGTTGCCATTTTTACTCTTTATGTTTGTGTTCCTTTTTCACTTCCTGTTTCTTCTTTTTACATCAGTCCTTTAGCATTTCTTGAATTGGTGGCTTGGTGGTAATGAACTCGCTTAGCCATTTTTTGTCTATGAAGCTCCTGATTTCACCTTTAATTTTGAATGATACCTTTGCTGGGTATAGTATTCTTGGATTCAGTCCATTGCTTTGCATCACTTTGTATATTTCATTCCATTCCCTTCTGGCCTGACATCTTTCTGTTGAGAAATCAGTTGAGAGTCTAATGAGAAATCCCTTATACGTAACTTTCTGTCTCACTCTGGCAGTCTTTAAGATTCTTACTTTGTCATTGGTGTTTGCCAATTTAATTATGATGTGTCTTGGTGTCGGTTGATTTGAGTTCATCTTGTTTGGGACTCTGTGTGCTTCTTGAACTTGTGGGAGTTTTTTCTTTCCAATATCATGAAAGTTTTCTGTCATTATTTCTTCAAACAAGTATTCTATTCCTTGCTCAGTTTCCTCTCCTTCTGGCACCCTATTATGTGTATCTTTCATTTCGTGTTGTCCCAAAGTTCCCTTAAACTCTCCCCCTGTTTTTTATCCCCCAGTTGCTTTTCTGCTTGGGTGTTTTTCCTATCTTGTCTTCTATCTTGCTGATGTGGTCCTGAGCTTCTTATAGTCTACTGTTGATGCTTTCTATTGTGTTCCTTATTGCAGCTATGTCATTCTTCATTTCCTCCTGGTTATTCTTCATTTCCTCTTGATTTTTACACAAGTTGTTGAATTTGTCTTCTGTCCTTTTCCATGTCCTTATGACCATTACTCTGAATTCTTTTCTGACAATTTGCTTGCCTCCATTTCACTTACTTCCTTATATTGTGATTTCTTCCTTTTCTTTTGTATGAGAGCTATTTCTTCATCTTTCCATTTTTTCTTCTCTCAGCGTGTCTTGTTATGTGACTCACTCTCTAACACATTGACAGAAAGGCAGAAAATACAACTTGACTAGATACAACACAAAGGGAACAAAACATGAATGTATTCATGACACTGACCACCAGAGAAAAGAGAATTTGGAAGAGAAAGGAGCACAAAAATATTGAGAAAAGAAAGAAAATAAGGTAAGAGAAAAAAAAAAAGATGGGGAAAATTTATATATATGGGGAGAATATTCAACAAAACATACAAATAAAAAATGCAAATAGCAAACTTCCAGAAAAAAAGGTGGGGGAATTGTATCTAAAAAGGCAGAATTTATTTCCAGAAAGTAAGGTAAAGGAATTGAATGAATGGGCATATACCAAAGTTGAGTATAGAGGAGGTAGAAAGAGAATGAATGGATAAGAAGAAAAGTAAAGACAAAATAGTCAATAAATAAATCTCCACTTTCTTTATCTATCATCTATCTATCTATCTATCTATCTATCATCTATCTATCTAACTGTATTTGGAAAAGGAGAGTAGTGTTGAAAGCAAATATTTGAGTTTGGTAAGTGAAACCAATTAAGCCATTATGAGAAGAAGAAAGCAAGCAAGGAGAGAAAAAACAAAACAAAAAAAGGCCAGTGAAGAAAGAGAAAAGAGAATGGACTTGGAGCAGGGGAGAGAAAATTAGATATGAGTAAGCCAACAGAGACTACTATAATAGTAGTGTGTCCATAAAGCAGATAAAAAGATCAATATCTAACAGGGAGTAAAAAGAAAGGAGAGAGAAAAACTAAAGCTGGAACAGGAGAAGAGAAACAGAATGAAAAAGGGAGAAGTGAGGATTAAAATGTTGGCAAAAAGGAAAAAAAATGAGATAAAGTAAAAGCCTATCTAATAAAAGAATAATATGCAAATTAGCATCACTTCACTATACCCACAAGCCACACCCACCAGCCAATCAGGAGCAAGTATGCAAATCAACCCCAACCAAGATGGCTGCAGCAACAGAGAGAGCAGGAGGGAGGCTTGGGTTTCCCCAGCAATGGAGGAAGCCAAGCTTTCCACACACCCTGGTGGGCCCAGGCCTCTGCTTAAGGCTACAAAGTTTGAATTATAGAAGATAAATAAATTCCAACAAAAATGGGGGCAGCCACAGAGTTGGAGAAAAAAGAAGGCTAGGGTTGCCCCTGGTGATGGAGGAAGCCAAGTTTCTGCAGCCCTGGTCTGTCTTGGCCTCCACTTAAGGCTACAAAGTTTCAGTGATAGAAGAAAAATAAATCCCAACAGAAATGGCTGCAGCTGCGGAGGGAGAAGGAGGATTCACTTTGCTCCAGGCTACAAAGTTTCAACTGTAGAAGGTAAATAAATCACAGATATCAGGGCCTCAACTTGGGGGGCTAGGGGGCATGACTGGCCTGCAAATCGCCACAGACCCCTTGCCCAGGAACCCTCACCCTGATCCAGGACACCCTCCAGGGCAAACCAGCTGGCCCCCATAAGAAGGCCAGCAGAGGAGGGCAATTGGGAGGGGCAGAGGCTCTGAACAGGCTGGTCTGACATCCACGTGTGGCAGGCAAAAATCAGAAGAGATACCTTGGCTGTGGAGGTTCCCACTGAAGAACAAGGAGTCTCATTTCCACACCAGGCCTCCACGCCCAGGGTTTTAGGCCCAGGAAGAGAAGTCCCCACAACTTCAGGCTATAAAAGCCAGTTGGAATGGAGGATGAGAGAGACCAAGGCATCTAAAGTCCTAGGCAGTCTTCTTAAAGGGCCAGCCTTACTTGGATTCATTTTCTCTGAGTTCCAGCATAGGGACTGCAACTTAAAAGCTACCAGAGACATATGGGAAGAACTGAACTATTTGACATTAGGGCAAGAGCTAAAGAAACAGCTTTCTCTCAGACAGAAGTGCTTGCAAAAGCACTTGTTCCTTTGATGAGCCCTCACCCCCACAGAGCTGACAGGCAGGCACTATATCGGAATCTCCAGCAATCTGGTTCACACTGTTTGCCCCACCATGGTGATTCCCAGAGACCTTACCCTACCTAACTTTAGGGCTCACCCAAGCTGTTTACAGTGTCCTGTCTTGGCTCATGGTTCAATTTTCCTCAACTCTCTCAAATAAGCAGAATCTGGCCCCAGTGTGCTCTATACTTCTAGTTAAGTGGCCCAGGCTTGGCACTAGCAGCAGCCAGCCTTGGTTCACAGCTTGTCCTTGCTTGGGCACCTTCAAGCCCAGTACATGAAGCAGCCATCTGCAGATTGCTTTGTGGTTTATGCCTGGTGGCCCTGGGCAGAAGACAGGCAGTGGCCGCACTTCCTGGAAGTCTCAGAGCCAGCGTACCCAGTGGATAACTTTAGTCAATCAGAAGAGCAAAAAGAAGCACCACCACCCAACCATCTCCATAAACGACACACTCAAGGGTGGATTCAGAAGGTACCAGAACCCTGCTGAAGTAAGTCGTGCTCTGTGCAGTGGGTCTCTGCACAACTGATCCTTCAAGGTGGTTGGAGGTCCATAGTCATTCATCAGTCAGTCCTTTCGGCTGATCATCCTGATATCTCCCATTGACATGCCAATAGCAACCAATGCTCAACTACAGCGGGAGGTTACACATCCCACATGAGGGCACACCTTGAGTGCCTAGCTGGGATGGTTGAGGAGGCTGTGCCATTAAACGCTATAGTACGCCTACTAAATTAGGCCACACTACCAAGCCTGAGAGACACAGAAGCTTTACCTAATTCATAAAAACAAATCCATGCAGGTAGCCAAAATGAGGAAACAAAGAAGCATGGCCCAAATGAAACAACAGAACAAAACTCCAGAAAAAGATCTAAACAAAACAGAGATAAGCAATCTACTAGATGCAGAGTTCAAGACAATGGTTATAAGGATGCTCAAGGTACTTACTGAGGACTTCAACAACATAAAAAGAACCAGTTATAAATGAAGGCTACACTTAATTGAAATAAAGAATAATTTACAGGCATTCAACAGTAGAGCAGATAAAGCTGAGCATCAAACCAAATATTTGGAATATGAAGAAGCATATAATCAGAAGAGCAAAAGGAATTTTAAAAATATGAAGATAGTGTAAGGAGCCTCTGAGACAACTTAAAGTGTACCAACATTTGAATCATGGGGGTGCCAGAAGAAGGAGAGAGAGAGAGAGAGAGAGAGAGAGAGAGAGAGAGAGAGAGAGAGATAAAAAACCTATTTGAAGAAATAATGACAGAAAATTTCACCTACCTGATGAAAGAAATAGACTTAAATGTCCAGGAATCACAGCAGGTCCAAAACAAAATGAATCCAAAGAGGCCCACACCAAGATGCATCATAATAAAAATGTCAAAGGGTAAAGACAATCTTAACAGCAGCAAGAGAAAAGCTGTTAGTTGCCAGAAGCCAATTTCAGCATGTCAGCAGGGCTGAATCATCGAGATAGCTGAGGGCATTTTCCCAAACCTGAAAAGGATGCATAAAATGATTGTTTGCTGCCAGACAGCTAAGGGCATCTAAATCTACATGTTATTGCTTCCTAATGGCCAAACACCTGAACAGCTGAAGGCAATTTTCCCCAATCTGACAATGGATTGTGTATACAAAACCCTATCCTTTGATGTATATATCTCTACCTTGCCTTAGGACAATTTGTGTTAATAAAAAGCAAGGGGTCTTGAAACAAGAGAGAACTTAGTTCCTTTAGCTAAGTCTTCTCTAGCTCCCCATAATGCCTTCCAAAATTATCTTTCATCTCTGAACTCTTGATTAATTTATGCACAGCACCTTCTCCAGACTCTTGAACCCTTCTAGATGCTGTATCAATACCACTGGCATTGATTTGGACCCGGAAATATGGACAATTTGGAGGAGAAGTATTTGCCTGAATGAATAAAACAGCACCAGTGATGGTGGTAGATTAACAATGCATAAAGCCATCGGATCTATAAGTTGTGTGGGTGATACTTATTGTGTAAGTCTGATTATAAAGGGGAAGTATTTGATTAAAAGGCAAAATTATAAAGAAATTGGAATATTAAAAGGTACTTTGTAAAATCAGGCTGAAAAAGAGTGCTGTGTTCACCTTTAATGTGATTTCTTGTTCAAATAATTAAATACCTAATTTGTTTTGAGGTTTGAAAATCTATAATTTCTAAAAAGCCGCTGGATCCTCAGCTTCTGATCTCAAAAGCAGCTGGAGAGGGCAGAGCTATCATCTCTCTCACAAAAAAACTACTTAATGCTTTGTTTAAAAATTACCAGAGAATGCATTGGGATAAACAAATTTTGGCAAAAATCTTAAGTTGCTAGTCATTACTTTGGAAAGCGAAATAGGAAAAAATTTTAAATCTGTCTTTTTCTATTAAAGCATGCCTATAATAGGGGAAAGGAACATGGCCAAACTACTTACTGCATCTTCCCCCAAAGCAAGCAGGAGGTGGAGGGAGAGAGACATGTGGTGATCCTGTATGAACGCCCAGTCCCAGAGGAAGTTATTTTAAAAGGGTTCATGTTTCAACAATGCTTTTTTTCCGGATAGTGACTTAAAAGTTTTATAAAATTTAGAAATGTCTGGGATTTCTGTGCATGTGTAAAGAGAAACTAGCTTAAAACAAATGTGTACAACTGTCCAATTTTTGGATTTTTAGATAGGTTTTGAGCTAAACTTAACTCTTTTTGCGATGGCACAGGATAAAACACTAATGACTGTTTTTTCCTCAAAAGGATGGTGGATTTGACCAAGGGAAAAAAATAGGTTCTAAGTAACAAGATTTGTATTTCCATAATAAAGAGTAGTTTTAAAAATGCTAATGAACCACATTCAAAAGTTAACATTAAAGCCCTCAAGAAAAATCAGTAAATTGTCTCTGTTACAAAAATTTGCCAATGAAAATGTCTTAAAAATAATTGTAATTTGATTTAAATCTCATAAAAATTGTTGAAACATAAATAAATAATATATTAATTATAAAGGCCTAAAACCCCAGAGGGCAGGGCGGGGGGAGCTAGCTGCACCTCTTTAATGGAGATAGGGGCTAGTCACCCTTCTCCCAGCAGAACAGGCAGGTAGGCCAAAGTTTCCAGCTGGCAACAGTTTCTAAGGAAAGAATGGCCAATTTACATCTAAATAGACCTAGGTAGGCAAAAACCTGTTTTGCCAGCCTCAAAGGTGGTTTTCCAGAGTCGCTGGAAACTTAAAACTTTAAAGTTTACTAAATAAAATGATAAAAACGTATATCTAAATATTTTGAAATGACAAACTACTAAAATATTAATCGAGTATGCCTCATATGAAATCTAGAGGACAGAATTAAAGCTATTAATTGACTATATCTTGTATTTTTTTAAATTTATTCTTAAAAATATAAATGTGTTACTAAGCAAGAAATGCTAAATATTTGGCTTGCCTGCTGTAAAAGTTCAAGGTTCAAATTAAATTGAGAAAAATTATATAATCGTGGTAATTAAATGCCTGCATATAGAAATTTATTTTTGAGGAAATAATTTTTGTATTTTCTCTGAAATAATTAGGAATTCAAAATATGTTGCTTATTGGTCTAATTAAAAGAGAGGATTAATTCTGTGATACCAACCAAATTTTTAAATATAAAAACTAGTTTACATTTAATTGATATCCTTTAAGATAATTATAAATCATATATATATATATAGCTAAAACCAAGATTACCCAGCCAAACTATCATTTAGAATTGAAGGCCAGATAAAGAGCTTCCCAGACAAGGAGGAGCTAAAGGAGTTCATCATCACCAAACCAGTATTACATGAAATGTTAAAGGGTCTTATTCTATATAATAAAGAGCTAATATGCAAATGGCACACCCTCACATCATTACACCCTCACCCTATCATGCCTTACCTGCTTTGACATTCAACACTGGGGAGAGAGGAATGGAGACCAGTCAGGCACAAATGAGCTTGCAAGAGAGGAATGAGGATCAGCCAGGCTGTGGCCTGGGAGAGGGCCAAGCTGCCTGTCCCTCGATCCCAGATACCAGTGGCTGCGCCTGTGCCTGTGGCTCAGGAGAGGGACAAGCTGCATACCCCACAATCCCAGGCATCAGCAGCTGGGACTGTTGTTCAGGAGAGGGACAAACCACATGCCCCGGGGTCCCAGGTGCCGGTGCCTGGGGCTGCGGCCCAAGAGAAGGACAAACTGCCTACCCCATGGTCCTGGGTGCCAGCAGCTGTGCCTGCACCTGCAGTCCGGGAGAGGGACAAGCCACATACCCCAGTATTCTGGGCACTAGCAGCTGGGACCATGGCTCAGGAGAGGGACAAGCCACATGCCCTGTGGTCCCAGGCACCAGTGACTGCACCTGTGCCTGGAGCCCAGGAGAGGAACAATCCTCATGCCCTATGGTCCCCATAGTCCTAGGCACCAGGGGCTACACCTGCAGCCTGGGAGAGGACAAGCTGCCTGCCCTGTGGTCTCAGGTGCCTGCAGCTGCGGCCCAGGCAAAGGCGGCCCAGGCAAAGGCGGCCCAGATCCTGGGTGCCTGCAGCTGGCCAGGGAGAGGGAATCTTGGGTCCCAGGTGCAGGGCAAGGCAGAGGTGGTTAGGGGTGATCAGGCCGGCAGGGGAGCAACTAGGGGTTAGGGGTGATCAGGCAGGCAGGCAGGCAGGCAAGTGGTTAGGAGCCAGCGGTCCCGGATTGCAATAGGTAGTTGGACATCCCTGGAGGGGTCCAGGATTGGAGATGGTGCAGGTGAGGCTGAGGGACATCCCCATGCATGAATTTTGTGCACTGGGCCTCTATTATATAAAAAGCCTGTGGTCATCACACCACTGTACTGTAACGATTGATCAGCAAGGCTGCACGTGTGGGGTGGGCGGGCTGCATGTGTGGTGAGGCGCATGTGGGTGGGTGGGGATTTGACTCTGGAGGACTTGACTGGAGGTGTGGGTGGGTTTTTGGGTCCCACCTCCAGTGGCAGTGGCAGTGCCAGAACTCTTCCTGGGTTCCCCCAAGCTGCTGGGCTCTGGGGTCGGGGTCTCACGCGATTTCGCTCACTGGGCTCCTAGTTTAAAAAGAAGAAAAGAAGATAAAAAATATGAACAATAAAATGACAATAAATACATAGCTATCAACAATTGAATCTACAAACAAAATGAAAAAGTAGAACAGGAACAGATTCATAGATACAGGGAACTTTTTGCTGGTTGCCAGATGAGAAAGGAGTTGGGATGGGGACAAAAATGGTAAAAGGATTAAGAAGTACAAATTGGTTATGGGGATTAAAGTACAGCATAGGGAATCCTATCTATTGAAAGAGTAATATATAAATTTGACCATACCTTCACTACGCTACCAGTCAATCAAAAGCGGGGGGCAAGCACAAGGCGAGGGGTGGCGTGAGGGGTGGGGCCGCCGAACCACCAGCAGGCCAAGGCGGCTGCTGGGCCAACGGGGGTCCAATCACAGCCCCAGAGCCAGCAGGGGGTCCTGACCCGCGCCCCTGCCCCCGGACCTGGCCTCGGCAAACCTGGGGCAGCGGCGGGGGTCCCGATGGCCTCACTGGACCCAGCAGAGGGTCTGTACCCGTGCCGCCGCCCCCAGGCCCAGCCACACCACATTAAAGCTTTTTTTTATCATTAGCATCTTAAATTAATGTGATACATTTATTACAACTGATGAGCCTTTATCGACACATTATTAACAAAAGTAAAATCTGCGTTTACATTAGGGTTCATTCTTTGTGTTGAACATCTTATGGTCTTGACAAATGTACCATTAATGTAGTGTCAGACAGAACAGGTTCATTGCCCTAAAGATCACCTGTGGGCCACCTATTCATCCCTTCCTGCTCTGAACCCCTGGCAGCCAGGGGTTGATAAGGCTGACAGGCAGGAGGGGTTAGGGGCAATTAGGAAGGCAGGCAGGCAAGTAGTTGGAAGCCAGCAATCCTGGGTTGTGAGAAGGATGTCCCCTTTAGGTCCGATCCTACTGGGATCGAGCCTAAATGGGCAGACGGACATCCCTGAGGGGTCCCAGATTGGAGAGGGTGCAGGCTGGGCTGAGGGACATTGCCCCTGCCCCGTACACAAATTTCGTGCACCGGGCCTCTAGTATAGTTAATAATACTCTAATAACTAGGTGTGGTGCTGGATGGGTGTGGGATTTATTGGGATGATCACATATTAATTTATATCATTTCTGGTCACTGGGGTGTATGAAAAAAAAGGAAAAAGGGGTGGGAAAAGCACCTGCTTCCATTCTCCTTCTGGCACAAAACTTAATCAGAGCGTGTGGGAGGGCAGGTGAGCACTGGGCCAGCTCCTCCTGGCCTGTCTGGGGCAAGATGTGTAGGGAAGACCAGGGCTCATTTCTGGCACTTCATTCCCAGGGCCCCCCAACCTGTTGCCCAGGTTCTTTCCTAGGAGCTGGGATATATCGTTCTGCCTGGCCCAACAAGGGAGAGAGTGTCTTGGACTGGGCTCCTGAGAAACAGAGTTGGAAAAGGGAATCTGAGTGGTAGAGATGAATTAAATGAATGCTTTCAAGTGATGCCCACAAGAGTGTGAGGGCAGCAGAATAGGATGGGAGGATATGGGTTTGCTGGTCTGATCTCAACTTGAGTCCAGGGAGCTCTGGAGTTAGACTATCACTGGAGCTGTCAGGAGGTAGGGGCAGGCTTTGTTTCTGGATATATCAGCCATTGACTGTGGATTGTAAACCCGAGGCATTTCTTGATAAGGTAGGTCTGGCCCTGGCTGAGAGTGGCCTCTAGAGAAGAGGGACAGACATATTGGCCTGATAAAAGGGGCCAGAGTTATGGAGGGTGTCCCCAGGGAACACACCTGAGCCTTTCTTTAATCATTGTCAGCTGAACCCAAGGCCCGGGGCAGAGCCACTTCTTGGAAAACATGCTTCACCAAAAAGGCTGATGTGTTATCAGCTTGACTCTGAACTCTGCACTAGGTGTCGGGGAGAGGGCCTTGAAATGTAAACCCAGCCTAGCCCGAGGAATCGGGTAATGAATAGGGCCTGGGCCCACCAAAACTCCTTTGATCCTAATTTTGGTGAAACAGCTTTGTATTTTGGAATATAAATAAACTGCTGCCGTTTGGGTTTGATATCCTGTCTCTCCATCAGAGAGAACAGAGATTCCACCCAACCCCAGCTATTACTGCGTCTTCTCTTCTATTCTTTTATTTCTCAATCCCCAGCTCCTCTACTCAGAAACTGGACCCATTCTCTCTCCACGCTGGTTGTGGGAAAGAGAGAAAAACCCCTACATAGAACGACATCCCAACACCTACAATGAATGGACTGGAGGGGGCCTGTTGGGGTTGGAGACGAAGTGCATGGATTCATGCTGATTAAGGAGGTAGAGCTGATGGGATTTGGTGTCTGAATGAAGATGTAATGGAGAGTGAAGTGATAAGAGGCTTCCAGGCAACTAGTAAGGTGACTGGGTGTCGGGGGTGTCGGGCTCCAAGATGGGTACCCAGAAGAAGGTAAACTTGGTGTGTGGAGGATGATTTTTTATCTGGACATGGTGAACAGCCAAGGGGGAGTGTTAAGCAGGCAGCGAGGCACACCAGGTTGGGGCAAAGATGTGTGTCATCTGCTTAGAGACTGGAGAGGGTGTGTGGGCCATTGTGAGTGGGAAGTAGGGAGAGAAGAGCAAAGAACAGAGCCCTGAGAACTTCCTGCCACTGGGGCTGGCAGAGAACAAGGAGCACCAGGGCTACTTGAGACAGTGCACAAGAAAGGCAGGAGGAAACCCAGAGGGAGCAAGGTCTCTGGAGTCACCTCCCGTCCTCTGTCTGTCTCAGTCATTACCTGTTACCTCTGTCAGTGCATCTTTGTGGATGGAGGCAGCCTTGTGAGCCTTGATAGGCTGTAATTTCCTCAAGGGGGGGATTGTGCCTGTCTTGATTAGTATCGTAATTCTAGTATCTCTCCTGTCTCTTGGTATAGAATAGGAGCTCAATATGTTTTTGCTGAAAAAATATATTGGCTAATTCTCATATGGCATCTAACATGCACCAGGACTGTATACAAACTCATTTATCTTTGAAGAAGGTGCCATTATTAGCCCCATTGTACAGATGAAGACTCAGACTCACAGAGGGGTTAAGTAGCTTACGAGAGAGAGAGAGAGAGAGAGAGAGAGAGAGAGAGAGAGAGAGAGAGAGAGAGAATGTGAGAGAGAAACATCAATTGGTCGCTCCCCTCATGTGCCCCAAGCAGAAATAGAACCCACTACCTTGAGTATATGCCCTGACCAGGGCTCAAACTTGGTATCTTTTGATGTATGGAATGATGCTCCTCCCAAATGAGTAACACTGGCTGGGGCTTTCTCCTAAAAATTTTTTTTATTGTTGAAAGTATTACATATGTCTCCTTTCCCCCCAATTGACCCTCCTGCCCCGGCCACTCCTGTGCCCCAGGACAAGCCCCCACCACTCCAGTATCTGTATCTATTAGTTAAGCTAATACACATGCATACAAGCCAGTTGGTTGATCTCTTACCGCACCTCCCCCCTCCCCCTTCTCTTTGAGGGTGGATGGTCTGTTCAGTGTTTCTTTGTCTCTGGATCTATTTTTGTTCATCATTTTATGTTGTTTTATTATATTCCACAGATGAGTAAGATCATGTGATATTTATCTTTCTCCAACTGGCTTATTTTGCTTAGCTTAATGCTCTCCAGGTCCATCCATGCTGTTGCAATTGGTAAAAGTTTCTTCTTTTTTATAGCAGCATAGATGTGCCACAGTTTTTTAATCTACTCCTCTGCTGATGGGCACTTAGGCTGTTTCCAAATCTTAGCTATTATAAATTGTGCTGCTATGAACATAGGGGTGCATATGTCCTTTCTGATTGGTGTTTCTCATTTATTAGAATATATTCCCAGAAGTGAAATTACTGGACATATGGGAGTTCCATTTTTAATTTTTTGAAGAATCTCCATACTGTTTTCCACAGTGGCTGCACCAGTCTGCATTCCCATTAGTAGTGCAGGAGAGTTCCCTTTTCTCCGAATTCTCTCCAGCACTTGTCGTTTGTTGATTTGTTGATGATAGCCATTCTGACATGTGTGAGATGGTACCACATTGTTGTTTTGATTTGCATCTCCCAGATGATTAATGCCTTTAAGAATGTTTTCATATGTCTCTTGGACTTTTGTATGTTCTCTTTTGAAAAGTGTCTACTTAGGACCTTTGCCCGCCCCCCTTTTTATTGGAATGTTTATCTTCCTTTTGTAAAGTTGTATGAGTTCTCTGTAAATTTTGGAGGTTAAACTCGTATGTGAAATAGCATTGGCAAATATGTTCTCCCATGCAGTGGACTTGTTGTTTTGTTGATGGTTTCTTTTGCTGTGCAGAAGCTTTTTATTTTTATGTAGTCTCATTTGTTTATTTTCTCCTTAGTTTCCATTGTCCTAGGGACCTGTATTGGTAAAGATATTGCTACGACATATGTCTGATATTTTGCTGCCTATGAAGTCTTGTAAGATTTTTCTGTTTTCTCATCTTATGTTTAAGTCCTTTATCTAGTTTGAGTTTATTTTTGTGTATGGTGTAAGTTGGTGGTCTAGTTTCATTTTTTTGCATGTATCTGACCAAATTTCCCAACACCATTTTTTGAAGAGACTGTCTTGACTCCTTGCTATGCTCTTGCCTCCTTTGTCAAATATTAATTGAGCAAAATGGCTAGGGTTGATTTCTGGGTTTTCTGTTCTGCTCCATTGGTCTATATGTCTGTTCTTGTGCCAGTACCAGGCAGTTTTGAGAACTGTGGCTTTGAAATATAGCTTGATATCTGGTATTGTGATCTCTCCAACTTTATTCTTCTTTCTCAGGGATTGCTGTGGCTATTCAGGCTCTTTTTAAATTCCAGATGAATTTTTGGAGAGTCTGTTCTAGATCTTTGAAATATGCCATTAGTATTTAATGGGGATTGCATTGAATCTGTACATTGCTTTGGGTGGTATGGACATTTTAATGATGTTGATTCTACCAATCCATGAACATGGTGTATTCTTCCATTTGTTTATGTATCTTTTTTATCTTTTTCCAAATCCTGTAGTTTTCTGAGTATAGATCTTTTACCTCCTGGGTTAAATTTATTCCTAGGTATCTTAACTTTTTTTTTGTTACAATGGTAAATGGAATTTTTTTAAAGTTTCTCTTTCTGTGAGTTCATTATTGGTAAATAAAAAAGCTATAGATTTCTGGGAGTTAATTTTGTATCCTGCTATATTGCCGAATTCTTTTATTAAGTCTAGTAGTTTTTTTATGGAGTCTTTAGGGTTTTCTATGTACAATATCATGTCATCTATAAATAATAACAGTTTTGTTTCTTTTATTCCAATTTGGATGCCTTTTATTTCTTCTTCTTGTCTGTTCATTATGGCCAGCACTTCTAGTACTATGTCCAACAGCAGTGGTGAGAGTAGAATCCCTGTCTTGTTCCTGTTCTTAGGGAAGTGGTTTTAGTTTTTTTTCCCCATTAAGTATGATGTTGGCTGTGGGTTTATCATATAAGGCTTTTATTATGTTGAGGTATGATCCATCTATTCTCACTTTGCTGAAAGTTTTTTTTTTATCAAGAAAGGGTATTGGATTTTGTCAAGTGCTTTTTCTGCATCGATTGAAATGATTATATGATTTTTATCTCTCAATTTGTTTATGTGATGCATCACATTTATTGATTTGTGAATATTGTACCATCCTTGCATCCCCAGAATAAATCCCATTTGGTCATGGTGTATGATCTTTGTAATGTAATGCTGGATCCGATTTGCTAAGATTTTGTTGAGGATTTTAGCATCTGTGTTTATCAGGATATTGGCCTGTAGTCCACCCCCCCCCCCCCGCTCCCCGTCTCTCTCTCTCTCTCTCTCTCTCTCTCTCTCTCTCTCTCTCGGTGTCTTTATCTGGTTTTGGAATTAGGATAATGCTGGCTTCATAGAAAGAGCTTGGAAGTGTTTCTTCCTCTTCAATATTTTGGGATAGGTTCAAAACTTTTCTGAGGAGGATAGGTTTTATTTCTTCTTTGAATGTTTGGTTAAACTCTCCTGTGAAGCTGTCCAGACCAGGGATTTTGTTTGCTGGAGGATTTCAAATTACTGTTTCAACTTCATGGGTAGTTATCAGCCTATTCAGGTTTTTTGTTTGTTTGTTTGTTTGTTTTGTTTTATTATCCTTCCTGATTGAGTTTTGGAAGCCTCTATTATTCTAAGAATATGTCCATTTTGTCTAGGTTATCCAGTTTGTTGGAGTAGAGTTGTTTGTAGTATTTTTTAAAAATATATTATATTTCTGTGGGGTCTATTGTTGCTTCACCTCTCTCATTTCTGATTTTGTTTATTTTGCCCTCTATCTTTGCTTTTTGGTGAGCCTGGCTAGAAGTTCATCAATCTTGTTTATCCTTTTAAAGAACCAGCACTTGGTTTTATTGATCTTTTGTATTTTTTTTTGTCTCTATGTCATTTATTTCTGCTCTGATCTTTATTATCTCATTCCTTCTGGTTACTGTGGGCTTTTCTTGTTGCTCTCTTTCTAGCTTTTTAATTTGCATGGTTAGATAATTTATTACCATTTTTTGTTGTTGTTTTTTGAGGTAGGCCTGTAGAACTATGAACATCCCTCTCAGGACTGCTTTCATTATTTCCCATAGATTTTGGATTGTTGTGTTTTCATTGTCATTTGTTTCCAGGGTAGTTTTAATTTCTTCTTTGATCTCTTTGGTAACCCAATCATTGTTTAATACATGCTAGTTAGTCTCCAAGTGCTTGATTTTTTTTTATTGTAGTTGATTTCTAATTCTATGCCATTGTGATCTGAGAAGATACTTGATATGATTTCTGTCTTCCTGAATTGGAATAGACTTTGCCTGTGTCCCAATATGTAGTCTGTCTTTGAAAATGTCCCATGTGCTCTTGAGAAAAATGTATATTCTGTGGCTTTGGATTAAAATGTTCTGAATATGTCAATTAAATCCATCTGATTTATTGAGTCGTTTTAAAATTGATATTGCTATGCTGATTTTTTTGTTTAGGCAATCTATCCAGTAGTGTCAATGGGATATTAAAGTCCCCTACTATGTCTGTATTACTATTGATTTTTCTGTTGATATCTTCCAGACTTTTTTTTGTGTGTTTGGGCTCCTGTATTGGGTGCATATATGTTTACCAGAGTTATAGTCTCTTGTTGAATTGCTCCCATTAGTATTATGAATGGTATTTCTTATCTCTTGTTATGGCCTTCATTTTGAGGTTAGTTTGGTCAGATATAAGTATTGCTACCCCAGTAGTTTTTTTTTATTTCCATTTGTCTGAAATTTTTTTTTCTATCCATTCACTTTAAATCTATTAGTTCTTTGTTCTGAGGTTGATCTCTTGTAAACAGCAAATATATGGGTCATGTTTTCTTATCCATTTGGCTACCCTATGCCTTTTGATTGGAGTATTCAATCCATTTACATTTAAAGTTATTATTGATAGGTACTTGTTTGTCCCCATTTTTATTCTTTATGTATGTGTTCTTTCTTCCCTTTCTGGTTCTTCATTTTACAGCAGTCCTTTGGCATTTCTTGCATTGGTGACTTGGTGGTTATGGACTCCCTTAGCCCATTTTTTTTTTTTTGTCTATGAAGCTCCTGATTTCACCTTCAGTTTTGAATGTTACCCTTGCTGGGTATAGTATTTTTGGATTCAGTTCTTTGCTTTGTATCATTTCCTATATTTCATTCCATTCCATTCTGGCCAGATGTGTTTCTCTTGAGAAATCAGTTGATAGTCTAATGGGAGATCCCTTACATGGAACTTTCTGTCTCTCTCTGGCAGTGATTGCCAACTTAATTGGTGTTGGTCGTTTTGCGTTCATCTTGTTTGGGACTCTGTGTGCTTCTTGAACTTGTGAGAGTTTTTCTTCCCAATATCAGGAAAGTTTTTGTCATTATTTCTTTTTTTTAATTTATTTTTTCTTTTCTTATTCTTTAAATTATTACAAATAGTAGTACATATGTCTCCTTTTTTTTGTTTGTTTTCGCAATTGACTTTCCCCCAGCCTCCCGTCTCCCGCACATGCTCTCACTCCCCTCCCAGTGTCTTGTATCCATTGGTTATGCTTATATGCATGCATACAAAGTCTTTTGGTTAATCTCTTACCTTTCCACCCTCATTTCTTAACCTTCTCCAGCCTTCTCACTGTTGTTTGACAGTTTGTTCGATGCTTCTCTGCCTCTGTATCTATTTTCATTCATCAGTTTATAATGCTCTTTATTATCCATAAATGAGTAAGATCATATGGTCTTTTTCTTTCACTGACTGGCTTATTTCACTTAGCATAATGCTCTCCAGTTCCATCCATTATGTTGCAAATGGTAAGAATGCCTTCTTTTTGATTGCAGCATAGTATTCCATTGTATAGATGTACCACAGTTTTCTAATCCACTCATCTGCTGATGGGCACTTAGGCTGTTTCTGAATCTTTATATTATAAATTGTGCTGCTATGAACATAGGGGTGGGTACATATATCCTTTCTGATTGGTGTTTCTATTTTCTTGGGATTTAGTCCTAGAAGTGGTATTACTGGGTCAAATGGCAGGTCCATTTTTGAGAAGATGCCATACGGTTTTCCACAGTGGCTGCACCAGTCTGCATTCCTACCAGCAATGCATGAGGGTTCCTTTTTCTCCGAATCCTCGCCAGCACTTGTCATTTGTTGATTTGTTGATGGTTGCCATTTTGACGGGTGTGAGATGGTACCACATTGTCATTTTGATTTGCATCTCTCAGATAATTAGTGACTTTGAGCACATTTTTATATGTCCCTTGGCCTTCCTTCTGTCTTCTTTCGAAAAGTATCTATTTAGTTCTGTTACCCATTTTTTTTAATCTTTATTGTTCAGTTTATTAATTACATTGTTTCCCCTTTTTATCCCCCTATAGCTTCCCTCCACCCTGTACCTATCCCACCCTCCACCCTCACCCCCCCTCCCCACTGTCCTCTCCCATTGTTGCTAGATTTTTGTCCAGTCTCTTGCTGCACTTCCCACAACCCTTTTCTCCCCAAGAATTGTCAGTCCATTCCCTCTCTGTGTCCATGTCTCTGTTATATTCACCAGTCTATCCTGTTCAACAGCCTATCAATTCACTTGATTTTTATGTTCATTTGTTGATAGATGTGTATTTGTTGTTGCTAGTTTGCACTTTTACCTTTTTCTTCTTCCTCTTCTTAAAGAATATCTTTCAGCATTTCATATAATGTTGGTTTGGTGGTGATGAACTCCTTTAGCTTTTTCTTATCTGCGAAGCACTTCATCTGACCTTCAATTCTGAATGATAGCTTTGCTGGATAGAGTAATCTTGGTTGTAGATTCTTGCTGTTCATCACTTTGAATATTTCTTGCCACTCCCGTCTGGCCTGCATCGTTTCTGTTGAGAAATCCGCTGACAGTCGTATGGGTGCTCCCTTATAGGTAACCAACTGTTTCTCTCTTGCTGCTTTTAATATTCTCTCTTTGTCTTTTGCTCTTGGCATTTTAATTATGATGTGCCTCGGCGTGGTCCTCTTAGGGTTCCTATATATTGGGGTTCGGTGCACTTCTTGGAATCCTAAGTCAATTTCTTTCACCAGGTGTGGGAAGTTTTCAGTCACTATTTCTTCAAATAGGTTTTCATTGTCTTGGCCTCTCGCTTTTTCTGGCACCCCTATAATTCGGATGTTGGTATGCTTGAGGTTGTCCCAGAGGCCCCTTACACTATCTTTTGGATTCTTTTGATTTCTTGCTTTTTCAGCTGAGTGGATTTTACCTCCTTGTATTTCAAATCTTTAACTTGGTTCTTGGGGTGCTCCAGGGCACTTTCAGGTCTTTGTATAATATTTTTTGTTTCAGTCAGTGTATGCTTAATTTCTGGTTGGTCCTTTTTCATATCCTTGAGAGTCTGCTTTATATCCTTGAGGGTTTCATTCATTTCCACGTTGGTCTTAATAATTTCTTTGAAGCTCTCGTTTATATCCTGGAGGGTGTTGTTCATTTTCTTGTAGGACTCACTCATTTCCTTTGTGGTCTTGCTTATTTCCTTATAGGCCTCGATCTTTTGTTGGAACCTCTTAAAAAACCCTATAACCGTGGTTCTGAATTCCATGTCTAGTCGTTTTTTTCCCTCCATTTCTTTCACATCTGATTTCTTTCCATGTTGCTGCATGGTGGCTGCTTCCCTGAGTTGGTCAATTAGCTTTGTGTGGTAGACGTGCTACAAGGGACAGTGGCTCAGCCTCCCCGGTTACCTGAGGTGGATATGGGCTGCACAGTCTTGCTGAAGTTAAGCTCAGTTAATCGTTGTTAGCACTTGGAGGGTTGACCTCTAGGCCAATTGTCTGTGAAGCTCAGCTGTGCTCAGGTTGGGTGGGCGGAGTCTCCGGGCCAAGCAGACAGCGTCAGCTCCGCCCTATGCGGCCCCAGGGACTCTGTGCCGGGGGCAATGGCCGCCAGCACCTCTGAGAGAGAGCCGCTGCGGAGCTCCACAGGCTGCCGGTTGCTGGGGAATTCAGACTTTCCCAAAATGAGTCTGCATGCGCAATGTCTCACCCAGGATCGTAAAACAAAGCAGTCTGATGGTTTTCCGAATGAGAGACAAGTCGCGGTGTGTTCTCTGCGCCGTCAAACAACTTCTCCACAAGCTGGGAGACCCGGCAGCACCCGAGCTTCGGCGTGCCCTCCCACTGTCCAGTTTTCACCCCGTGTGATAGTGGGTTCTCTAGACTTCGCCCAGAGCTGGAGAATCAGTCCAGTGGGACGCCTTTGTCTCCCTGTTCGAGAAAACTGGCCGGTTTCCAGCCGCCCGCCCTCTCCGCGGCGCACACTCCAAACCTCTCTCCGGGCGAATCTTTCAACGCCGTCTGCTGCCGCTCCTCCGGGTCACAGTGTCTTATCTTCACTTTTATTTGTGGAATTTTCACTCGGTGAGCTTTCTGGTGATTCTGGAAGGTGTTTGTTCTTTCGTTAAGTTGTAGTATTAAAATTGCTGATTATGACGGCAAGATAGGTGTTTTGCCTCTGCCGCCATCTTAGTTCCTCCCCTTGGCTCTGTTACCCATTTTTTTGATTGGGTTGTTAATCTTCCTTTTGTTAAGTTGTTTGAGTTCCCTGTAAATGTTGGAGATTAAACCCTTATTGGATATAACATTGGCAAATATGTTCTCCCATGCCGTGGACTTTCTTATTGTTTTGTTGATGGTTTCTTTTGCGGTGCAGAAGCTTTTTATTTTTATTTAGTCCCATTTGTTTATTTTCTCCTTAGTTTCCATTGTCCTAGGAGCTGTATCAGTAAAGATATTGCTATGGCATGTGTCTGATATTTTGCTGCCAATGGAGTCTTGTAAGATTTTTATGGTTTCCAATCTTACATATTTAAGTCCTTTAACTGTTTTGAGTTTATTTTTGTATATGATGTAAGTTGGTGGTCTAGTTTAATTGCCCTCAATAATTTTTTGTGGAAAGAGTGGAGAACAATGCCTCTTAGTTAAAATCTTGGAACTTCACATTGAACCTTGGTTTTCCCTCTCTGAAATGAGAATGGTAAAACCATGAATGAATGGATTGTGTGGAAGCCAAGTGGTTGATTTGGTGGAGATAGATAAAGACTTGAAGATGGGGAGATAGTATGAAAGGGAAATTTCTCTGAACCTTGGCCACCCTATTTATTTTTCATCCTGACCCAGGAAGCCTGGGGTTTGCTGTGAAGGCAGGCAGGACATGTCCACTGCCTCCTGAGACTCCTTGTAGGCAATCAGCCAGGGCTGGATCTGGCTTGCTGACCAGGTCTGGGATACTGCCAGATCTCTTCTATTGGTCTGTGGAGATAGCTGAAAATAGCACAGGGGCTCTGTGTGTGTATCTGCAGAGGCATTGACCTAGTCCTTATGGCAGGAAATAGCAAGCTGCCAGCTGTAGTGAAGGGGCTCCTTCCTGGAGCTGCCACGCTGGTCTTACTTCTGCCCCAGGCCCCCAGCTGATGCTGTTCTAGCAGCAGTGAGTGGTTTCTCCAAGTGGGCCTGTTCATTATTTATGCCTTGCTGCCAGTGGTCTTAATTCAGCATCTAGAAGGGTTCTGGAATCTGGAGAAGGTGCTGTGTGTAAATTAAATAAGAGTCCGGAGACAAAACATAATTTAGGAAGGCATTTGGGGGGGCGGGGCGGGGGGCAGAGTAGCTTGGCTGAGGAAACCAAGTTCTCCCTTGTCTCAGGACCCCTTGCTTTTTTATTAATACAAATTGTCCTAAGGCAAGGTAGATATACACTTCAAAGGCCAGGGTTTGGTACACAGAATTTATTGTCAGATTGGTGATTTGCCTGTGGCTGTTCAGGCGTTTGACCAGTAGGAGGCAATAACATGTAGATTAAGATGCCCTTAGCTGTCTGGCAGCAAGCAATCATTCATGCATCCCTTTCAGGTTTGGGAAAATACCCTCAGCCACTTCCAGATGATTCAGCCCTGCTGACATGCTGGAATTGGCTTCTGGAACCTTGCCTCTCTGTAAAGTTTGCTGGGAGGCAGAGGTGGCAATAGCTACTGGATACTAGCAGGGCAGGGCATAGGGGCTACAGATGGTACCTCTGTACCTGCCTGGCTCTGTGAAGAACTTCTGGCTAGAAAGAAGGCCAAGGCCTAGGTCAGCTGAGGGAAAATAAATGTTAGACTTATGTTCATTGTCCCTATGCGGCACACAAGCTTGCTCCCATACTTGGGGAGGAACTTGAGATTTGGAGAGGGCATGCTACATACCTGAGGTTGCAAAGCAAAGCTGGGGGCATAAATTCTCAACACAGACACAAGGGCTGTGTGGCTCCCAGACAGGAGAGTGGGAGAAATGGGTGGGATTATAGACTGGGAACGGGACAGCTTGGATGTCAAAGACTCGAGGGAAAGGCTGTTTGTCTCTGTTTGGCTTCCCTAGGGCCCATCTGGGAGCCCTGGGAAGACTCCACAGGAGGTGTGTTGAGCCACAGTAGGCAACAGCCATGAGCTCATGTCCCTAGAGGCCCCAGGAAGTCTGGTAAGAAGGCAGAAGGAAAATGGCCAGACCAGCAAAGAACAGAAAGACAATAAGGGACTTTGGGATGGACCACAAAGCCAAACTCAGATGTGGGGAAGAAAAGGTCATTTGCTGAATATCTACTGTGTGTTGGGTCATTCATGTGCCAACTCCCAGGGTGGCTGAGTATTTTTTCCCTCACTGAACAGAGGAGAACACTAAATTTGGAATTGGCATGGGGTATGCCTGATACCAAAGTCTGGGGTCTTTACAGAGCACCATGATATGTGGGTGCCCAAGTCTGGCCCTCCTTGGACTCATATTAGTATCCTGATCACAGTGGAGCCTAAGTTTCACTCACTTCTAACTCAGGTCAACAGGGGGAGGCAGTACTGCCTTGGCCTGCAGAGATGGGGAGCAGAGGTTGGGACTGGGCATAAAGAGAGGAGGCCTCTTTCAAAAGCTCTGGGATTCGGGAAGCCCTTAGCTATACCTCTGTAATGGCTGAAAGGTGGGGAGGGCTTCTGCCTAGATTTGCTAAGGGTAGTCCTGCTGCTGCCCCAAAGTTATAACTCCTCAATTCAAGGCTTTTACAGCTTCTCTGCCTCCCCCCACTCCAATACACACATCCTTCCTTATTTCCCACTTCCAGGTCTTTGCACATGCTCTTCCCTTGGCATGGGATACCTTTATGTTCCTTTCTGCCTGGCCAACTCCTACTCAGCCTTCCATTCCTAGCTTCAATGTCACCTCCTGCAGGAATTCTCCTGGACCTCCTCCATTCCCAAAAGTTCCTTCACACCTCCTTCTATCTCATTTTTTTTGGAGGGGGTCAGAAATGTGTCCCCAATACCTAGCACAAGGTGGGGCACATAATAGATGCTTAGTAAACAAGTGAGCAAAATGTATCCTTCCTGGTGGTTGTGGAGCAAGGGTCTACCTGGGGTGGTGAGAGGAGGAAGATGGAGTGCTCATGCACCAGCCCTGCCCAGGATCAGCTGACCAGGAGTCTAGGGGTATACTTTAGTTCTCAGGTGGTGTCATGAGGGTCCAAGGAGATCTTGGATGTGAAAGAGCTCTGCAAACTGCAGGGTGCTATCCCTAGTAGGTCCCTGTACCTCTTTGCTTTGCTCCGGTGAAGAAGAGGATAGAGAAAGAAGGTTATAGAATGAAGGAGGGGGAAGACCAGGCCTGGTGAGGGTGGGGTGATGGTGGCCCCAGCTCTCAGAAGCAGAATTCTGGGGACTGAAGACCTGCCTTGGGTCTCTCTCCCATGGGATCTAATACCATATGGGTGTGTGTGTGGGGGGTATGGCTCCAGAATCCAGACCCAGAGAGAGGCAGGCATTTGCCCAAGGTCACAGAGCAGGAGCAGGAAGTCACCTTATGAGCTCTGTCCTCCCAGCATGACAGGTGTCTTCACCCTGGTCTCAGATTCAGACATCTGCTTCCCTGATCCTTCCTCTCCTGGCCACGCAGTCCCAGTGCCCATCCTGCCCTTCTTCCACAACAGCAGCCTGCTCCTGGGCTTAGCCCCCAACATGCACTGAACGCACCCTGGATGGTACAGTCTGAGCTTCAGACCATCCCTCTCCTTGACTCCCCTCCAGGTGGGGAAGACCTGGCTCAACCTCAGCACACCGAGGCCCAGGCTGCATCACCGACCAGGCCTGTCCCCGAGGTGGCCAGGACGCTCTTCTCGATGCCTGGGTGGGGCAAGTCTAACCTGGCGCGCTATCCCTTTAAGCCCGAGCGAGACGGGGTCGTTAGAGATAGCTGAGGGCAGCACCGGCCGACGCCGCCGGACAGGCCAGAGGTAGAAGGGTCAGAAGTGAAGACCAAAAGGGGCGGCGGCCGGGGCACCTGGATCTGGTGCCTCGGGGTCCCCTCGCCGCCCACTGTGTGCTCGAACCGCGGCCGGCGCCCAGTGTAACGCGGAGAATGTGAGAGGAGTAGGGCGGCGGGAGCTGGGGACGCTGGCGAGGCGGTGGCAAGGTAGATAGCGAGAGCCCGGACCTGGATCGGGAGGTTGGGGGGCGGGGCGGGGAGGGGAAAGGAGAGGAGGTAAAGAAGGGGCAGTGACCGCAAAGGGGGAGAGAAGGAGCGGGGAGCACCCGCTGCAGGCGGAGGCGCGGGCTAGTAGGAGGTAACCGGAGCCTCAGGGTGCGAGCACCGGCGGCCCAATGGGGCGCTCGGGCTGGGGGACGGTGCAGCCGCGGCCTGGCGGGGCGCGGCGCCGAAGCTGGGACGCTAGAGGGTCCCTCTGGGCGCGGCAGGCGGCCTGAGGAGGGGTCAGCTGGGAAGGAGGCGGAGGTTCGCCCTTCGGAGCTCCGGAGGGCCGGGGCTCCAGGCCTTTGGGTGCGGCGGCGGGGGGCGCGCGCGCGAGTGTGAGCGCCCCGGCGCGAGGGAGCGCGCATTGGGGGTTCTGGGGGCCTCGTAGCGGGGAGCGCCCGAGGCAGGCGCGGGCGCGCCGGGGAGCGCAGGGCCTCCCGCGCGCACACAGGCGCGCGCGCACGTCCTCTGCTCCTGGGTCGCTTTCGCTGCAAGCCCGGAGCCCGATGCTGCGCAGCGGACACCCGAGCCGGAGTGGGAAGCCGAGCGGAGGCCAGGCGGGGATGCGGCCCCGGGACAGTGAGTATGGCCCAGCAGGGACGCTGAGGGGAGGTCGGGATCGCGGGGCACGGGCCGGGAACTGGGGTGTCTGCCCGCCGCTGGCGATGCTGCTGCGTGCGCGGCCTCTGATTGGGCCGGAGCCTTGGGGCACTGGGTGGGGACTGGGTGTTGGGTGCGCGCCGTGGGTACGTGCATGCGCGGAGCAGGAGTGGGGCGCCCACTGCACTCCAGGTCCAGACCGTGCGCCCTCACGCTGCGCGGCCCCGCCTAACCCTCGCCTGTAACCTGAACCCTGGTGACTTGGAGCAACTTTGGGTGTGCAGGGAGAGGATGGAGACGCTTTAATGGTAGCACTCAAACCTTTCTTTCCTGAGGAGGAATGGGGCGGGGCGCGGGCTCTGCCGCCTGATGGCAGAGAGGTGCATCTCTACCACTCTGTCGGCACAGCCGCTGGCTTTCGGGGACACCCATCCAGCCCCGCGGCATCGAGCTGGAGCCGCTCTGGTGCTGGACTCCTGTGACCCTGCCTGGCTCGGCAGGACAGCCAGACCACAGCTACAGCTTCCAGGTCTTTCCCGCCAGGCTAAGGCCACGGGGCTTGAGGTGGGGAAGTGGGGAGATTGCCGTGTGTGTGTGTGTGTGTGTGTGTGTGTGTGTGTGTGTGTGTACGCGCACATCTAGGCCCTCTGGCCTCGTTCCCCGCCCTCCCTGATTTGCTTGGAGCCATGCTCCATGTGCCCCACTCTGTGATGAGGTTGTGGTTGTGCTGTGTCCCTGGACCCCCATCCTCCAGTCTCCTCCTACACTTCTGTCCTGTGCTAGCTGCCTCGGGGACTTCCTAGCCCCTTCCCCTACAAATGCCAGCCCTGCCCCTGCAGTAGATGGGATGGAGAGATGTGGTTCAGGATGGGGCCCCTGAAGGGAGGGAACCTGTGTGTCCCCAGGAGTGAGAAGCCCAAGGAAGGGCAAAAGATCAGGCCTCCTCAAGCCCCCCTGCCCCTTTACCAAATCCTTCCTACATTCAGGCCAGATTCCTCCTCCTCTAGGAAGCCTTCTTTGATTGCTCCTGGGTCCTTCAGTATAGCTTGGCTTCTGGATTGGAGCAGTTGTTTTCCCCAGCAGCCCTTGTGCATATGCCCTCTTTCCTGGCACTTAGTGTCTGAGCCTGTGGGGTCAGAAGTCTTCTTCTCAGCCCAAATGCTGGCTGGAGGGGTGTGATGCTTGACCAGTCAGTATCTGCTTGGGTCTCTGGGGTCTGGTGATATGTTGCGTGACCAGCTTTCAGGCTTAAGCCTTACTTCCATTTCCCTCTGGAATCTTTCAGCCACCTTGTGAGAATGTGGGGGTCCATGAGCACACTTCCTCTCCATTTCACAGAGGAGGATTTTGAGGCAGAGATGGAATTAGGAGAACTCCAGTTTCAGGACAGCCTTCTGGTGAAGGTGTTCTTTAACCCTGGTCTGGGGGGGGGGGGGGGCGGGAAGGCACCTGGCCCTCTTCACTGACTTAGCATCAGGGCTCTGAAGTGTCTCCCCAGGGCAGCTGTTCTGTGCTTGTGGCTAGCGTTCTCTCCTGATGGACAAGGCGGTGGGCACGGCCACTCCCAGCCTGGTTCTCCCTGGCTTGACTTCTGGTACTTTTTGATCCCACCCCGATAACGCTCCGCCCTTATAACTTTCAGCGGCTGCCAGGGCTTTGCGTGAGGGTTTGCTTATCATCCCCAGCCTGCCCCTCTAGGCGGGGCTCTGGAATTGTCATCCTGTTTAGGACCCAGAACCCTTCCCACTCTCCTGAAATCTCCATCCTGGAGCGACAAAGCTCACCCTCAAGGGAATAGTTTCCACAGGGAGGTCTAAATGTACTTGGCGGCCGGGGGGCCTGGTGTCCATTCAGCCCGCCTCCTTCCCTGGTGACCCACCGAGCCTCCATTGTGACTGTCCAGTCCCGATGGCAGCCCAGACTCATCCCCAGGGCCACTTAGGCCACTGGGAGCCTTCTGTGGGGCGGTGGGGAGAGCTGCTGCCCAGAGGTGATCAGAACTCCTCCTGGGGCTGAGGGAGGGTGTGGGTGGGGAGTGATAGGCCTATTGAACCTTGTGGGCTCCCTCAACCTCTGCTAGCTTTCACTCTTAGGCAGCCTCTTGCTGACTCAGTGTTTCTTAGCTGTTCTCTCTCTTCGTAACTGCTATCCCCCCCCCCCCCCCCCCCGCCCAATACCCTGAGGGCCCCTGAGCCCCGGAGTGTTGACCAACTCGCCGGTTGACACCCAGGTGGCCAGAGCATGGCCAGATGCCTGTTTGGTCGTACTCCTGCCATCAGGCCTGTTTGAGCCCCTGCCCCAGTTCTGTCCTCCCCGCCATCCTTTCCAACTGGCCCAGCAGGATAAGCCCTCCCTTTGGGGCCTCAAGCCTCTCCGGTCCCTGGTCTCTGCTATAAGGTTAAAAATCCCAGCCCGGTGCTCTGAGCCCCCACTGGCTGCCCCTTTAGAAAGACAGCCACTTGCCCCTCAAACCTTCTGACTGGTAAGGGGTAGCCCCTTTAGTTTCTGTCTTTAACCAGGCCCTGACCCTGCCATGATTATGTTTTAAATTATAAAAATAGTGCATTCTAACAAATTCAATGATAAGTTATTAGGTGGACTGGGCTTTAGGGTCAGTTGAGGAAAGAAAGGTACCTCTGATCACTCAAGCCTCCTTTTGAGGGAAATGGGAACAGGCCAGCCTGGCCAATCACAGTCTCTTCTGTGGGCTCCCGGGGCCAGACATCCCCTTCCTTGAGGGAGGAGAGTGGGCAATGAGCTATTTCAGCTGAATTGGAAGGGCTGGTGCATTTTGACCTTCTTAGATGTTTCTGGCACTTGGTAGATGCTCAGTAAATATACTGAATAAATGGAGAATGTGAATGAACAAGGTCTTTCCAGGCAGGGGGTACATACAGCATTAGCAAAAGCACAGAGGAGGGAAACAGCAAGCATGAGTGAAACGTGTTGCAAGTGAGTAGTTCATGCAGAGACACAGCGGGCACAGAACAAGTTGGCACAAGACAGAGGAGGACCTTGAGTGCCTGACTGAGGAGTATGGGTTGATTCCCTACTCAGGTTGTAGAGTTGAAGTTTTGGAGGGATTCAATCAGATTTGCAATTTAAAGTGCTCCCCCTGGTGGTCATGGAAAGGGTTGACTAGTAGAGCCAGAGGGAGGGAGGTGGTCCTGAGGCTGTTATGGGAATTCAGGCTGGTTAGTGGTGAGGGCAACAGCTGGACAGGCTCCTTGCCTGCCTTCACCAGGATGGCTGAGGGGTCATTCGTGGTTCCCCATGCAATGGAGGATGAGGAGATGTGGCCTGGGTGGGGCAATGTAAGCCATCAGAGTTGAACAGGGCCTGGGGCATCACTATTCCTACCACCTGGGTACATGTTGCAGGTGTCCTGGAGTCGTAAATATGGGCCTTTAGCCCAGCCAGCATGGCTTAGTGGTTGACTGTCAACCTATGAACCAGGAGGTCACCGAGCGATTCCCGGTCAGGGCAAATGCTGGGTTGCAGGCTGGATCCCCATTGGGTGTGCAGGAGGCAGCTGATCAATGATTCCTTCTCATCATTGATGTTTCTATCGCTCTTTTCCTCTCCCTTTCTGAGATTAATAAAAATATATTTTTAAAAATAAAAAATATGGGCTTTTAGTATGGGCCTCCCAGTGGTACACTTGAGCAAGTCCCTGTGGCCCCAGTTTCTATGCCTGTAAAAAGGATAAGCTTATTTGTTTCTCTGGAGACTCAGACTGACTTTGGGTAGAAGTATGGGACCTCAGAAATGGGATACAAAGGGAAAGGGTAGGGGTCACTACTGCTGTTTGACAGAGGAAGAGTTTGAGACCAGAGAAGGTCTCATATAAAGTCTTAAACTGGGGGCAGGGCACTCCAGCCTGGGATTTTCCTGGCTGTGACTAGCTTGCTGGGTAGGGGTGGGCGGTGGCGGGGGCCTCTGCAGAGGACATTCTCAGGCAGTTGCCTTGGCAGTCCAGCTGTCAGGGAACGTGTGGGGCCGTATGGTCACATCAGGGGAGGCGCAAGCCACTGAAAGAGAATCCCTGGCCTTCTGGTTCTGTGTAGGCACTATTAGCGACCAGGGTCAGGGTGTGAGGAAGCCAAAATGGCACCTCAGTGTCCAGGTTGGTTTGGACATGGAGTTTGAACCTTGGCAGGTGGCCTAGTTCCAGCACCCATCTGCCAGGGCTGCCAGGCAAGTGGCTCCATGCCCAGGACTGATCCAGTTAGCTCAAGACCAGCTGTGCCAGCCACCCTCCCTGCTCTTATTGCCCTGCTGGTCCAAAAGCCCTGGGTGGCACAGCATACCTGATGTCAGGGTCCCTATAGTATGTGTATATGCCATGCAGCCTTACCCTGAGCACTAATTAAGTATCTACTAAGGCCCTGTGCACAAAATTTGTGCACTTTCGCAGGGGGCCTTCAGCCTAGCCTGTGCCTTCTGGCAGTCTGGGAGCCCTCAGGGGATGTCTGGTTGCCTGCTGCCGCATCTGTGTTCACCAGCCTTGAGCCTTCTGGATGAGCAGTGCTCTCCCTATGGGAGCACACTGACCACCACGGGGCAACTCCTGTGTTGAGCTTCTGCCCCCTGGTGGTCAGTGCACATCACAGCGACCCATTGTTCCACCGTTTGGTTGATTTGCGTATTAGCCTTTTATTTTATACGATGAGATTTGGAGCTATGGAAATGGGCCCCTTGAATCAGCCAGCTGTGATCGAAAGGACCTGAGCTTAGAAGAAGGAGGAGGAAGAGAAGGAGCATCGAAGGCAGTGGAGTGGGGAAGGGGACTGCCAGCTAGGAAGGTGTGGTGCCTGGCGTGCCCGGAACCCCGCTTTTCAGCCTGAGGGAAGTTAGCCAACTGAGTGAAGTTATAAAAAAAGAAAAAGGGTGTGAACTTAGATGCATCTGGAACTGCTTTTGATTTGAATCCTGACTCAGCTACTTTAAGCTAGGTGAGCTCGGGCAAGTAATTTCAGTTTTCGGAGCCCCAGTCTCCTCCTCTGTTTCTGGAAGAATGGTACCTATCTTATACAGGTGTTATTAGCAGGCTTTGAAATAATACATGGGAAGCATGCCCTAGCCCCGTGGTAGGCAAACTGCGGCTCGCAAGCCACATGTGGCTCTTTTGGCCCCTTGAGTGTGGCTCTTCCACAAAATACCAAGGTGTTAGAAGAAGTTTAAAAAATTTGGCTCTCAAAAGAAATTTCAATCGTTGTGCTGTTTATATTTGGCTCTGTTGACTAATGAGTTTGCCGACCACTGCCCTAGCCTGATGCCTGAAGAGTCTCAGTAAATGTTAGCTTAGTTTGATCTTTGCTAGAAGGAGGTGAGTCCTGCTGGAGTTTAGAGTCCAGGTTGGAGGAGAGAGAATTCTTATTATTATTATTTTCCAGGACAAAATTTGTTTTATAATTTTTCGTAAGTTTTTACCCTCCTTCCCACTCCTTCCCTCATGTAGTCCTCATGTTAGTTCTGTAAAATAGGCAGAGAGCCGCCATTCCATTTAACAGATGCTAAAACTGGGATGTGGCTCTTCACAGTTGCAGAGTGAGTTGGGCTTGAGCCTGTCTCTGGACTCCTAGTGCAGGACTCTTGCTCTTTGGGTATGCTTCCCAAACTTCGGGGTGGAGGCCTCTCTAGACCACGCTTGGGGATTCCAGAGATTCTGTGAACAGCCCTATCTTCATCATAGATGCAGGGGACAGGCTGTCATAGTGACAAGCAGCCAATCCCAGCTGGGGTGGTATGAAGAACACTAATGAGGCAGCATTTGCTGCGTTTTTCTGGCTGTTCAGCACTGGGTAGAGGTGGAGGGGATGGTGCTAGGGAATATGGAGGGGTGGGCCTGCACCCCCTGGGCAGCCCTGGGCCATGCCAAGGCAAGTCTTCTGGGGAGAGCACTGGTCTTCACTGCTAACTAGCTGGATGACCTTGGTCAGGTCACTGTCCCTCTTTGAGCCTTAGTTTCCTTCTTTGTAAATTTGAGATAATTATCTTCCTCCCTACCTCCTAAGGCTGCCCCTAGAGGAGGATTATTTTTAATCCTCACTTAAGGATATTTCTTCCATTGATTTTCTAGAGAGAGTGGAAGGGAGGAAGGAGGGAAAGAGAAAGAGTAATAGCAACATGAGAGAAACATATTGATTAGTTGCCTCCCATATATGCCCCTTCTGGGAATAGGGAACCTTCAATTGACTTGGCTGTGGGCTGACACTAACCATTGAGCAAACTGTCCAAGGCTAAATATATATTTTTATACAAACATGATACTCTACAGCTCTGAGTTCAGGAGTCCCCAGTCCTCCATCTGATGATCTTAGAATCATCCAGTGATTCACTTGTTGGGCACTTCCCCTGGGCCAGCTGTGCTGGACAAAGGTTAATAAGACCAGCCCCTACCCTCTTGGGAAGTGCAATTGGCAGTAACTGTGGGCTCTATGGCTTTTAACAGGTCATCACACACCTGCTCAAGACACTTGCCTGCAGGCTGGTGTCTGGACCCCTCAGTGCTTTGCACAGTCTCACCTTCTGCCCCTCTGCCCCAGCCAGCTCCCACCTGCTCCTATGTGCCCCCAGGCTTCAGCCAAATACCACTTACCATTCCCTTCACATGTTCTGTGGCTCTCACCCTCCAGGGCTTGGCTGTGCTGTTCCCTTCACCTGATCCCTTCAACACTCAGTCCCAATGCCATATTTAAACACCCGCTTCCTGGACCCCGAGCTGGAAGTAGCTGTTCCTTCCTTAGAACTCAGCGAGCAGTGTATCTGCTTTACATTTAGCCGACATTTGCTGTGCATTTACTGTGTGTCAGTCCTGCTGTTTGCTAGGCTTGTGACATAAGGCCTGAGAATATTTTGGTGGCAGGGACCAGGCTTATTCATCTTGAGTCCTTGATCTGTCCATGGACCTGGGCCAAATGGACTGAGCAGTAGCCTGTGGTGTGTCCCTAAGGGCCTTTGTGGCTATGCCACTTCCGCTTCCCCCTTGGGCCAGGACTGTGGGCTAGGCCCAGGACATCTCAGGCTTTTGCGCTGAGGTGCCCATCTCTGGAGGCTCCGTCAGTCCAGGGCGGGGCCCAGTCTCTGACCACACACAATGCTTCCTTATGAACTGCATGACATTCAGCAATTAGCGACCAATTACTTGGTGGTACTGATAACTCTTCCATTATCGACCAGCAGAGGTGGGCCAGCCAGTGTTGGCGTGGGTCAGCTAGACCTGGTTAGGTCATTGTAATCTTGGCTGTTTATTCCTGACCAGAAAGCTCAATAAGTGCAAGCCAGAGCAAAGGAGGTGCAGGCTACCCTCTCTTCACACAGACTGCCAGGGCTGGTGCTGCAGGATGGGGAGGAGGACTCGGGGCAGGCAGGGAGCTCTCGTTCACTCTCACCTTTCTGTTCCTACCTTCCCTTTTCTGCGTCTAGTCCCTCTTGGTCCTGGGTCTCAGCCTTCCCATTTGTTAAATGGGGATTTCAGTCTCTTTGTGGGGTCACTGCTTTTGAATGAGATGTTCAGGTAGTCAATGACTTATCATCATTTCTGCTTACCAGGTGGAGGAGGCATTCTGAGGCTCAGAGAGGGTGTGGCCACATGAGGAGGGAGCCCGCATTACAATCCCTAGCCGAAGGCTGCACTGCAGAACAGGGAGGGGGTGGGCCAGTGGCCGGGTGGTCAATCAGAAGACGATAGTTGCCTCACTTCTAAGTGTGGAGCTACGACTCAGTGGAGCCTGTGATAAAGCAATTTCTAGGGAAACCCATAAAGGAGATGGCAGGGGGGATATTTAACCTATTTAAAAGACACAGCTGCCTTTTAGGCCCACCCGGAGCATGGGGCACTGTTTGTGGGGCTCCTGCCTCACATCAATGTTGGTTTATTAAAAATATTTCTTTTTGTTAGGAAAATTTTTGAACATACAGAAAGGTAGAGAGAATAGGATAAGAAAGTCCCATATATCACTCACCTGGATTTTTGTTCTTGTTAATCCTTACCTATGGATATTTTTCCACTGATTATTTTCTGGTCCATACTATTTTATTTAATTAATTAATTTAAAAATTATTATTTAAATCTTTATTGTTGGGACTATTACAAATGACCCCCTTTTCCCCCCTCCCATTGCCCCCTTCCACCTGGCTCCTGCCCTGCCCAGCCCTAGGCCCTCACTGTCTGTGTCCATAGGTAGGATCTTAGGTTACTATCCTCCCGTTCCCTCTGTCCCCCGTTCCTCGCCCCTGTTCCCTCTGAGATTCATCATGTTCCATGTTTTCATGCCTCTCATTCTATTTTATTCAACAGTTTATTTTGTTCATTTATTTTGATTTTTAGATTCAATTGTTGATAGATATGTATTTATTGCCATTAAATTGTTCATATTTTTAATCTTTTTTCTTTTTTTGCTTATTTTTAAAAATCTTTATTGTTGAAACTATTACATGAGTAAATGTACCATAGTTTTTATTACATAAGTCCTCCTTTTCCCCTCATTCCAGCCTGATTCTATCACACCCCTACCAAGGCCCTCACCACACCATTGTCTGTGACTATGGATTATGCATATATGCATACAAGTTCATTGTTGATCTCTCTCCACCCACCCTCCCCTGCCTGCCCTCTGAGGTTCAACAGTCTGTTCATGCTTCTATGACTCTGGGTCTGCTTTATATCATCGGTTTATTTTATTCATTAGATTTCACATGTGAGTGAGATCATGCGATACTGGTATCTTTCTCTGACTGGCTTATTTCACTCAGCATAATACTTTCCAGGTCCATTCATGCTGTTGCAGATGATAAGAGTTCTTTCTTTTTTATTGCTGTGTAGTATTCCATTGTGTAGATGTTCCATGGTTTTTTTTATCCACTCATCTGCTGATGGGCACTTAGGCTGTTTCCAAATCTTAGCTACTATGAACATAGGGATGCATATATTCTTTCTGATGAGTGTTTCAATTTCTAAGGATATATTCCTAGAAGTGGGATCACTGCGTCAAATGGCAGTTCCATATGAGGAAACTCCATACTGTTCTCCACAGTGGCTGCTCCAGTCTGCATTCCCACCAGCAGTGCACTAGGGTTCCCTTTTCTCCACATCCTCACCAGCACTTGTCATTTGTTGATTTGTTGATGATAATCATTCTGAAAGGTTTGAGGTGACATCTCATTGTCATTTTGATTTGCATCTGTCTGATAATTAGTAACTTTGAGCATTTTTTCATATGCCTCTTAGTCTTTTGTATGTCCACATTGGAGAAGTGTCCAATTATGCCCTTGGTCCATTTTTTAATTGGGTTGTTTGTCTTCCTTTTTTAAAGTTGTATGAATTCCCTATATATTTTGAAGATTAGCCCCATGCAGTGGGCTCTCTTGTTATTTTGTTGATGGTTTCTTTTGCTTTGCAGAAGTTTTTTATTTTCAAGTAGTCCCATTTGTTTATTTTCTTCTTAGTTTCCATTGCCCTAGGACAGTGATGGGCAACCTTTTGAGCTTTGTGTGTCAAAATTCGCCAAAAAACCGAGTACAACTTAGGTGGTGTGTCACTTCAAGAAAAAAAACAAAACATAATTTCATGATATTTATGGTTTAAATAGCAGAAATGTATAATTGTAATATATAACTGTATTTAATAAATAAAAAAAATAATTCTTTAACTTACCTGCTTAGTGACTTCTTTGTTCATCTGTCAGTTGGTTTCTTTTGTTGGTCTTGATATTATTTAACTTGTGTGGGGTGCCGTGAACTAAGATAAGTGAGGGGGAGGGAATTCTTTAATTAAATTGCCTGTTAGTGACTTTTTTGTTGCTGAATTTCATTGGCTAAACCTTCAATTGAAGGTTGGTATTTTGTACACTTCAAGCCCAAGCAAGCGCTACTAACTTCATCTGTCAATCTGTTTCTTTTGTTGGTTTTGATATTATTTAACACCGAGAATAAGGTCTCACAAAAGTACTTGGAGGGAAAAATTGTGAGTAAAGCCATTGCTATATTTTTCAGGGTGCTAAAAGTGTCTGGTAATGGGTTTCAGGCACTCCAAATTTCCTGTTCGTAGTGGCACTCCTCTTGATTCTCCAAGCGGCACCTTTCCAGAGTCTCAAGCTTTGACCTCAAGTCGACAAACACCTGAGCCCAGATGCTGTCTCGAAATTCTGCAAGTTGCATCTCCAAATCATCAATTTGCATCCATTGGAAACCATTTAATTCCAAACTACTGTAGACTACTACATCAGGATACTTAATTATTTTTATGGTCTGTTCTAGGCGTCCAAATTGATTAAATCTATCACTGAACTGGCCAAGTAATGAGTCTAAAACATGCTGGTACTTTATATGCAAGGGTTCCATTTCATTTTGAACAGCTGCACTGGCCTTCTCAAAATACTTTGTTACTTGAGGAAAATACTTATAAGTTTTAGTTTCTACATCTGGATTGAAAATTTTAAGTTTACTTTCAAAAGCTTTTATGTATCCAAACATAACATCAATACTTTTGCCAAATCCTTGTAACTTTAAGTTCAGTTCATTAATATGAACAGAGAGATCTGTAAAAAATATCAGGGTGTGGACCTACTTATCATCATTGAGCTGAGAAAAGTTCCCCAGAGCCTTATCCTCAAGAAATACCTTAATTTCTTCAAAGCACTCCACAAAGCGCTCAATAACTTTGCCTTGGCCCAGCCATCTTACATTACTGTACATCAGCAGTCCACTGTAGGTGGAATCAACCTCCAGTAAAAGTGCAGAAAATTCTTGCTTGTGAAGGGGGCGAACAGCTATTAAATTAACTATTTTTGTAACAACTGACATTAAGTCCTTTCAGTCAGTGAATCCTGTCTTGGCACATAAAACCTCCTGATGGATAATACAATGAAAAGGCAAAATCGGATATCCAATAGCTTTCGTAAACAATTTGACAAATCCGATTTTTCCCCCACCATGTTTGGTGCCTCATCTGTCATCACTAACACAACTTTAGAGATATCAATGCTTAGATCACGGAATGTTTGTATAACAACCTTATATATTTCGCTTTCTGATGTACTTGTTGGTACTGATACTAATTTTATCAACTCTTCTCTCATTGTGAGACCATCAGGAAATTGAACAATAATGGCCAACTGAGCATGTGATGTGACATCAGTAGTTTCATTAAGAGAGATCAAAAAATATTTACAATTACTTATGTTTCTTTTTAATTGATGTTGTACGTTTGTGTTCAGTCTCATTATTCGGTCTTTTATGCTATTTCTACTGAGGGGTAGCTCAGATATTCTCTTAATAATTGCATCTTTATTCTGCATATCGTGAAATAGAACTGGTGCACATCTTAGGAGAGTTTCTTTAATAAATTCTCCCTCACTGAGTGCTTTTCTATGCTGAGCTTTAATGCTCAAACTTGCAGATATTAAATTTGTAGAACCTTTTATATATTTAAGGATGGAATTAGATTGGCTCTTATAAAGGTGTAGCTGCTTGGAAATGTATTCCTTCCTTTCATCTTCACTTTTTTTCAAGAGCTGGGAATGATTAGTTTCAAAATGTCTACTTATATCCCACATTCTGCTTACTACCATTTCAGTACATAGAACACAAAATGATCTCCCATTTTGTTCTATAATGCCATACATGTCGGTCCATGTCTCTTGAAAGGGCTGGCTACTGCTATTACCACTGTCTTTACTTAACCTTGGTTTTTTATTTTTTTGGTTCTCCATCAGGGGGGCAGTGACAGAAGTTAGAATTATAGATAGCCTGTTATCCCTGCAGGCAAGTAGGGGTTAACTAGCCTAACTGACCACAAGATGGCACATGTAACTGTCTTTTAGGAAAGGGCAGGGTTAATAAGCAAAAATAGGGATTAATAAGGATGCACAACAGTACTAGAAGTGAAATGGAGTCTTCAATATGCTACAAAATGGTGTTCCTAATATAAATTAAGATGGCTGCCACTAGTTCTAATTGCAGGAAACGGCACCCATAGCACAGGCCCTTGCCTCTCCCAGCCTCCCCTCACTTATCTCAGTAATGATGGTCAATTAGAAATCCATGAGACCCCAGAACAGTAGATTGGATGATGGTTGCTGTGATTATGTGGTTGCTGGTAATGGTGATGACAGGGCCCCCAGAGATGCGTCCCCCGCGGCATTCCTCTGCTCCCTGCTCCGCTGGCCGGAAGTGAGGTCAAAGATCCCCTAACGGCTGAGACCGGTTTGGCTCAGTGGATAGAGCGTTGGCCTGTGGACTGAAGGGTCCTGGGTTCGATTCCGGTCAAGGGCATGTACCTTGGCTGGGGGCACATCCCCAGTAGGGGGCGTGCAAGAGGCAGCTGATCGATGTTTCTCTCTCATTGATGTTTCTGACTTTTTATCCCTCTCCCTTCCGCTCTGTAAAAAATCAATAAAATATATTTAAAAAAAGAAAAAAAATGATCCCCTAACAGCCTGATCGGAATCCCAGAACTAGACGCTCTGTGCTGGAGTTTTGTTGTTTTGTCCTACAGACCTCCGGCACAGAGTGTCTACACTACAGCAAATGTTTCATCCTCGGCTACTGCACCTGGCTGTGTGGTAGCCGAGGATGAAACGTCCTTCTCAGGATGCGGCCCCATGCTTCTCTGTAAGTGACCGCATGCGGCCTGTGTCATTGGAAATGGCTGTGTGTGTCAGTGCTGACACGCGTGTCATAGGTTTGCCATCACGGTCCTAGAAGATGTATTGGCAAAGATGTTGCTATGAGAGATGTCTCAGATTTTGGTGCCCGTGGTTTCTCCTAAGACTTTTATGGTTTCATGCCTTACATTTAAGTCTTTTATCCATTTTGAGTTTATTATTGTGTATGGTGAAGTTGGTGGTCTAGTTTCATACTTTTGCATGTACGTGTTCTATTTTTTCAATACCATTTATTTTAGAGACCATCACTGCTTTAATGTATGCTCTTACCTTCTTTGTCAAATATTAATTGATCATAGTGGCTTTGGTCAATTTCTGGGTTTTCTGTTCTGTCCCATTGATCTCTATGCCTGTTCTTGTGCTGGTACCAGACTGTTTTGAGTATGTTGGTTTGTAGTATAACTTGAAATCTGGTATTGTGATTCCTCCAACTTTGTTCTTCTTTTTCAAGATTGCTGTAGCTATTCGGGGTCTTTTTTGGTTCCATATGAACTTTTGAAGTATTTGTTCTAGTTCTGTGAAATATGTCACTGGTATTTTGATGGGGATTGCATTGAATCTATAGATTGCTTTGGGTAATATGGACATTTTAATGATGTTGATTCTTCCAATCCATGAACATGGTATATTCTTCCACTTTTTCATATCTTCCTCTATTTTAATTTTCAATGCCTTGTAGTCTTCAGAGTACAGGTCTTTTACCTCCTGAGTTAAGTTTATTCCTAAGTATCTTAATTTTTGGGGGGGGCAATGGTAAATGGGATTTTTCTTTTCTTTTTATTTCTCTGAGAGTTCACTGTGAGTATATAAAATATTATGGATTTTTGGGCATTAATTTTGTATCCTGCTATGTTTCTGAATTCATTTATTAAATCTAGTAGTTTTTTGATGGAGTCTTTAGGGTTTTCTTTGTACAGTATCATGACATCTGCAAATAATGAGAGTTTTACTTCCTCTTTTCCAATTTAGATGCCTTTTATTTCTTCTTGTTTTCTGATTATTATGGCCACAGCTTCCAGAGCTGTGTTGAACAAGAGTGGTGAAGGAGGACATCCCTGTCTTGCTTCTTTTCTGAGGAGAAATGGTTTTAGTTTTTGCCCTTTGAGTATGATGTTGGCTATAGTTTGTCATATATGGCCCTTATTATGTTGTGGTATATTCTCTCTATTCCCACTTTGCTGAGAGTTTTTGTAAAAAACCAGTGTTGGATTTTGTTGCATCGATTGATATGATCATGTGATTTTTGTCTTGCAATTTGTTTATGTGGATGTATCACATTTATCGATATGTGAATATTGTACCAGCCTTCATCCACAGAATACATCCCACTTGGTCATGGTGAATGATCTTTTTAATGTATTGCTGGATCCAACTTGCAAACTTTGGTTGAGGATTTTAGCATCTATGTTCATCAGGGATATTGGTTTGTAGTTCTCTTTCTTTGTCATGTCTTTATCTGACTTTGGAATTAGTTAATTCTGGCCTCATAGAATGAGCTTGAAAGTATTTCTTTTCCTTTAATTTTTTGGAATAGTCTGAGGAGATTTTTCTTCTTTGAATATTTGGTGAAACTCCCCTGTGAATCCATCTGGACCAGGGCTTTTGTTTTCTAGGAGTTCTTTTTATTACTGTTTCAATTTCATTAGTAGTTATTTAATGTATTTGGCCTATTCAGGTTTTCTGAATATGACTGAGTTTTGGAAGCTTGTATTTTTCTAGGAATATGTCCATTTCAGCCAAGTTGTCCTGTTGGTTGAAGTAAAGTTGTTCATAGTAGTTTTTTATGATCCTTTGCATTTCTGTGGGTCAGTTGTTACTTCACCTCTTTCATTTCTGATTTTGTTTACTTAGGCCCTCTCTCACTGCTTCTTGGTGAGCCTGGTTAGAGGTTCATCAATCTTGTTTATCCTTTTGAAGATCCACCTCTTAGATTTATTGATCTTTTGTATTTTTTTTTTCAGTCTCTAAGTCATTTATTTCTACTCTGATCTCTATTATTTCATTCCTTCTACTTGTTCTGGGCTTTTCTTATTGTTCTCTTAAGTGATATTGTTAGATAACTTATTACTAGTTTTTCTTGCGTGTGTGTGTGTGTGTGTGTGTGTGTGTTTTGAGGTAGGCCTGTAGTGAACATCTCTCTCACGACTGCTTTCACTGTGTCCTCTAGATTTTGGGTTGTTGTGTGTTCATTTTTATTTGTTTCCAGGATGTTTTAAAAATTTTTTTCTTTGGTTTCTTTGGTAACCCATTCATTGTTCAATAAATAGCATGCTATTTAACCTCCATGTATTTGAGCTTTTTAATTGTAGCTGATTTCTAATTTCATGCCATTGTGGTCTGAGAAGATGCTTGATATGATTTCAATATTCTTGAATTTGTAAAGTCTTAGCTTGTATCCTAACATGTGGTCTGCCTTTGGGAAAATGTTCTATGTGAACACGAGAAGAGTGTATGTTCTACAGCTTTGGGAGGAATGTTCTGAAGATGTCAATTAGTTCTATTTGTTCTACAGTGTCATTTAGGATTGGTGTTTCCTTGTTGATTTTTGCTCTAGAGGATTTATCTAGTGTTGTCACTGGAGTATTAAAGTCCCTTACTATCATTGCATTGCTGCTGATCTCTTCCTTGATATCTTCCAGAAGTTTTTTTTTTTTTTTTTTTTAATGTATTTGGGTGTTCCTGTATTGGGTGCATATATGTTTACCAGAGTTATATCCTCTTATTAAATCAATTCCTTTAGTATTATGAAGTGGCCTACCTTATCTCTTGTTATGGCCTTCACTTTGAGGTCAGTTTTGTCAGATATAAATATTGCTACCCCAGCATTTTTGTTGAGAAATAAGTCACTAGTCTGATAGGGGATCCTTTGTAGGCAACTTTCTGTCATTCTCTGACAGCTGTTAATATTTTTACTTTGTTGTTGATGTTTGCCAATTAATTTATTTTTGTAAACATTTTCCTTTTCTTCTGAAGGTTTATTTCATTGATTTTTTTTAGAGAGGAAGGGAGAGGGATAGACAGCCAAAAACATTGATGAGAGAGAAACATCGATCAGTTGCCTCTTGCACCCCCTCCACTGGGGTTGTGCCCACAGCCAAGGTACATGCCTTTGACTGGAATCGAACTTGGAATCCCTCAGTCTGCAGGCCAATGCTCCATCCACTGAGCCAAACAGGTTAGGACTGCCAATTTAATTATAGTGTGTGTTGGCATTAGTCTTTTGGGATTCATTTTGTTTGGGACTCTGTGCTTCTTGGATTTGTGTGGGTTTTTTCTTCCCTATACCAGGAAGTTTTTTATCATTATTTCTTCAAACAGGTTTTCTATTCCTTGCTCAGTTTCCTGTCCTCTGGCACCCCTATTATGTAAATGTTGTTTTGTTTCCTGTTGTCCTAAAGTTTCCTTAGGCTCTCCTCCTGTTTTAAGTTTTTTTTCTGGATACTGCTCTGCTTGGGTGTTTTTTAATACCTTGTCTTCTAGCTCACTGACGTAGGCCTTTTTCTCCTAGTCTACTGTTGATGTTTTTTATTGAGTTCTTCATAGCAGCGATGTCATTTTTCATTTCTTCTTGGTTCTTCATTTCCTCTTGGTTCTTACACATATTGTTGAATTTGTCTTCCATTCTCCCCCCCCCCCCCCCGTTTGAATATTAGCCTTTTATTATATAGGATTCTTAATGTGCATATCCACCCTGAATCCTAATGCTCAGGCTTCTTACAAATAAACTTAGAATACCCCCTTCCAGGCCCGCCTGAGGCCACCCCTTCCCCTCCCATGGCCGCCATCAGCTCCGTTGTGGGCTTGGGCCACAGGCGCTGGACTTTTCTTTCCCAAGTGCGTTTGGGACTGGGGCAGGCGGCCACCAAGGCCGTCCTTCCTGCTCCTGGGAACGCGGCAGGGGGGTAGCAGCGAGCGCCCCACGTCCCAGGCCTCCATACTGCTCCCCTGCCCCTCAGCCCGAACACTTGGGTGGGAGACGGGGGAGGGGAGGCCCCGGTTTCACGAGAGAAGGCGCATCCCTCCCGGTCACCCCTCCCCTGGGGTCTGGGTCCTGTTCTGGTGAGGGCCTCCCTCGCCCACGTGGCCGGGCCTGTGCGGGAGTCCGCACCGGCGGGGCCGGCCCCTCAGGCCGGGCCGCCCGCTCCGGGTCCTGCGGGAGCACCCGGCCCTCCCCGCGGGCCTCCCCCAGGCGCCGCCCGGCCTTGGCCGCCTTCCTCTTGCGCAGGTTCTGGCGCCGGAGGCCCTGCCGCCGCCGCATCTTCCCCACCACGTGGGCCGCGCGCTTCTCCCAGCGCCGCCGCGCCCGCCTCCGCTCCTTGCGCTTCCGCGCCGCCTGCAGCCGCCGCTCGGGGTGGCGGACCCGCACGCCCTCGGCGCGGACCGCGGCGGCCCACCGCATCCTGCTCGCCCGCGCCCGCGCCTTGTCCGCGTCCTGCTGCCGCATCGCCTCCACCCGCTCCAGCAGCTGCCGGCAGTGCCTGCCCTGAGCGAGGCAGGTTCCCCTTCAGCTTCCGCGGCTTCCCCTCCGGCTGGGCCCGCCCGGCCGGCGGCTCCGCCTCGTTCAACAGCAGCCCCGCCTCTCTGGTGCCTCCCGCCCCGCGCCTCGGCCGGCTCCACAGCCTCCTCGGGCCCTTGGCCCTCAGCTCCTCCGCTTCCGCTTCTGCCGGTCTGTCTTCCATTCTTTTCAGCCGCCTTGTGGCCATTTCTCTGAATTCTTTCTTTGACATATTGCTGGTGTCCATTTTGTTTGCTTGCCTCCTTTTCCCGTATGTGGGCTATTTCGTTGTCTCCCCATGATCTCTTTTCTCTGGGTGTCTGGTTATGTAGTGCTCTCTCTCCTGCATTGATTTAAAGGCAAAAACTACAACCCAACAAGGCACGTCGTACCAGGTGCTGAACAGAAATGTATTCACGATACTAATAACCCCAAATAAAAGTGACGGCCAGAAAAAGAGAATCCTGTCTAATAAAAGAGTAATATGAAAATTAGCCGCCACTCTGCTACACCCACAAGCCACATCCACCAACCAATCAGGAGAGAGTATGAAAATGAACATAACCAAATGGCTGAGGCCATGGAGTGAATAGGAAGCTTGGGTTTCCCCAGCAATGAAGGAAGCCAAGATTTCCACACACTCTGGTGGACCCAGGCCTACACTCAAGGCTACAAAGTTTCAATAATAGAAGATAAATAAATCCCAGATATCAGGGTCTCTGCTTGGGATACCGGGGAGCGTGGCTGGCCAGCAAACCACCACAGGCCCTTTGTCCAAGCTGCCCCACACCCCAAGGGAACCTCCACCCTGACCCAGGACACCCTTTAGGGCAAATCAGCTGGCCCCCACCCATGCACCAAGCAAGCTTCTACCTTAGCTAATAAAAGAGTAATATGCAGATTGATCATCACTCCAACACAAGATGGCTGCTCCCATGTGGACACAATATGGCCGCCACAAAATGGCCAGCAGGAGAGGGCTGTTGGGAAGGACCAGGCTTGCAGAAGAGGGAACTTGGCGGTGACCCGGCCTCCAGGCAAGCGCAGGTCGGGGGGCAGCCCAGGCCTCCAGGGGAGGGCAGTTAGAGATGACCAGGCATGCAGGGGAGGGCAGGTAGGGGCAATCAAGCTGGCAGGGGAGCAGTAAGCATCAATTAGGCTGGCAGGGGAGTGGTTAGACGTTGATCAGGCTGGCAGGCAGAAGTGGTTAGTTGCAGCCAGGTAGGCAGGCAGGCAAGCAGTTGGGAGCAGCAGTCCTGGGTTGTGAGAGGGATGTCCGACTGCCCTTGTAGACCTGATCCCATGTTGAAGAGGGTGCAGGCTGGGCTGAGGGACACGCCTCCCTGCACGAATTTCATGCACTGAGCCTCTAGTTAGGGAATAAGAACAAAAAAAGGAGTGTAAAACTGATATTGAGAAAAGGAAAAAGAGTAAGAGAAAAAAGAAAGAATAAAGAAGGAGGGAAAATTATTTATATGGGGAGAAAACTCCAATAGAACAACCACTAATCCCAAAAAATGTAAACAATGCAAACTAAAAACAACTAATAACAAGTGAGGAGAGGAAAAACAGAAGTAAAAAACAACAACAAACAAAACAAAATAAAAACAAAAAACAACAAAAAGAGAAACAATCTCACAAACAAGCACATTCAATCTAATCAACAATCAAGCAAACAACAATAGGACAGAGAGAAAGCAAGACAAAACAAAACAAAATAAAACAAAAAAACTTAAAACTAAAAAACCAAAACAAAAAGAAATAACAACAAAAAATAAACAAAAGAAAGGATAGAGAGAAAAAAATTTGGATAGTGAAGAAAGAGAAGAGAGTGGTGTGTATGGACTTAGAGCAGGGGATCAAAAATCCGATATATAAGTAGGGTGAATTTTTAACAGAGGGTAAAAAGAAGGAATAGGGAAAATCTAAAGCAGGAATAAGATAAGAGAAACGGAACAACAAAGGGGAAAAGTGAGGAAGAGAGTGTTGGCATAAAGATAAAGTTGAGATAGAGTAAAATGATGCTAAAGGAAAAATGAAAATCGAATGTAAAACACTAATCTCAAAATAAAATCAGATGAAAGTTAAATAAAATTACACTTAAAAAAGGTAAAATAGTACTAGTAATAATACTAATTAAAAATAAAAAATATAATAATTAAAAAGTTAAAATCAATTGAGGAAAAAAATTAGTTTTTAAAAAATTATTTAAAGAATTGCAAATAGTGGTACATATATCTCCTTTTTCCCCATCATTGACCTTTCCCCAGCTTTCCCTACATTTAAACACATGCATCACCTGCCTCCCATCCCCCCGGTGTCTTGTATCCATTGGTTATGCTTATGTGCATGCATACAAGTCCTTCGGTCAATTTCTTACAGCGCCCCACTCAATCTCTCCTGCTTTCCCACTGTAGTTTGACAGTCTGTTCATGCTTCTTTGCCTGTATATCTATTCTCCCCCCCATTTCTTTTCTTTAAAAGATCTTGCATCTGCATACTAGAAATAAATATATAAGAACAAAAAACGTTTGAGTCTCAATTTCAATGTCCAACAGTTCTGAGTCCCAGTTTCAATGTCAAATAGTTCCTTATGTGTACATGTCAGCAATGATATCTGGATGGTGAACAAATGGTGGCAATGCAGATTCTACACTTCCTGGTTTGATCCTGGGCCACCTGCAGTGATGCACAGCTGCTGACCGCTAGCATGGCAAGGTGTCGTCAGCGTCTTCCATCTCTGGACTGTTTCTCCCCTTGTCTTCATGGTTGTTGCAGACCTGTCAATTCCTTTGTCGCAGGAATGCACATGGTCTTCGAGTTGTTTTAGGAAAATATAGAAACATATTCTCGACCAAAAGTTAATAAAGGAATATTTTCTATAAATTTGACTTGGGATCCTTTTTCTTTTTGCCCAAGTGATTTTCCTTTGGCTTATTTTGACACCATATGTGTTTTTCATGGGTGTCTTGCTGTTAGCATTACAAATGGAAATTAATTTTCTGAAGTAAAAATTTTCTAGATGTAATTTACTTGCAGGATATTTTTTCTTACATGATATTACCCTGATACCACCCTTTTTTTTGATTAATGGAGGGTTTTGGAAATTTTATAGTGCAGTCTGGATAACTTTAAATTTCAATTTTTGCACAAAAATATGACTGGTTTAGGTTCATTGCATGTTAAGCAATTTTACGATGAGATGAACTACTAATAGAAATTTTAGTTACTATTTTAGGAACACCTTTTTGTCCAGTACAATTAAATTTTCTTGAGTATTCACTTATTTCAATTAGCCAATTTAAATTAATCTGAAAACTTGATTACTATTTTACTGTCAAATTTAATACTCTAACAACAATCTTAGTTTACCCTATAAATATTAGTGGAAAGGATTATTTGCAATCTTGAGTAGGCCCTGAGCATTCCTGGTGCTAGATTGGATTTAGATATAGGGCAGCTGTTGCTGGCCAAATCTCTGTCTGTTACCTGGATCCCGATCTGAGATGGGCCAAGTCTCTGTCTGTTACTTGGGTCCTGATCTGAGCTGGGCGTGAGAGGCGAAGCAACCATGGGGGCAGAAGGAGTGAGGGTTCAGGCTCCTGCAAGGTTAGGGGGCGGGTGAGGGTCTGTGCCCCACCTCTATTGACCTTTAAGTTCTCTTCTGATGGCCTCTCTGCGACTGTGCCTGTCTTAGGTTGTTCCTTCCCTGAGGAATCTTACCCATCTCTGGGTAACCAGCCAGGGCCAACCAGGGTGATGTGAAGTACAGTTCTGTCTCTTGATAGTCTATGCCCTGTGGCCTCCACACCCAGCACCTGCCTTGGGATCCCCTCGTCTGCTGGCGGGGTCCTGGTACTGATCACATATCTTGGGGGACTCAGGTTTCTTCTCCAGGAAGGGCCCAGCTCACACCATTGGGTGAGAGACATGGTACCAGCCATCATAAGGCTTCAACCTCATCATGAACAGAAAACTCAGGCAACAGCTGTGGACAATTGAATTGTGAGAAGAGGGTCCCTCTTGGCAAAAAGAGAAAGAGGGGCCAATATAGAATGCTCAAGTGCCTTCCCAGCGCCTTAATTCCTTCTGAAAGGGATTAAATCCTTTCATGTCCTGTTTAAAATTGCTGCCAAACATTCAAAGAATTAGTTTGTAAATTTCTTTGGGATAACTGTACAATATGCTGTTGTAAAATATCAAAAATTATAATGACATTGTAGAATAATATCATGTAAGGATATTCTTTGCTCTAGGCCATGTCAATTCAATTTCAAACTGGCTGTCAATTTCTTTCTGTAGTTTTGTATAAACTTTGTCAGGGAGGCAAAAAAACAAATTACTTTAGTTCAAGAGGTCAAATATATTGACTTTCAATTACAATCCTTTCTCTTAAGGTTTGTATTAAATCTTAAGATTTAATATTTTATTTCTTATGACATTTTTAAATTTTTATTTTTTACATATATGTCCTTATTCCCCCATTACTCCCCATACCCCACTCACACCCCATGCCCCTGTTGTTTGTGTCCATTGATTACGCTCATATGCTTGCACACAGTCCCTCTGTTGATCTCTCCCCCTTACTCCCACCGACCCTCACCTTCCCTGAGGTTTGACATTCTGATCAACGTTTCTCAGTCTCTGGATCTATTCTTGTTCATCAGTCTATGCCAATCATTATATACCACAAATGAGTGAGATCATGTGATATTATCTTTCTCTGCCTGGCTTATCTCACTTAGCATAATGCTCTCCAGCTCTATCCATGTTGATGCAAATGGTAGGAGCTCCTTTTTTACCGCAGTGTAGTATTCTATTGTGTAGATGTACCACAGTTTTTCAAAAAATATATTTTATTGATTTTTCACAGAGAAGAAGGGAGAGGGATAGAAAGTCAGAAACATCGATGAGAGAGAAACATCAGCTGCCTCTCGCACACCCCCTACTGGAGATGTGCCTGCAACTAAGGTACATGCCCTTGACCAGAATTGAACTTGGACTTTTCAGTCCGTAGGCTGACGCTCTATCCACTGAGCCAAACCGGTTTCAGCTGTACCACAATTTTTTAATCCACTCATCTGCTGATGGGCACTTAGGCTGTTTCCAAATCTTAGCTATGGTGAATTGTGCTGCTGTGAACATAGGGGTGCGTATATCCTTTCTAATTGGTGTTTCTAGTTTCTTGGGATATATTTCTAGATGTGGGATCACTGGGTCAAATGGGAGTTCCATTTTTAGTTTTTTGAGGAAACTCCATACTGTTCTCCACAGTGGCTGCACCAGTCTGCATTCCCACCAGCAGTGAATGAGGGTTCCTTTTTCTCTGCATCCTCGCCAGCACTTATCGTTTGTTGATTTGTTGATGATAGCCATTCTGACAGGTGTGAGATGGTACCGCATTGTCATTTTGATTTGCATCTATTGCATAATTAGTGACTTTGAGCATGTTTTCATGTGTCTCTTGGCCTTCCTTCTATCTTCTTTTGAAAAGATTCTATTTAGGTCCATTGCCTATTTTTTTTATTGGATCATTTATCTTCCTTTTATTAAGTTGTATAAGTTTCCTGTAGATGTTGGGAGATTAAACCTTTATCAGTGATAACATTTGCAAATATGTTCTCCCATACAGTGAGTTTTCTTGTTTTTTTGTTTTGTTTGTTTGTTGATTTTTTTTTTTTTTGCTGTGAAAAAGCTTTTTATTTTGATGTAGTTTTTATCAAGAAGGGTGTTGGATTTTGTTATTTTCTCTTTAGCTTCCATTGTCCTAGGAGCAGTATTAATGAAGTTCTTTTGGCATATGTCTGAGCTTTTTCTGCTGTGGATTCCTCTAGTATTTTCATGGTTTCCTGTCTTATGTTTAAATCCTGTGTTCATTTTGAGTTTATTTTTGTGTCTGGTGTAAGTTGGTGGTCTAGTTTCATTTTTTTTTTTTTTTGCATGTATCTGTCCGATTTTCCCAACATCATTTATTGAAGAGACTGTCTTGACTCGATTGTATATTCATGTCTCCTTTGTCAAATATTAATTGAGCATAATGGTTTGAGTCGATACCTGTATTCTCTATTCTATTACAATTGTCTATATGGCTGTTCTTGTGCGAATACCAGGCTGTTTTGAGAACAGTGGCTTTGTAATACAGCTTGAAATCTGGTATTGAGATCCCACTTACTTTATTCTTCTTTCTCAGGATTGCTGCAGCTATTCAGGGTCTTTTTTTTTTTAAATTCCAGATGAATTATTGGAGTTCTTTATAGGTCTGTGAAATATGCCATTGGTATTTTAATGGGGAGTGCATTAAATTTATAGGTTGCTTTGGGTAGTATGGACATTTTAATGATTTGATTCTACCAGTCCATGAACATGGTATGTTCTTCCATCTGTTTACGTCTTTCTCTATCTCTTTTTTCAGTGTCCTACAGTTTTCCGTGTATAGGTCTTTTACCTCCTTAGTTAAGTTTATTCCTTGGTATCTTAATTTTTTTGGTGTGATAGTAAATGGGTTTGCTTTTTTAGTGTCTCTTTCTGTAAGTTCATTATTGGTATTTAGAAATGCCATAGATTTCTTGGCGTTAATTTTGTATCCTGCTACATTGCTGAACTCACTTATTAAGTCTATTAATTTTTTTCTGGAGTCTTTTGGGTTTTTGTGTACAATATCATGTCATCTGCAAATAAGGACAGCTTTACTTCTTCTTTTTTTTTTTTTCCAATTTGGATGCCTTTTATTTCTTCTTCTTGTCTAATTGCAATGGCTAATACTTCCAGTAATATGTCGAACAGGAGTGGTGAGAGTGGGAATCCCTGTCTTGTTCCTGTTCTTAGGGGAAATGGTGTTAGTTTTTGCCCATTGAGTATGATGTTAACTATGGCTTTATTATATATAGTTTTTATTATGTTGTGGTATGATTATTCTATTTCCACCTTGTTGAGAGTTTTTATCAAGAAAGGGTGTTGGATTTTGTCAAATGCTTTTTCTGCATCAATTGATATGACTATGTGATTTTTACCTCTCAATTTGTTTATGTGACGTATCACATTTATTGATTTGCAGATATTGTACCATCCTTGCATTCCTGGGATAAATCCTACTTGATCATGGTATATGTACTGCTGGATCATTCTGATGTACTGCTGGATCCGATTTGCTAGAATTTTGTTGAGGATTTTGGCATCCATGTTCATGAGGGATATTGGTCTATAATTCTCTTTCATTGTGTATTCTTTATCTTGTTTTGCTATTAGGGTGATGCTGGCTTCATAGAGGGAGCTTGGAAGTGTTCCTTCCTCTTGAATGTTGGTAAAACTCCCCTGTGAAGCCATCTGGCCCTGGGCTCTTGTTTGATGGGAACTTTTTTTGATGACTGCTTCAATTTCTTCCATATTTATTGGCCTATTGAGCTGTTTAGATTCTTCCTGATTGAATTTTGGAAGGTTATATTTTTCTAGGAATATATCCATTTCCTCCAGGTTGCCCAGTTTGTTAGAATAGAGTTGTTCATAGTATATTTATATATATTTACAATCCTTTGTATTCAATGGGGTCTGTTGTTATTTCACCTCCTTCATTTCTGATTTTATTTATTAGGGTCTTCTTTCTTTGCTTTTTGGTGAGTCTGGCTAGAGGTTCATCAATCTTGTTTATACTTTCAAAGAACAATCTCTTGGTTTTGTTGATCTTTTGTGTTGTTTCTTTGGTCTCTATGTCATTTATCTCTAGTCTGATCTTTATTATTTCCTCCCTTCTGCTTACACCGGGCTTTTCTTGCTGCTCTCTTTCTAACTCTTTGAGTTGTAAGGCTAGATAATTTATTACCATTGTTTCTTGTTTTTTTTTTGCAGTAGGCTTGTAGAGCTATGAACTTCCCTCTCAATGCTGCTTTCTCTGTGTCCCATAGATTTTGGATTGTTGTGTTTTTGTTGTCATTTGTTGCCATGATGTTTTTTATTTCTTCTGGTAATCCAGTCATTATTTAATAGCATGCTGTTTAGTCTCCATGTTTTTATTTCTTTGGATTATTCTTATTGTAGTTGATTTCCAGCTTTATGCCATTGTAATCTGAGAAGATGCTTGATATGATTTCTTCTTGAATTAGAAGAGACGTTGCCTATGACCTAACATATTGTCTCTCTTTGAATATGACCCATGTGCACTTGAGAAGAATGTATATTCTGTGGCTTTGGGGTAAAATGTTCTGAAGATATCAATTTATTCCATCTGCTCTAGTGAGTTATTTAGGAATGATGTTTCTCTGGTGATTTTTAGTTTAGAGGATTTGTCCAATGGTGATAGTGGGGTATTAAAGTCTCCAACTATGATTGTATTGCTGTCAATCTCTCCCTTGATATCCTGTAGCAGTTTTTTTTAATGCATTTGGGTGCTCCTGTATTGGGTGTATATATGTTTACCGTAGTTATTTCTTCTTGTTGGATTGCTCCCCTTAGTATTATGTATAATATTTTTTATTTCAGTCAGTGTATGCTTAATTTCTAGTTGGTCCTTTTTCATATCCTTGAGAGTCTCCTTCATATCCTTGAGGGTCTCGGTCATTTCCTTGTAGGACTCATTCATTTCCACATTGGTCTTGATCATTTCCAAGTTGGTCTTGATCATTTCCTTGCAGGTCTCGTTCATATTCTTGAGGGTCTCATTCATTTCCTTTGCGGTCTTGCTTATTTCCTTATAGGCCTCGACCTTTTGTTGGAGCCTCTTGAAAAACCCTATAACCGTGGTTTTGAATTCCATGTCCAGTCATTTTTTCCCCTCCATTTCTTTCACATCTGATTTCTTTCCATGTCTCTGCATGGTGGCTGCTTCCCTGAGTTGGTCCATTAGCTTTTTGTGGTAGACGTCCTACAAGGGACAGTGGGTCAGCCTCCCCAGTTACGTGAGGTGGATATGGGTTGAACAGTCTTGCTGAAGTTAAGCTCAGTTAATTGTTGTTAGCACTTGGAGGGGGGTTGACCTCCAGGCCAATTGTCTGTGAAGTTCAGCTTTGCTCAGGTTGGAGGGGCGGAGTCTCTGGGCCAAGCAGACAGCGTTAGCTCCGCCCTATGCGGCCCCAGGGACTCTGTGTCGGGGGCAATGGCCGCCAGCACCTCTGAGAGAGAGCTGCTGCCGAGCTCCACTGGCTGCAGGGGAATTCAGACTCTCCCCAAATGAGTCTGCACACCCAAGGTCTCACCCAGGGTCATAAAACAAAGCAGACTGATGGTTTCCCGAATGAGAGAGCAAGTCGCGAGCACTCTCTACGTGGTCACACAGCTGCACTGTTCCCAAAGTCATGTGCAAGCTCGCCTTCTCCACAAGCCGGCAGACCCCTGCAGCACCCGAGCTTCAGTGTGCCCTCCCTCTGTCCAGTTTTTACCCCGTATGATAGTGGGTTCCCTGGACTTCGCCCAGGGCTGGAGAATCAGTCCAGTGGGAAGTCTTTGTCTCCCCGTTGGAGAAAACTGGCTGGTTTTCAGCCGCCTGCCTTATCCGCTGGCCCGAGCTCCAAACCTCTCTCCGCGCAAATCTTCAATGCTGTCCTCAGCCGCTCCTCCGAGTCACAGTGTCTTATCTTCACTTTTATTTTTGGAATTTTTACTCGGCCAGCTTTCTGGTGATTCTGGAAGGTGTTTGCTCGTTTGTTTGTTTAGTTTTAAAATTGCTGTGTATGATGGCAAGATAGGTGTTTTACCTATGCCGCCATCTTGGTTCTCCTCCCCTTAGTATTATGAAGTGGACTTTCTTTTTAAATTTTTTATTTTATTTTTATTTTTAAAAAATTTCTTTATTGATTAAGGTATTACATATGAGTTCTTATCACTCTATGAAGTGGTCTTCCTTATCTCTTGTTATGTCCTTCACTTTGAGATCTAATTTGTCAGGTATAATTATTGCTACCCCAGCTTTCCCCCCTTCCCCCATTCACCTGAAAAACCTTTTTCCATCCTTTTACCCTCAGTCTGTGTGCGTCTTTTTTTTCTTTTTCTTGGAGGTGGTTTTCTTGTAGACAGCAGATATATGGGTCATATTTTCTTATCCAGTACATTACCCTATGTCTTTTTATTGGGGCATTTAATTCATTTACATTTAAAGTTATTATTGATAAGTACTTATTTGTTGTCATTTTTATTCTTTACTCCTGTGTTTCTTCTTCACTTCCTATTTCTTTCTTTCTTTCTTTTTTTACAGCAGACCATTTAGCATTTCTTGCATTGCTGGTTTGGTGGTAATAAATTCCCTTACTTCTTTATTTTTTCTGTGAAGCTCCTGATTTTACCTTCAATTTTGACAGATAATCTTGCTGGGTACAGTATTCTTGGTTTCAGCCCTTTCCTTTGCATGAATTTGTATATTTCATTCCATTCCCTTCTGTCCTGATGAGTTTCTGTTGTTAAATCATTTGCTAGTCTGATGGGGGTTCCTTTGTAGGTGACTTTCTCTCTCTCTGGCCGCTTTTAAGATTCTTACTTTGTCATTGGTGTTTGCCAATTTAATTATAATGTGCCTTGGCATTAGTCTTTTAGGGTTCATTTTGCTTGGGACTCTGAGATTCTTGGATTTGTGTGGGTTTTTTCTTTCCTATATTAGAGAAATTTTCTGTCATTTCTTCAAACAGGTTTTCTATTCCTTGCTCAGTTTTCTCTTCTTCTGGAAGCCCTATTATACGGATGTTGTTTTGTTTCATGTTGTCCCAAAATTCCCTTAGGCTCTCCTGCTTTTATTTTTTTCCCTAGAAACTGCTCTACTTGGGTACTTTTTCCTACCTTGTCTTCTAGCTCACTGATGTGGTCCTCTGCTTCTTCTAGTCTATTCTTGATGCTTTCTGTTGAATTCTTTACTGCAGCAATGTCATTTTTCATTTCTTCTGAGTTCTTCTTCCTTTCCTCTTGGTTCTTACTCATATTGTCGAATTTGTCTTCCATTCTTTTCATCACCTTATGACCATTTCTCCGAATTATTTCTCTGACCAGTTGCTTGCCTACATTTTGTTTACTTCCTTTTCTGATGAGGCTTGCTTTTCTTTCATATGTGGGCTGTTTCTTTGTCTCATCATCTCTTTTCTTTGGGTGTTTGCTTATGTAGTTCTCTTCCTCCTGCATTGATTTAAAGGCACAAAATACAACACAACCATGTACAATGCACAAGGCACTGAACAGGAATGTATTCACAATATTGATAACCCCAGAGAAAGGCAAATTAGGGGATAGGTGAGAAAGAAGAGAGAGAGAAACACACACACACACACACACACATACACACAAAACAAAAACAAAAACAAAAGAAAGCAGTGCCAGAATGAAATTGAGAAAAGGGGCGAAAAAAGTAAGAAAGAAAAGAAAGAGTGAGAAAGAAAATATGAAGAAATTTCCAATACAACAGCCACTAATTCCAACAAGTGCCAGCAACAAGTACTTGGAGATTAATACAAACAACAACAACAACCAATATCAAGTATAGTGAGGGAAAACAGAAGCAAAAAACAAAAAAATGAAGCAAACAAGAAAACAAAACAAACCCCCCAAAAACAAACAAACAAAAAGAATGAGAAAAAAAATCTCACAAACAAGCAAAAAAAAAAAAATCAATATAATCTACATTCTAGCAAACAACAACAAAAGGCAGAAATAAAAATAATATTTAGGATAGTGAAGACAAAGAAGAGAGAGGTGTGTATGGACTTGGAGCAGGGGGTTGGAAATTAGATATATATAAGTAGGGTGAAATTTTAACGGGATAAAAAGAAAGAATAGAGAAAATCTAAAGCAGGAAAAGGGTAAGAGAAACAGGACACCAAATGGGGAAAGGTTAGAAAGAGGGTGATGGCATAAAGGTAGAGTTCAGCTAGAGTGAAAAGATGGTAAAGGAAAGATGAAAAAAGAATGTAGAACACTAATCCCAAAGTAGAATAAAGGGAAAATAAAATGACACTTAAAACAAAAAGGTGAAATACTAGTAGTAGTAAAATTGATTCCTTAATTTGTGTCACACAAGAGTCAATTTGTGGTTCAGCCCCTGGGTGGCAGTGTTTCTGGACTGACCTCTTGGTCTATTGGTCCTTTCTAGCCTGAACTGAGATCCTGCTTTCCCTATGGCACTCAATACTGATTTGTGGGATCGGGCTGCCCCAGAGCTGGCTCTCCAACGGACATTTCCTGCTCCGATCCCCAGGTTCCAGAAAAACAACTTTCCCCTTTAGTCTCCCAGGATGTCCCCTGCTAGATGATCTTCTGCTCTGGGCTTAGTAATCAGAAGCAAGGATTTGAAGAGGAAAAAATGCAAGTGTGTGAACCCTGGTTCTGTGCGTATGTGTGCGCACTCCACTTTCCCCCCCTGAGTCTAAGCAGCCGGCACACTCCCAAAATTTTTTGACTGTCCTTTTTTGTCAGATCGAAATGGCTGCTTTCTAGGGATCCTTCTGTTGTCAGCTCTGAGGACCCCCTTCCACATTCATGGAGCACGCCAGCCCCAGCAGCCACTGATTTTCTCCAGGCACAGACTTTCCCTGCTCCTCCAGCTCCCTCAGTGCGCGTCTCTCTGACCTGCAGGGAGCAGAGACCTCCCCTTATCCCAGGGGAAATCTGACCTCTCTCTGGTGGAGTGTAGAGCTCCTCTGAGTCCATGTGTTTGTGCCAGGTGGGGACCAGTGTTCTCAGGTGTGTGCTGCAGTTGTAGATTTTCAGGCTTTCCTCCTTTAAGATGGCGCGGACTGTGTCTGAGCCGAGCTCGTGTCTCCGAAGGGGAATCCAGCAGCACTGGGGCTGCTTGGTCAGGGGAGGCCCCTCCAGCAGTCCCCCACCTTCTCCTGGAGTATAGCTGTCCCCCAACTTGCCAACAAACACTCCCTGTGCGACCCTCGGCTGTTCTTTCTATCTGCTCCGGGAGAAGCCTCGGGATACGTTCGTTTATTCCGCTGCCATTTTATTCCTCCCAAAAATTAGTTTCTTAAGTAAAAGATGAAAAAATAAAAATGTGAAGTAGTGAAGGTCATTCACTTCCTCTACTGTTCCGTTTGGCACACCTGTTTTCTGTCTGTTAGGACAGTATTGAAGTTCCACTGCTCCTCTCTGTTGTAATCCGTATTCCTGATTTTCCAGCAGGCAGTATTTTTTTGTTTCTTAGACGCCTTTATTTGTGTTTACACAAGAGTCAATTTGTGATTCAACCCCTGTGTGGCAATGTTTCTGGATTGACCTCCTCTCTAGCCAGTGTTTAGATTTTGTTTTCCCTGTTGCACTTAATACTGGTTTGGAAGAATGGACTGCCCCAGAGCTGGTTCTTGGATCATTGCTTCCCACTCTGATCCCCAGGTTCCCCAACACTTTCCCCTGCAGCCTCTGAGTGTTTCCAATTGGGTGATCCTATGTACTGGGTTTAGTGATCCAAAGCAAGGATTTAAAGAGAAGAAAAGAGCCCGAGTGAGTGTGTGAACTCGTGACATCCTCCAGCACTGTGCACAGCTCTGACCATCTCTGTGCAGTCTTTTCACCCTGGCACTAAACCGCTGGCACACTGTAAAATTTCAGGCTGCCTTTTTGTGCCGAGTCCAGCTATGGGTTGATTTTTAGTGTTCCCTTCCACTAGCAGCCCTTCCACATTCGCAGATCACACTAGCCCCAGTGGCCGCGGATTTTGTGGGATGTAAACTTCTCCTGAACCTCTAGATCCTGTTGTGCTCATTTCTCCCTCCAGCCTGGATTGCAGACATCACCTTTTCCTAGGTGAAATTTGACATTTCTGTGAGAAGGTGCGGCGCTCATCCGGGTCTGCCTGTTTGTGCTGTTTGAGCTCGGTGTTCCTGGGTTCGCAGCTATTTACTGGGTGCTGTGGTTGTAGAGTCCCAGGATGTATAGGCTTCCTATAACAGCTAACCTCCCCTTCAAGATGGTGTGGTTTCCACAGCAGAGCCGGTTGCTCTGGGAGAGATTTCAGCAGCATTGGAGGCTGCCCGGTCAGGGGAGCCTAGCCTGGAAATTCCCGACAGTCACTTGGAGTATAGCTGTCCCTCACCCACAAATAGACACTCCCCGTATGTCCACACACTCTCCTTTCGTTCTCTCGCTCACACACTATCTTGCAGTCTGCCTTCCCATCGGCAGCCATCTTCTAATCCTCCTACCCCAGCTTTTTAAAAATTTTATTTCCATTTGCCTGAAAAATTTTTTTTCTATTCCTTCACTTTAAGTCTGTGTAAATCCTTTAATCTGAGGTGGGTCTCTCATAGACAGCATATATATGGGTTACGTGTTTTCTTTATTCATTCAACTACCCTATATCTTTTGATTGGAGCATTTAATCCATTTATGTTTAAGGTTATTATTGATAAACACTTTTTCCTGCCATTTTTATTCTTTTTAAAAATTTCTTTACTGTGTCCTCATCACTCATTACCCCTTCCAATCCTCCCCCCCTGCTGTCCGTGTCCATTGATTAGGCTGATATGCATGCATAAAAGTCCTTTGGTTGATCTCTTCCCCTTACCCCCACCCTCCCCTACCATCCCTCTGAGGTTTGACAGTCAATGCTTCTCTGTCTCTGGATCTGTTTTTGTTCATCAGTTTATGTTGTTCATTTTATTGCATAAATGAGTGAGTTCATGTGATATTTATCTTCTTTTGACTGGCTTATTTCACTTAGCATAATGTTCTCCAGTTCCATCCATGCTCTAGTTTGAAGCAGACACCTTTTTCTTCTTCTTAAAGGATATCTTTCAGCATTTCATATAATACTGGTTTGGTGTTGATGAACTCCTTTAGCTTCTTCTTATCTGTGAAGCTCTTTATCTGACTTTCAATTCTGAATGATAGCTTTGCTGGGTAGAGTAATCTTGGTTGTAGGTTCTTGCTGTTCATCACTTTGAAAATTTCTTGCCACTCCCGTCTGGCTTGCATAGTTTCTGTTGAGAAGTCAGCTGACAAGTGTATGGGTGCTCCCTTGTAGGTAATTTTTTTTCTCTTGCTGCTTTCAATATTCTCTCTTTATCTTTTGCTCTTGGCATTTTAATTATGATGTGTCTTGGTGTGGTCTTCTTTGGATTCCTTTTGCTTGGGGTTCTGTGCGCTTCCTGGACTTGTAAGTCTATTTCTTTCACCAGGTGGGGGAAGTTTTCAGTCATTATTTCTTCAAATATGTTTTCAGGATCTTGCTCTCTCTCTTCTTCTGGCACCCCCTGGCACCCCCATAATTCTGATGTTGGTACGTTTGAAGTTATCCCAGAGGCTTCTTACACTATCCTCAAATTTTTTGATTCTTTTTTTTTCTTTTCGGTTGAGTGTTTTTGGCCTCTTGGTATTCCAAATCTTTGATTTGATTCTTGCGTTCCTCTAGTCTGCTGTTGGGTTTCTGTAAAATATTTTTTTTAATTTCAGTCAGTGTATGTTTAGTTTCTAGTTGGTCCTTTTTCATATCCATAAAGGTCTCGCTCATCTCCTCGAGGGTCTTTTTAAAAAATATATATATTTTATTGATTTTTCACAGAGCAGAAGGAAGAGGGATAGAAAGTCAGAAACATCAATGAGAGAGAGAGAGATCGATAAGCTGCCTCTTGCATGCCCCCTACCGGGGATGTGCCCACAGCCAAGGTACATGCCCCTGACCGGAATCGAACCCGGGACCCTTCAATCCGTAGTCCGATGCTCTATCCACTGAGCCAAACCGGTCTCGGCCTCCTCGAGGGTCTTATTCATATCCTCGAGGTTCTCGCTGAGCTTATCGGCTTTTTCTAGGAGCCTCTTGAAATACCTTATAACTGTGGTTTTGAACTCTATATCCAGTCGTTTGTTTTCCTCCATTTCTTTTGTTTGTGGTCTTTTTCTTTCTCTCCCCATTTTCACTGCTTCCCTGAGTTGGTAGGGTAGCTTTGTGTGCAAGGTGTCTCAGCCTGCCCTGTTACCTGAGGTGTACACTCTTGGTGCACCCCTTTGTGGACTATGTACACAGCCTTGTTGCAGATAAGTCTTGTTTGTTGTTGGTATCACTGGGAGGAATTGACCTCCAGGCCAAATGACTGTGAGGATCAGCTGTGTCTACTCTAGGAGACAGTCTTCAGCGACTGGACTTGCAAACTTGCCAAAGTCTCTGTGCTCAGTTTGGATGGGGCAGAGTTTCTGGGTAGGGCGGAGTTTCAGGGTGGAGCCGACAGCCTTGGCTTGCAGTCAGCCCTGGCCTACGAGGTTGCCATGTCCTAGCGTCTACAGGCAATCACTGCAGGCACCTCTGTGAGAAAGGTGTTCTCGCATTTTGCCTGTCACCAGAACATCCAGTCCCCAATGGATCCGGAATCTCAGATTTTCGCCTGGCACCTGGGTTCAGTGCAATCTGAACTCCTTTTTCCTTCTGCCAGACACCAGCCACACAGTCAACAGAACGCCCTCACCATGAGCACTCATGCGCCTCTGGCCGGAGCTCCTTTCTCCTAACAGACACAGCCAGAGACTCGTTTGTCCCCTCTGCGTGCACTCAAGCGCATGCCTACAGAGGTCCACCTCTGGCTCTTCCCCTGGGATTCCACCCACAATCCAGGTTCTCCCCTTAAGGGCTTGGTTCCCCCGGGTTTTGAGTGCAAACCGAACTGGGTTCAGCACAGCCTGGAGCCCCTGTCTCCTTTCCACCAGAGCACCCCTGCCAGGTTCAGACACCCTGTCCTCTCACGGGCGAGTTTCCACCTTACTTGGGCTTTGCAGAGGCTCTGATTGTTCGTGTGCACTTCTCTGTCCCTCCAGTTTCAGATCTTCCAGTCAGCCAGCCTTCCTGTCATTCTGGACAGTGTTCGCTCTGTCCTTAAGTTCTATTCTCATAATTGTTGTGTGGGGCAAAAGCCTAGGTGTTTACCTATGCCACCATCTTGGTTTTTCCCCCCACAATTTTTATTCTTTATGCCTGTGTTCCTTCTTCCCTTTCTATTTCTTCTTTTTAAAATGGCCCCTCTAGCATTACTTGCATTGCTGATTTGGTGGTAATAAATGCCCTGAGTCTGTGTTTGTCTGCAAAGCTCCTTATTTTGCCTTCAATTTTGAGTGTTCTTGGATTCAGTCTCTTGCTTTGCATCACTGTGTACTTCATTCCCCTCCCTTCTGGTTTGATTTGTTTCTGTTGAGAAATCAGTTGTTAGTCTAATGGTAGACCCTTTGTAGGTGACTTCCTGTTTCTCTCTGAAAGCCTTTACGATTCTCCTTGTCTTTTACATTTGACAATTCAGTTATGATGTGTCTTGATGTCAGTCTTTTTGGGTTCATCTTGTTTGGGACTCTGTGCTTCTTGGACTTGTATGACATTTTTCTTCCACAAATCAGGGATGTTTTCTGTCATTATTTCTTCAAACAGGTTTTTTATTCCTTGCTCAGCTTTCCCTTCCGACATCCTTGTTATGTGGATGTTGTTTTGTGTTGTCCAAAAGCTCCCTTAGGCTCTAATCTTGCTTTTTTAAAGTTTTTTTCCCCCAGTTGCTGTTCTGCTTGGATGTTTTTTCTACATTGTCTTCAAAATTGCTGATTTGGTCCTCAGATTCTTCTAGTCTACTATTGAAATGTCCTATTATGTTCTTTATTGCAGCTATGTCTTTTTAAATTTATTCTTGATTCTCTCACATGTTGGCGAATTTCCACTTAGAGCATCTTTATAACCATTACTCTGCATTCTTTCCCTGACAAATAGCTTGCTTCCATTTCATTTAGTTTCTTTTCTTGTAATTACTCCTTTTCTTTCATTTGTGAGTTGTTTTTTTGTCTCTCCATTTTGCTATTCTTTTGTAATTGTTTCTATGCATAGATTAAAATGCTATACCACCCAGATTTTTTGGATTGGTCTTATGAAGTAGATGTTTTGTGGGAACAAGGGGTGCATTCTCTCATGTCTTCTGTGCTGCTTGTTCTAGGGAGACCCCCTACTTGAGATATTTGGGTTCTGCTGATTTATTGAATGTTATTGTCCTATTCCTGGATGGAGTCTCCCCTCAGGGTGTCTGCTTATGTGACTTGCTCTCTACCACATTGTGCCAGCTGTTCTAGAGGTGCTGAGTGGAAAGCATAAAATACAATGTGATAAGACACAACCCGGAAGGAACAGAGCACAAATGTAAACAAGACACCTGTAACCCCAACAAAAGGGACCACTGGAGAAAAGAGAATTAGGAAAGAGAAAAGAAATAAAAAGTGATAGGGGAAAACAAAAAGAAAGAAAGAATATGGAGTAAAACACAATAAAACATATAAATAAACCAAAGAGCATAAAGAAACAAACAAACAAAAAAACCCAGAAAAAATGGTGGGCGGTGGGGGAGCAAAATATGTAGGAGTAGAGCTTAAATAAAGAAAATAAGGCTGGAGGAGAACCAAGATGGCGGCATAGGTAAAACACCTATCTTGCCATCATACTCAGCAATTTTAATACTACAACTTAACGAAAGAACAAACACCTTCCAGAATCACCAGAAAGCTGGCCGAGTGAAAATTCCACAAATAAAAGTGAAAATAAGACACTGTGACTCGGAGGAGCGGCGGTGGACAGTGTTGAAAGATTCGCGTGGAGAGAGGTTTGGAGCGCGCGCCAGCGGAGAGGGCGGGCAGCTGAAAACCGGCCAGTTTTCTCGAACGGGGAGACAAAGACGTCCCACTGGACTGATTCTCCAGCTCTGGGCGAAGTCCAGGGAACCAACCCACTATCATACGGGGTGAAAATTGGACAGTGGGAGGGCACACCAAAGCTCGGGTGCTGCAGGGGTCTCCCGGCTTGTGGAGAAGGCAGCTTATGCGTGAACAGCTCAGCTGCGTGACTGCGTAGAGAGCGCTCTGCGACTCGCTCTCTCTCATTCGGAAAACCGTCAGTCTGCTTTGTTTTACGACCCTGGGTGAGACATTGGGTGTGCAGAGTCATTTGGGGAGAGTCTGAATTCCCCGGCAGCCGGTGGAGCTCGGCAGCGGCTCTCTCTCAGAGGTGCTGTCGGCCATTGCCCCTGGCGCAGGGTCCCTGGGGCCGCACAGGGCAGAGCTAACGCTGTCTGCTTGGCCCGGAGACTCTGCCCATCCAACCTGAGCACAGCTGAGCTTCACAGACAATTGGCCTGGAGGTCAACCCCTCCAAGTGCTAACAACGATTAACTGAGCTTAACTTCAGCAAGACTGTGCAACCCATATCCACCTCAGGTAACTGGGGAGGCTGAGCCATTGTCCCTAGTAGGAAGTCTACCACACAAAGCTAATTGACCAACTCAGGGAAGCAGCCATGATGCAGAGACATGGAAAGAAATCAGATGTGAAAGAAATGGTGGAAAAAAAACGACTGGACATGGAATTCAAAACCACGGTTATAGGGTTTTTCAAGAGGCTCCAACAAAAGGTCGAGGCCTATAAGGAAATAAGCAAGACCGCAAAGGAAATGAATGAGACCCTAAAGGATATGAACGAGACCTGCAAGGAAATTATCAAGATCAGTGTGGAAATGATCAAGACCAATGTGGAAATGAATGAGTCCTACAAGGAAATGAAGGAGACCCTCAAGGATATAAAGGAGACTCTCAAGGATATGAAAAAGGACCAACCAGAAATTAAGCATACACTGACTGAAATAAAAAATATTATACAAACACCTAAAAGTGCTCTGGAGCACCCCAAGAACCAAGTTAAAGATGTGAAATACAAAGAGGGAAAATCCACTCAGCTGAAAAAGCAAGAATCCAAAAGAATCCAAAAAATTGAAAATAGTGTAAGGGGCATCTGGGACAACCTCAAGCATACCAACATCCGAATTATAGGGGTGCCAGAAAAAGAGAGAGAGCAAGACAATGAAAACCTATTTGAAGAAATAGTGACTGAAAACTTCCCATACCTGGTGAAAGAAATTGACTTAGGAGTCCAAGAAGCGCACCAAACCCCAATATATAGGAACCCTAAGAGGACCACACCAAGCACATCATAATTAAAATGCCAAGAGCAAAAGACAAAGAGAGAATGTTAAAAGCAGCAAGAGAAAACAGATGGTTACCTATAAGGGAGCACCCATACGATTGTCAGCGGATTTCTCAACAGAAACAATGCAGGCCAGACGGGAATGGCAAGAAATATTCAAAGTGATGAACAGCAAGAATCTACAACCAAGATTACAATGTAATTAATAAACTGAACAATAAAGATTAAAAAAATAAATAAATAAAAAGAAAACAAAGAAAATAAGGCTAAGGATTTGAGTGAATTGGAGAAGGACCATAGTTTAGAATAGAGGATGGAGAAAAGAAATCAGAAAACAAGGAAAAAATTTGATTAAAAAGAATAGAGGAGAGAGCAGGTAGGCTTACATTTAGGAAGAGAAAAAAGTTTAAAAAATTAGGAGAATAGCCTAAGCTGTATTGGATCAGTGAATACAGTGTCAGCCTATGGACCAAGGGCACATGCCCGGGTTTCATGCTCAGTCAGTCCCCAACAGGGAGCATGCAGGTAGCAGCCAATCAGTGATTCTCTTTCATTATTGATGTTTCTCTCTCTCCCTCTCCTTTCCTCTATGAAATTAATAAAGAAATATATTTAAAAATTTTTTTAAATTAGGGTAAGAAAAGAGCAGGAGAGGAGAGAAAAAATATTGAGTAGTGAAGAAAAGTAAAGGGCAAATGGAATGGGAGCAGGGAAGAAGAAATTAGATATATGAACAAACTAATAGAGACTAGAATAATAACATCAGTAAAACAGATTAAGAAGGTCCATTTGTAAAAATGAGAGAAGAGTAAGAGAAAAACTAAAGTGGAGAAAGGAGAAGAAAAATGGGAGGAAAAGAGAAAAGAGGAAGAAAAATGTGCAAAAATAAATAAGTAAAATAATCCTATATAATAAAGAGGTAATATGCAAATTGGCCATCACTCTAATACACAAGATAACTGCCCCCATGTGGTCAAAGGTGGCCACCCCCATGTGGACACAAGATGGCCACCACAAAATGGCCAAAAGGAGAGGATAGTTGTGGGCAATCAGGCAGTAAGGGAGGGCAGGTAGGGGGAACCAGACCAGCCGAGGAGGGCAGTTGGGGGCGACCAGGCAAGCAGGGGAGAGCAGTTAGGGGTGACCAGGCCAGCAGGGAAGGGCAGTTAGGGGTAACTGGGCCAACAGAAGATGGCAGTTGGGGGGTGATCAGGCCTGCAAGGGAAGGCAGTTGGGAGGACCAGGCCTGTAGGGGAGGGCAGTTGGGCGGGGGGGGGGGGGAACCAGACCTTCAAGGGAGGGCAGTTGGGGGTGACCAGGCTGGCAGGGGAGGGCAGTTAGGGGGACCAGGCCTGTAGGGGAGAGCAGTTGGTGGGGGGGAACCAGGCCTGCAAGGGAGGGCAGTTGGGGGCGACGGGCCAGCAGGGGAGAGCAGTTAGGGGTGAGCAGGCCAGCAGGGAAGGGCAGTGAGGGATGACTGGGCCAACAGGAGAGGGCAGTTGGGGGGTGACCAGGCCTGCAAGGGAGGGCAGTTGGGGGGACCGGGCTTGTAGGGGAGGGCAGTTGGGGGAGACCAGGCTTGCAAGGGAGGGCAGTTGGGGGTGACCAGGCTGGCAGCGGAGGGCAATTAGGGGTGATGAGGTTGGCAAGGGAGGGAAGTTAGGGGTGACCGGGCCAGTGGAAGAGAGCAGTTGGGGGTGAACAGGCCTGCAGGGGAGGGCAATTGGGAGTGACCAGACCAGCAGGGGAGGGCAGTTAGGGGTGACCAGGCCAGCAGGGTAGGGCTGTTGGGGTAATTGGGCCAGTAGGGGAGCAGTTAGGTGTTGATCAGGGTGGGAGGGGAGTTGTTAGGGGGTGGTCAGACTGGCAGGCAGAAGCAGTTAGGGGCAATCAGGCAGGCAGGCGGGCAGGCGTGCAATTGGGAGCCAGCAGTCCTGGATTGTGAGAGCCTAAATGGGTTAGTCTGACATCCCTCGAGGAGTCCAGATTGGAGAGAGTGCAGGCTGGTCTGAGGGACACCCCTCCCCCATGCATAGATTTCATGCACCGGGCCTCTAGTAAATAAATAATAAAAAAATAAAAAATTTAAATGAAGTGTTCAATTCAGCTGAGTTTTAATGCCCGATGGGAACTAGTTTAGGACCCCACTCTTCTGTCCTGTCTTCCAGTTTTAGGCTTCCTGTTAGATACTTAGGTGCAACCATTGTCAGGCACTGTCTTTTGGCTTTTAGCACCCTGCTTGAAGCCCCCAGTGACACACTGGTCCTCTGTGTTTGTCTCCTCAGGCCTTGGCTATAAGCAAGCAGGGCTAATCTGCCTTCTTTGCTTGTCACCAGCTGTCAATCTTAATCACCTAAGCGTCTATTTCTTACAGGGCTTTAGGTGGGGTTGGTACCGTTTTGCTTTTTGGGAATATGATGGGTGTTTTTCCTGTCTCAGAGCTACTCCTCCATGAGTGGCCTGAAATATTACTTTACCCTTGGTTGGACAGAGATCCTTGTATGGCGACCAGTGGGGTGGGCTGGTAACCTGGAGGTTTTATCAGTCTGGTTCTCGGAGTCACTGAGGGCTGCTTGAGACTATTCAGACCTGTATGTTTGGCCTCTGCCTTTGTTTCCTCTGTGAAGCTCAAAATGCAGGGTGTGGCAGGCTGTATCTCTTGCCCTGAGGCTACTGAGAGGGACTAGCTCCTTTGGGGAGAAATGGACTTTTAAGTTTGGAAGTCTAAGACTGTCCCAATGCAGGGCTCCTGGCTATTGCTTTTCTCTGCCCTGCTTCCCTCCCCAGCTTCTCCTCAGGCACCTCAAGTTCATGCCTTCCTCCCTGTGCCAAAGCCTCAGGTGAATGGTTGCAACTGAAAAGTTCTGTGTTTAGAGAATAAAAACAAAGTCAAAACAAAACAAAAACAACAACGAAACTGCCCCCCCCCCCACTATTGTGCTGCTCTCAGGTACTGCCTTTAGTGGCGGCTGCCCTTTAATGCACAGCCTCTCCAGCAGCCAGCACCCCTGAGGCTTCTCCTTTTCACAGTTGGATGTTACACTCGCCACCAAGGGATGCAGCTCTAGTACTCAGCCTGGGCTTGGCTTCTGTTTTTCTGAGGAAACCGATACTTCCATAATGCAACTTCTTTCTTTCCCTCTTGGCCCTCCAGCCTGCTACCCGTCTTGAGCCCTGGCAGTCTCCAGCTACTTTCTGCCCTTCCTTGCTATAAGTTGCCTCCTCAGCGAGGCCCCATTTGTTAATTCCCAGGTGGGTGTTCTCCAGTTTAGTTGTATTTCCAGTCTGGCCCGGAGACGAGGCGCACCACATGTCTGCCTATTCCGCTGCCATTTTTTCTTCCCTCTCTCTTTTCTTCTTCTTTTCCTCTTCTTAAAGAATACCCTTCAACCCTAACCGGTTTGGCTCAGTGGATAGAGCGTTGACCTGGGGACTGAAAGGTCCCAGGTTCGATTCTGGTCAAGGGCATGTACCTTGGTTGTGGGCACATCCCCAGTAGGGGGTGTGCAGGAGGCAGCTGATGGATGTTTCTGACTCTCTATCCCCCCCCCCCCCCCTTCCTCTCTCTAAAAAAAAATCAATAAAATATATTTAAAAAAATTTTTTAAAAAAAGAGAATACCCTCCAACATTTCATGTAATGCTAGTTTGGTGGTGATGGACTTCTTTAGCTTTTTCTTGTCTGTGAAGATCTTTACTTGACCCTCAATTCTAAATGAGAGCTTTGCTGGGTAGAGTAATCGTGGTTGTAGGTCCTTGCTGTTCATCACTTTGTATATTTCTTGCCATTCCCTTCTGGCCTACAAAGTTTTGGTTTAGAAATCAGCTGACAGTTGTATGGGCACTCCCTTGTAAGAAATTAACTGCTTTTCTCTTGCTGCTTTTATTAAAAAATGTAAACTTTATTGTTCAGTTTATTAATTACATTGTTCCCCCCTTTTTTCCACCTATAGCTCCCCTCCACCTGGTACCCATCCCTCCCTCTGCCCTCACCTCCCCTCCACTGTCCTCTCCCATAGGTGCATGATTTTTGTCCAGTCTCTTGCTGCACCTCCCACACCCCTTCTCTCCCCAAGAACTGTCAGTCCATTTCCTCTCTATGCCCATGATTCTGTTATATTCACCAGTTTATCCTATTCATCAGATTTTTAATTCACTTGATTTTTATATTCTTTTGTTGATAGATGTCTATTTGTTGTTTATCATTTTTATTTTTACCTTTTTCTTCTTCCTCTTCTTTAAGAATATCTTTCAGCATTTCATATAGTATTGGGTTGGCAGTGATGAACTCCTTTAGCTTTTTCTTATCTGCGAAGCGCTTTATCTGACCTTCAATTCTGAATGATAGCTTTGCTGGGTAGAGTAATCTTGGTTGTAGATTTTTGCTATTCATCACTTTGAATATTTCTTGGTACTCCCATCTGGCCTGAATAGTTTCTGTTGAGAAATCCGCTGACAATTGTATGGGTGCTCCCTTATAGGTAACTAACTTTTTTTCTCTTGCTGCTTTTAATATTCCCTCTTTGTCTTTTGCTCTTGGCATTTTAATTATGATGTGTCTCAGTGTGGTCCCCTTTGGATTCCTATAGTTTGGGGTTCGGTGTGCTTGTTGGACTCCTAAGTCAATTTCTTTCACCAGGTGTGAGAAGTTTTCAGTCACTATTTCTTCAAATAGGTTTTCATTGTCTTGCTCTCTCTCTTTTTCTGGCACCCCTATAATTCGGATGTTGGTATGCTTGAGGTTGTCCCAGAGGCCTCTTACACTATCTTCAATTTTTTGGATTCTTTTGGCTTCTTGCATTTTCGGTTGAGTGGATTTTGCCTCTTTGTATTTCGAATCTTTGACTTGGTTCTTCTGGTCCTCTGGACTGCTTTTAGGACTTTGTGTAATATTTTTTATTTCAGTCTGTGTATGCTTGATTTCTAGTTGGTCCTTTTTCATATCCTTGTAGGTCTCATTCATTTCCTCTTAGGCCTTGTTCATTTCCTTGTAGGTCTCGGTCTTTTCTAGGAGCCTTTTGAAAAACCTTATAACCGTGGTTTTGAACTCTATGTCCAGTCGTTTTTTTCCCTCCATTTCTTTCACATCTGATTTCTTTCCATGTCTCTGCATTGTGGCTGCTTTCCTGAGTTGGTCGATTAACTTTGTGTGATAGATGTCCTCTAAGGGACAGTGGCTCAGCCTCCCCAGTTACTTGAGGTGGATACTCTTGGTGCAGCCCTTTATGGGTTGCACAGTTTTGTTGAAGTTAAGCCTAGATTATTGTTGTTAGCACTTAGGGTTTGAACTCCAGGCCAATTGGCTGTGAGGGTCAGCTGTGCTCAGGTTGGATGGGCGGAGTCTCCGGGATGAGCAGGCAGCATCAGCTCCGCCCTTTGGGGCACCTGGGTCTCTGTGCCGGGTGGTAATGGCTGCCAGCTCTTCTGAGAGAAAGCTGCCGCTGAGCTCCACCCGCTGCCGGACAATTCAGCCTCTCTCCAAATGAGTCTGCACACCCAAAGTCTCACCCAGGTTTGTAGTACAATGCAGTTGGCGGTTTCCCGAATGAGAGAGCAGTCATGAGTCTCCTCTGCGTGTCTGCGCAACTCTGCTGTTCCCAAGTTCACGTGCACTCTCCACTAGCTCGCCCTCTCAACAGGCTCGCAGACCTCTGCAGCGCCAAGTTTCAGCATGCCTTCCCACTGTCCAGTTTCACCCCGTATGAGTGTGGGTTCTCTGGACTTCGCTCGTAACTGGGGAATCAGTGCAGTGGGATGCCTTTGTCTTTGCAGCCACCCACCCTATCCGCTCACACCCACGCAGGGCTTCAAACCTCTGACTCCGTGTGTATCTTTAACGCTGCCCTCCGCCATTCCTCTGAGTCACAGTGTCCTATCTTTACTTTTATTTGTGGAATTTTCACTCAGCCAGCTTTCCGGTGATTCTGGATTATGTTTGTTCTGTCATTAAGTTGTAGTTTTGAAATTGCTGTGTGGGGCAGCAAGATAGGTGTTCACCTATGCCGCCATCTTGGTTCCTCTAATTAACAATGTTTTTTCCTCTTGTGCTTTTAAGATTCCCTCTTTGTCTTTTGCTCTTGGCATTTTAATTATGATGTGTTTTTGGTGTGGGTCTCTTTAGGTTCCTCTTGTTTGGGACTCTCTGTACTTCCTGAACTTGTAAATCTATTTCTTTCACCATGTAGGGAAATATTTTCTGTCATTATTTCTTCAAATAGGTTTTCAATAGCTTGCTCTCTCTTTTCTCCTTCTGGCACTCCCATGATGAGAATGTTGTTGCTCTTGAAGTTGTCCCAGAGGCTACTTACACTATCTTCATATTTTTGGATTCTTTTTTCTTTTTGCTTTTCTGATTGGGTGTTTTGTGCTTTCTCATATTTCAAATCATTTATTTGATTCTCAGGATCTTCTACTCTACTGTTGAATTCCTGTAAATTATTCTTTCGTTTAGTGAGTGTATACTTAATTTCATTCAGACTCTTCTTTTTCGTGTCTTCAACCTTCTCACTAAGATTCCTGAAGCTCTCATGAAGGTCCTTGAGGTAGTTTATAACTATGGTTTTGAACTCTGTATCCAGTAATTTGCTTGTTTCCAGTTCTTTCATTTGTGACATGTTTATTTTTCTCTGTATTTCGGCTGCATCCTTGTATTTGTTTCTATGTGTTAGGTAAACCTGCTATGTCTCCTGGAATTGGTAGAGTGGCCTTGTGTAGTACTGAGCTGAGCACTCTAGGTGTGCCCCTGTGCGGGCTGTGTGCACAGTCTTGTAGTTGAGCCTTAGGAATTGACCTCCAGGCCAATTGGCTGTGAGGACCAGCTGTGGCTACAGTGCAGGAACCACCCCTATGGAGCAGGACTTGCTTCAGTAGGGCTTTGGTGCTCATTGAGTCTGTGTCTTGAATGTGTCACTTATGGATGTGTAGAGTTGTAATCTGGTATAGTCTGAAGCTGTCTACTGGGTGCACTGGCTCTAGGGCCTCCAGGGAGGTACAAAGTCAGCCACTGCAGGAGTGACAGAGAGATCTGCAGATAGCTGCTATTTGTATTGGTCTTGGAGGTGCCCAGGTGAGGCCCAGCTGTGAAGCAAGGCAGGCTGCTGCTAATGTCAGGTTTTCGGCCTTTTATGAATAGGTGTGGGGCCTGCTGACACCAACTGCAGTTTGTTTGAGAGATTTTAGGAAGCCTGAGCCAGAAAAGGCCATTCATATATAAAAGTTGCTGCAAACAGCTTGGGTGGGACTGCAAATTGGATGGGGCATGGTCTCAGGGAATCACTCGGGTGGAGCAAACAGTGTGTGCCAGGCTTATGGAGACTCAGATATGGCCCTTCCAGTCAGCTCTGGGACAGGGGAAGTCCCAGCACAGGAACAATGACCCCTGTGAGATCCCTGTGAGAAAGCTGCCTCTGAGTTCCTGCCCAGCTGCCAGACAACCCAGTTTCTTCCTGTCTGTGTCTGAATGTCCCACAGCTGCTCCGTGCTGGAGCTCAGAGTCCAAGTTTGTGCATTGGCCCCTTAAAAGGAACACCTGGGTCTCCAGCAGCCTCCATGTCATTTAGCCACAATCCCCACTGTGAAAACCAACCCATAGTTAGGGGGGCTTTTCCTCTCAGCTCTGGAACCCTAGGCTGCAGTTCTGGTGTGGGGCTGGGGGCCCCTTGCTCTGCACAGGTGGCCTCTGCAGAGATGATTTCCCTCCTAAATTAAAGAACGGCACATGTGGATGTCGGTCCAGCCAGTTCGGTGCCTCCACCTCTTCTACCTTTCTGATGTCCTTTCTTCTTTACTTCTCTAACTGTAGGACTTCCATTCAACCAGCTTTCAGGTTGTTCTGAATGATGGTTGTTCTGTATTTTCGTTGTAATTTTGATGTGGTTGTGGGAGGCAGCAAGTGCAGGCAGCTACCTACACTGCCATCTTTGTTCTCCCCTCCATTGATTTTTAGAGAGAGTGGAAGGGAGGGGGAGAGACAGAGAGAGAAATATTGGTGTGAGAGAGACACATCAGTTGCCTGCCTCTTGCCTCAGAGCTGGGGATTATGCCTGCCACGGAGTTATGTGCCCTTGACCAGAATATAACCTGCAACCTTTCATTCTGTGGGCTGATGCTGTATCCACTGAGCCAAACTGGCTAGGGTACCCTCATGTAGATTTAGCAATTGTTGACATTTTATCTTTTTTTTTCTGAGCTGTACTTTGAAAGTACATTATGGACATCATGGAATTTCACTCCAAAATATTTCAGCATCCATCTCTAAAAAATAAGAGAATGTTTATCTAACCCAAGTGGTCACGTATTTCTTTCATTTCATCCTTGAGAGATGAGGATGATGACAAATATGGAGGCTGAGGCTTGAGAGGTGGCATGTCCTGTCCAAGGTCATGTAGCAGAGGGCTCAGGGAGGAGACCTGTGATCCAGGCGGTGGGCTGCAGGGGCCAGCCAGGCCTGGCAGAGATGGGATAGGAAGGGTAAGGGGTCTGGAGCTGGACAGGTGGTTGAGCAGGACCCCCCTCTAGTGGATCCTCTGGCTCAGGCTGGAGGTTCCAGCTGGAAACAGGAAGCGTCTGTCTTTTTAAAAATGTACCTTTATTGTTCAAACTATTACGGATGTCTCCCTCTTTCCTATATTGTCCCCTCCACCCTGCACCTGTCCCCCACAGGCCTTCACCACACTATTGTCTGTCTTTTAATTTAATAATACCTTCCTTTTGTTTGCTGTGGGGATTAATCAGGAACTGCAGCGTTAGGAAAACCTGAACTAGCTTTTTGTGTTACTAAGTCATAATATAGGTGGGTACTTGGTACTTAGGAGCACAGAGCAAGGGAGAGCCAGGGGAGTCAGAAAAGCTGCAGTAGAGGATTGGATTGTTTGCTGAGGAGGGAGTTTGACAGGTGAGCTGGGGCCAAGGAGGAGGGAATTCCAGATAGGAGATAGCATGTGCAAAGGTGAGAAGAGCTGGGGGTGGGGCCAGAGGGGCCTGAGTTGGTTCCAAGGATAATGAGGAGCCATGGCAGTTTTCTGAGTAGAGGACATGTGGGGATGATCCCTTTGGCTCCACAGCAGGGAGTGCTGGAGGGGGCATGCTGGCTGGGAGACTGTCTCAGGTGAGCTTGTGGGGGAAGGGAAGATTTGAGTTTGAGACAGACAAGATGGGAGTGGGAGGACGATCCAAATCCTGGTCCTTATCTCATCTCCTTGCTCTGTGGCTTCAGGCCTTCCCTGGACCCTGGGATGGGGCTTGACTTAAAGTGTATTTTCCTTCACAGTGTATAAAGTCCTTCGCCTATGACCCTTAGTAGATCTTGGAAACAGCCCCCGGAGGTGGACAGAGCAGACACAGCAGGGGGCCATTCCCCACTGACAGGTGTAGGCCAAATTTGCCCAGAGTCCTACAGGCAGGTGGAGATGGGGTGGAATCAGAATCCAGGACACAGGGCCTCTAGCCAATTGCCCACATCACCTTTACTACATCCTTGTCACCCTCAGCCATCTCCTCCCTTCCCCTCTCTTCAGAGCTCTGTGCTCCTTCCCTATTTGTAGAGCATGGGGCTTTCCAGAAGAATTAATGAGAGAAAATAAATTGGAATTGGAGAGGAATTATCGCTGGGTGTTCTCCGAGGGGCGCCTCTGCCCTTGCGTCTCCTAGCCATATTGAAGCTGGCAGCGGACCAGAATACCAATGAGTCTGGGCTGGCACTGCTCTTAATCTGCTGGGGAGCCCTCCCTGGCCAGAAAGCACTCGCCAGCGGCGGAGCTGTTTTCAATGAGACCCGGGCACCATTGACCAGGACTGAGTTCTCTGGGATGGCGGCACAGTCCTTTGCTGGGGAGGAGGGGTGGATAGGGCCTCACACCCAGCTCCCCCTCCACCTCAAGCCTTGTGCTGGAGACACAGCTCTGAACCAGTCCTGGGTGGGGTCACACATCCCTGCCCAGGGGGGAAGGGGGACATATGAAACTGCCAGTGGCTTCTCAGGGAATACTCAACTGGGTATTCAGGCACCAGTATGAACTTGACCCTCTTTGTCTTATCTCTTCCAGGAAGCCTTCCTTTATCACTGCTCAGCTCACATTGGGTTTTCCATTTTTAAGCCTCTGTGCTCCCTGGAGCAGGGGTACAAACCCGTCACCTACAGCGGACAGGCAGGTAATGAGTGGAGCGGGCTTGGTGTGGTGCGGTAGGGAGTGGTGGGGTCTGGCAATATGGAGGCACAGGGCACCATTTTGGGAGCCCTGCCATAGGCACTTTCCCTCCAGCTCTGCTAAATAGCCTTTGTGTCAGGGCCACCATTCCTATCTGCAGACCAGCAGGGCGCTCCCTGAGGGCAGGGCGCCCCCTGAGGGCAGGCTCTGCAGCGTGTCTCCCAAGAGATGGGCATGGGCTGGGCCTGGGGAACACTCGGGGTAATCTTTTCACTTAGAGATGGGAAAACTGAGGCCTCTGTTCTGCTCTAAACAGACTATACTACTGTGCTTATAATCCCTACACAGGCATAGGAGGGCAGTTTTTCTAATTCTCTTTTAGAGAGGAGGAAACTGAGACTCAGGGTGGCTAGATCCTGGGGGACATAGCAGGCCTGTGCTTGAATCAGTCTGTTGGAACCCCAGTGCAAGGCACCTCTTTCTGGAAGAATTAGGGGCATGCAGCATCACCTGAGGTGGTGAGGTGCATTGGTGTCCAGAGTGTAAGCCCAGCCAGGAAGCCTGGGATCCTGGCCCAGATCTGCTGCTAACTCCCAAGACAGAGGGCTCTCTCTATACTTTGGTTTCCACAGGTCAGACTGGGAGAGGCTCTGGAGGGGTTGAGACTTTGGGGAAATCATGGAGCTCATGTGGCCTTGGCCTGCATGCCAGCCTTGCACAAGTGCTTCTCTTCAGCTCCTGGACTCCCTTGACCCCAGTCCAGACTCATAATGAAACTTCTTGCTCCCGTGTTCTCTGGAGTCACCATCATGTGGGAGGTGGTGACTGCAGCACTGAAGCAGGCCCAGTTAGCGGTGTGGGCAGCTAGGGCAGCCTGTCCTTTACTCCCGGAGGGAAGGGGGCCGCAGGTCACTACAGGTGGGAGGACTGCCCAAACGTAAGGACTGTGCCTAGAGGTGTGGGGTTGGATCAGAAGAAGCCTGCATGGACCAGTGCTTTCACACACTCAGGATGGATTCACAGGGGTCGCTTTGTGTAGTCCTGGGCTGTAAGGTGGGGAAACTGAGACCCAGAGAGTCCGAGAGTGAGACTCAGGGCTGCCACTCATCCACTCTGACTCTAGCCCGTCCAGCTGTGCTCTTGCTCATCCCCACAAAGAGGCACCATCTTGGACAGCTCTTCCCTGCTCAGGGGTCCTGGCTGGGGCTTGGAGCTCTGAACCTGTACTGGTCCCTGCCTCCCAATAGTCCTCTGATGTGCAGGCAAAGGTGGGCCCCTAAATCTTCTCTCCTATCAAGGGGGATAGCCTTTTTCTTTCCTGCTCTGTAGTTCTGAATCTGAAACAGTTGTATCCCCTCCCCACCACGTGCATAAATTTACTTCAGTGCTCACAGGCCTCCTAAGTCCCCCTCACTGGAGACTTGGGTTAAGAACTCTTGCTTTAATCATTTTTCAAGTGACACGGTTAAGTACCTGTAGTGCTGACCTAGGACAGTAAGCTAGGCATCTCAGGCCCTAGCCCATGCTTTTTCTGACCTGCTCTAGTGCCTTATAAAGGTCCCATTGTGTCCCTGGCTAGGGGTCAAGCGCTATGATAATCACTCGTTCTTTCCATAACCTTTCATTTTCAATGCCTCCTCTGTGCCAAGCTCTGAGTGTGGAAAAGAATAAGGCCCACCCCTCATCTGTCAGCACTCAGAGCTTTGGGGTTAGGGCAGGGCAGAGATGATACAGGGTGAGGATTGCAGAGGGGCTCCTGATTCAGCCTGGAAGGAGAGGTGTGGGATTGGGTCAGAAGAAGCCTCCTGGAGTATTTTGGGGGCCTGGTCAAGGAGGGAGGGCACCCTCATAGAGAGAAGTGCAAGTGCAAAGGCTTGGGGACCTTTGTCTCTCAAGGAGGACGGGTGCCTGGTCTAACTGGAGGGTAGTATTGGGAAGCACCGGGTCAGGCATGAGGCTTAAGTGCCTGTTGGGGATGGATCACTGGAATTTGCCACGTGTTCCTGGCCTGTCTTCAGGTGTGCTGGCTGCATATTTCCTAATGCACATGCCTCCTGGGTCTCCTGTCCCTTGACACACTGCCTCTTTACTCTCATCCCTGGAAGTGATAATACACATGCAGACACACTCACTCTCCCCTGGATACGGACACATGTCCATACACCACCTCCACGGTTCACCTCCCCAGACCCACACGAGCCCTCTCTCTCTGTGAACACCGACAGCTGCATACACCACTTCCCTCTTCTGGCATCCACCTTTGTCTTCACAGAGAGAAACACACCCCAGCTTCTCTGTTCTCTTCTCCCTCCTCTCTCTCCCTCTTCTTCCCCAGCACCAGAGCCCTGTAAGAGTTCAGAGCTGAGCCCCAAAGCCCCCTCCTATGTTGCTCTCATCCCGGGGCTCCCCTGAGCCTCAGCCTAGGGTTTCTCAAGATTGTGATATCCCAGTGTTTTCTGGATGCCTAAGGAAACCTTGCATCCCAGTCCAGGGGAGTCAGAGGCCCTCGCTTTAGCCTTAGCCAGGGTGGATCGCCTGTGTGACCATGGCAACCTCCTGTCCTGGCCTCGGTTTGGAGGAGCAGCAGTGTGACTCCACATTCTCCAGCACAGGGAGGCGCTTCACCTGGTGTTAGAGCTCTGGTGGCCTGAGGGGGCCTCGGAGAAGCCTGGACAGACCGCTTTCCTTTCAACATTAACAGAGCTGCTTAGGTCTGCATCTTATGTTAGGGTCTGGGCAGGATTTAAAGGAACAAAACCCCATTAACTCTATTGATTTTGCTGGTTACAAAGAAAAATCCAAAAACATATTTGTAGGTAATGGAGACCAGGAAAGTCTTCTTGTGCCCCTCTAGGAGGTGTTCACTGTAACATCTGGAAATTGCCTGTTGGGGCATATACCAACAAACTTATTTATAAAGACGGGCTCATTCTGAAGTGTATTGTCCAGCTTGTTGTAGAGGTGCCTCCCTTTGTCAAGTGGCTGCAGGCAGTGCATGGATACACTGTGTTTTATTTGAACAGTCTGTTACTGACAAACATTTAAGCCATTTTTAATTTCTTTTCTACTATTACCAGTAACACTACTATGAGCATTCTTTTTTAAATTGTTTTTTTAATTGTTTAAAGTATTACAAATAGTAGTACATATGTTTTCCTCCCCCCCCCCCTTGTCTTCCCCCTAGCCTCCCCTACCCCCTAGCACATGCCCTCACCTGCTCCCCCGCCCCCAGTGTCTTGTATCCATTGGTTATGCTTATATGCATGCATACAAGTTTTTCTGTTGATCTCTTACAGCCTCCGTCCCCAACTTCCCCTGCCTTCCCACTGTAGTTTGACAGTCTGTTCAATGCTTCTTTGCCTCTGTATCTATTTTCCCCCCGTTTCTTTTCTTTAAAAAATCTTGCATCTGCATACTATAAATAAACATATCAGAACAAAAAAATGTTTGAGTCTCAATTTCAATGTCCAACAGTTCTTTTTTTATTTTTTATTTTTTTGCAGTATAACTTATATTTAATAATAGTACATATGTTTTCCTTTCCCCCACCCATTATCCTTCCCCCAGCCTCCCTTATCCCCCCAGCACACGTCCCACCTGGCCCCCCGCCCCCCGCGCCAGTGTCTTTCATTCATTGGTTATGCTCATATGCATGCATACAAGTCCTTCGGTTGATTTCCCCCAGCATCCGCCTCCCATCCACCCAAGCCTTCCCCCTGTAGCTTGACAGCCTGTTCAAGACCACCCTGCCTCTATATCAATCACTCTCCCCTGTTTCTTTTCTTCAAAAATATCTTGCCTCTGCATACTAGAAATAAATGTATAAGAACAAAAAATGTTTGAGTGTCAGTTTCAATGTCCAACTGTTCTGAGTCCCAGTTTCAATGTCAAATAGTTCCTTATGTGTACATGTCAGCAATGATATCTGGATGGTGGACAAATGGTGGCAATGAAGTTCCCACCCTTTCTGGTTTGGTCCTGGGCAACCTGCAGTGACGCACAGCTGCTGACTGCTAGCATGACAAAGGTGTCATCAGCGTCTTCCATCTCTGGACTGTTTTTCTCCTTGTCTTCGCGGTTGGAGCAGACCTGTCAGTTCCTCTTTGTTGCAGGAATCCATATGGTCTTGGAGTTTTTTTTGGAAAATATACAAACATATTCTCGACCAAAAGTTAATAAAGGAAATTTTTCTGTAAATTAGACTGGGATTCTTTTTATTTTTGCCCAAATGATTTTCCTTTGGCTTATTTTGACACAATGTGTGTTTTTCATGGGTGTCCTGCTATTAGCATTACAAATGGAAATTAATTTTCTGGATGTAATTTACTTACAGGATATTTTTCTTTATATTACCCCACTATTCCCCCTTTTTTTTGATTAATGGATGGTTTTGGAAATTTTGTAGTGCAGTCTTGGTAACTTTAAATTTTTGCACAAAAATATGACTGGTTTAGGTTCATTGCATGGCAATTTTACGATGAGATTAACTACTAATAGAAATTTTAGTTAATATTTTAGGAACAGCTTTTTGTCCAGTATAATTAAATTTTTTGAGTATTCCCTTATTTCAGTTGCCCAATTTAAATTAATCTGAACTTGATTACTACTTTACTGTCAAATTTAATACTCAAACAATAATCTTAGTTTACCCTGTAAATATTAGTGGAAAGGATTATTTGCATTCTTGAGTAGGCCCTAAGCATTCCTGGTGCTAGATTGTATTTAGATATAGGGCAGCTGTTGCTGGCCAAGTCTCTGTCTGTAACCTGGGTCCCGATCTGAGCCGGGCATGGGAGGCGAAGCAGCCATGGGGATAGGAGACCTCCCTCAGAAGGGGTGAGGGTTCAGGTCCCTGCAAGGTTAGGGGGTTTAGGGTCTGTGCCCCACCTCTATTGACCTTCAAGTTCTCTCCTGATGGCCCCTCTGCAACTGTGCCTATCTTAGGTTGTTCCTTCCCTGAGGAATCTTACCTGTCTGTGGCTAACCAGCCATTCTCCGGGGCCAAGCAGGGTGATGTGAGGTTTAGTTCTATCTCCTTGGTAGTCTATGCCCCCGTGGCCTCCACTCCCACCACCTGCCTTGGGATCCTCTTGCCTGCTGGCGGGATCGCAGTACTGATCACATATCTCCGGGGGACTCAGGTTTCTTCTCCAGGGAGGGCCCAGACATTCTTGAATGCTTATGTGTGAATGCCTGTGCTGTCATTTCTTTAGGAGAGCTCCTAGAAGTGAGGTTACTAGGTTGTAGGGTGTGTGGATTTAAAATGTTATTCAGTATTGCCGAATTACCTTTCCAAATGTAGAGCCAATTCCTGAGCCCTTATTCCCCCAATCTAATGGGCAAAACAATGGTATTGTGTAATTTTCATTGTATTTCCCTGATTGCTAGTGAGGTAGAACTTCTTTTCATATACTCAAATCAGCCAATTTAGTTCTTCTTCTGTGGGTTTCTAATTCACTGCCAATTTTTTTTTCTTTTTTTCTTTTATTTATTTATTTATTTATTTATTTTTTAAATTATTTTTTATTGATTTTTTGCAGTATAATAGTAGTACATGTTTTCCTTTCCCCCTCCCCCTTATCCTCCCCCCAGCCTCCCCCACCCCCCAGCACATATCCCCAGCTTCCCCCCTCCCCGCCCCAGTGTCTTTCATTCATTGGTTATGTTCATATGCATGCATACAAGTCCTTCCGTTGATCTCCCACCGCATCTGCCTCCCATCCACCCAAGCCTCCCCCTGTAGCTTGACAGCCTGTTCAAGGCCATCCTGCCTCTATATCAATCACTCTCCCCTGTTTCTTTTCTTCAAAAATATCTTGCCTCTGCATACTAGAAATAAATGTATAAGAACAAAAAGTGTTTCAGTCTCGGTTTCAATGTCCAACTTTTCTGAGTCCCAGTTTCAGTGTCAAACAATTCATTATGTGTATAAGTCAGCAATGGTATCCAGATGGTGGACATATCGTGTCAATGCATGATCCATCCTCTCTGGTTTGGTCCTGGGCTGCCTGCAGACATGCACAGCTGCTGACTGCTAGCATGGCAAGGTGTCGTCAGTGTCCCCCATCTCTGGACCGTCCTCGTGACTGGAACAGATCCATCAGTTCCTCACCGTCGCAGGAACCCACATGGTCTTGGAGTTGTTCTCTGAAAACACACAAACACATTCTCGACCAAAAGTTAACAAAGGGATCCTCTATGCAAAATAGACTTGGGATTCTTTTTAATTTTTGCCTAAATGATTTTCCTTTGGCTTATTTTGACACCATGTGTGTTTTTTCATGGGTGTCCTGCTATTGTTTTTACAAATGGAATTTACTTTACTGGAGTAAGAATTTTCTAGATGTATTTTACTTACTCGATATTTGTTTTTTGTCCCTTACATGATATTACCCCGCTGTCCCCTCCCCTTTTTTGATTAATGGGGACTTTTGGAAATTTTCTATTGCAGTCTTGATAATTTTAAATTTTAATTTTTGTACACAAAGTGACTGCTTTAGGTTCTTTGGATGTTAGGCAAATTTACAGTGAGATGAACTACTAATAGGTTTTTCAGTTAATGTTTTAGGAAAAGCTTTTTGTCCAGTACACTATAATTTTCTTGAGTATTCTCGTATTTCACTTGGCCAATTTAAATTAATCTGAAAACTTGATTACTATTTTCCTGTCAATTTTAATACTCAAGCAGAAATCTTAGTTTACCCTGTGAATACTAGTGGAAAGGAATATTTGCAATTTTGTGTAGGTCCCGAGCATTCCTGGTAATAGACTGAATTTAGATATACAGCAGCTATTGCTGGCCGAGTCTCTGTCTGCCGCCTGGGTCCCCGTATGAGTTGTGTGTGGGAGGCGAAGCAGCCGTGGGGGTAGGAGACCTCCCTTAGGAGGGTTGAGAATTCAAACCCCTGCAAGGTTTGTGGATGAGGGTCTGTGCCCCACCTCTGTTGACCTTTTAGTTCTCTCCTGTTGGCCCCTCTGCGACTGTGCCTGTCTTAGGTTGTTCCTTCCCTGAGGAATCTTACCCGTCTATGGCTAACCAGCCATCCTCCGGGGCCAAACAGGGTGATGTGAGGTTCAGTTCTGTCTCCTTTGTAGTCTATGCCCCCCTGTGGCCTCCACGTCCAGTACCTGCCTTGGGGTCCCCTCGCCTGCTGGTGGGGTCCCGGTACTGATCACATATCTCGGGGGACCCAGGTTTCTTCTCCAGAGAGGGCCCAGCTCACACCATTGGTCGAGATACAGATCCATGGTGCCAGCTGCCCAAAGGCTTCAGCCACAGCTCGAACTGAAAACTCTGGCATCAGCTGTGTGTATTTGGATAGTAACAAGAAGGTCCCTCTTGGCAGAAAGGGCAAGAAGGGCCAATATAGAATGCTCGGATGCCTTCCCAGTGCCTTAATTCCTTCTGAAAGGGATTAATTTCTTTCCTATCCTTTTTTTTAAGTTGCTGCCCAACATTCAAAGAATTAGTTTGTAAGTTTATTTGGGATAATTGTATAATATGCTGTTGTCAAATATCAAATATTATAATGACATTGTAAAATAATATCATGTAAGGGTCTTATGGTGTCATGGGAGGTTAAGCAGGGCCTAGCCTAAGGACTGGTCTCCATCGGATATGACAAGCTCTAGGCCATGTCAATTCAATGTCAGACTAGCTGCCATTTTTTTATAATTTTATATAAACTTTGTCAGGGATGTAAAAACACAAATCACTTACCTCAGTTCAAGAGTTCAAGTATATTGACTTTTCCACTTACTCTCACCACCTGCCACTTACCCTGAGGTTTGACATTCTGATGGACTTTTCTCAGTCTCTGGATCCATTCTTGTTCATCAGTCTATGTCATTGATTGTATTCCTCAAATGAGTGAGATCATGTGATATTTGTCTTTCTCTGCCTGGCTAATTTCACTTAGCATAATGCTCTCCAAATCCATCCATGTTGTTACAAATGGTAGGAGCTCCTTCTTTTTTTCCGCGGCGTAGTATTCCATTGTGTAAATGTACCATAGTTTTTTAATCCACTCATCTGCTGATGGGCACTTCGGCTGTTTCCAAATCTTAGCTATGGTAAATTGTGCTGCTATGAACATAGGGGTACATATATCCTTTCTAATTCGCCTTTCTAATTTCTTGGGGTATATTTCTAGAAGTGGGATCACTGGGTCGAATGGGAGCTCCATTTTTAGTTTTTTGAGGAATCTCCATACTGTTCTCCACAGTGGCTGTACTAGTCTACAATCCCACCAGCAGTGCACAAGAGTTCCTTTTTCTCCGCATCCTCGCCAGCACTTGTCGTTTGTTGATTTGTTGATGTAAGCCATTCTGATAGGTGTGAGATGGTACCGCATAGTCGTTTTGATTTGCATCTCTCGGATAATTAGTGACTTTGAGCAAGTTTTCATGTGTCTCTGGGCCTTCCTTTTGTCTTCTTTCGTGAAGATTCTATTTAGGTCTGTTGCCCATTTTTTTATTGGATCATTTGTCCTCCTTTTATTGAGTTGGGTGAGTTACCTGTAGATGCTTGAGATTAAACCTTTATCACTAATAACATTTGCAAATATGTTCTCCCATACAGTGGGTTTTCTTGTTGTTTTGTTGATGGTTTCTTTAGCTGTGCAAAAGCTTTTGATTTTGATGTAGTCCCATTTGTTTATTTTCTCTTTAGCTTCCATTGCCCTCGGAGCGGTATCATCAAAGAAGTTCTTTTGGCATATGTCTGAGATTTTTCTTCCTGTAGATTCCTCTAATATTTTTATGGTTTCCTGTCTTACGTTTAAGTCCTGTACCCATTTTGAGTTTATTTTTGTGTATGGTGTAAGTTGGTGCTCTAGTTTCATTTTTTTGCATGTATCTGTCCAATTTTCCCAACACCATTTATTGAAGAGACTGTCTTGACTCCATTTTATGTTCCTGCCTCCTTTGTCAAATATTAATTGAGCATAGTGGATTGGGTTGATATCCGGATTCTCTATTCTATTCCATTGATCTATATGCCTGTTCTTGTGCCAGTACCAGGCTGTTTTAAGAACAGTAGCCTTGTAATACAGCTTGAAATCTGGTATGGAAATCCCACCGACTTTGTGCTTCTTTCTCAGGATTGCTGTGGCTATTCGGGGCCTTTTTTTTGTTCCAGATGAATTTTTGGAGAGTTCTTTCTAGGTCTGTGAAATATGCCATTGGTATTTTAATGGGGAGTGCATTAAATTTATAGATTGCTTTGGGTAGTATGGACATTTTAATTATGTTGATTCTCCCAATCCATGAACATGGAATGTTCTTCCACCTGTTTACATCTTCCTCTATCTCTTTTTTCAGTGTCCTGTAGTTTTCCACAAATAGATCTTTTACCTCCTTAGTTAAGTTTATTCCTAGGTATCTTAATTTTTTTGGTGTGATGGTAAATGGGATTGCTTTTTTAGTCTCTCTTTCTGTAAGTTCACTATTAGTGTATAGAAATGCCATAGATTTCTTGGCGTTAATTTTGTAGCCTGCTACATTGCTGAACTCATTTATTAAGTCTACTAACTTTTTTATGGAGTCTTTCGGGTTTTTTATGTACAATATCATGTCATCTGCAAATAAGGATAGCTTAACTTCTTCTTTTCCAATTTGGATGCCTTTTATTTCTTCTTCTTGTCTAATTGCAATGGCTAGTACTTCCAGTACTATGTTGAACAGGAGTGGTGAAAGTGGGCAACCCTGTCTTGTTCATGTTCTTAGGGGAAATGGTTGTAGTTTTTGCCCATTGAGTATGATGTATGCTGTGGGTTTATCATATATGGCTTTTATTATGTTGAGGTATGATCCTTCTATTCCTACCTTATTGAGAGTTTTTATTAAGAAAGGATGTTGGATTTTGTCAAATGCTTTTTCTGCATCAATTGATATGACTATGTGATTTTTATCTCTCAATTTGTTTATGTGATGTATCACATTTATTGATTTGCGGATATTGTACCATCCTTGCATTCCTGGGATAAATCCTACTTGGTCGTGGTGTATGATCTTTCTGATGTACTGCTGGATCCGATTTGCTAGAATTTTATTGAGGATTTTGGCATCTATATTCATGAGGGATATTGGCCTGTAATTCTCTTTCATTGTGTCGTCTTTATCTGGTTTTGGTATTAGGGTGATGCTAGCTTCATAGAAGGAGTTTGGAAGTTTTCCATCCTCTTGAATTTTCTGGAATAGTCTGAGGAGTATAGGTTTTAGTTCTTCCTTGAATGTTCGGTAAAACTCCCCTGTGAAGCCGTCTGGCCCTGGGCTTTTGTTTGCTGGAAGCTTTATGATGACTGCTTCAATTTCTTCCACAGTTATTGGTCTACTGAGTTGTTTAGATTCTTCTTGATTGAGTTTTGGGAGGTTATATTTTTCTAGAAACATATCCATTTCCTCCAGGTTGTCCAGTTTGTTGGAGTAGAGTTGTTCATAGTATTTTTTAACAATCCTTTGTATTTCAATGGGGTCTGTTGTTATTTCACCTCTTTCATTTCTGATTTTATTTATTAGGGTCCTCTCTCTTTGCTTCTTGGTGAGTCTGGCTAGAGGTTCATCAATCTTGTTTATCCTTTCAAAGAATCAGCTCTTGGTTTCGTTGATCTTCTGTATTGTCTCTTTGGTCTCTATGTCATTTATTTCTGCTCTGATCTTTACTATTTCCTTCCTTCTGCTTACACTGGGCTTTTCTTGTTGCTTTCTTTCTAACTCTTTGAGTTGTTGGGTTAGATAATTTATTGCCGCTGTTCCTAGTTTTTTGCAGTAGGCTTGTAGAGCTATGAACTTCCCTCTCAGAACTGCTTTCACTGTGTCCCATAGATTTTGGATTGTTGTGCTATCATTGTCATTTGTTTCCATGATGTTTTCTATCTCTTCCTTAATCTCTCTAATAACCCAGTCATAGTTTAATAGCATGCTGTTTAGTCTCCATGTGTTCGATTTCTTTGGATTGTTTCTATTGTAGTTGATTTCCAGCTTTATGCCACTGTGATTTGAGAATATACTTGATATGATTTCTATCTTCTTGAATTTGGAGAGACTTTGCCTATGACCTAATACATGGTCTATCTTTGAGAATGACCCATGGGCACTTGAAAAGAATGTATATTCTGTGGCTTTGGGGTGAAATGATCTGAAGATGTCAATTAATTCCATCTGGTCCAGTGAGTCATTGAGAATTGATGTTTCTTTACTGATTTTTTGTTTAGAGGATCTGTCCAATGGTGATAATGGGGTATTAAAGTCTCCTACTATGATTGTATTGCTGTCTATCTCTCCCTTGATGTCCTCTAGGAGTTTTTGTATATATTTGGGTGCTCCTGTATTGGGTGCGTATATGTTTACAAGAGTTATTTCTTCTTGTTGAATTGCTCCCTTTAGTATTATGAAGTGGCCTTCTTTATCTCTTGTTATGTCCTTCACTTGGAGATCTAATTTGTCAGATATAAGTATGGCTACCCCAGCTTTTTTTTCATTTCCATTCGCCTGAATAACTTTTTTCCAACCTTTCATCCTCAGTCTGTGTGCGTCTTTTTTTCGGAGGTGGGTTTCTTGTAGACAGCAGATACATGGGTTGTGTTTTCTTATCCAGTCTATTACCCTATGTCTTTTGATTGGAGCATTTAACCCGTTTACATTTAAAGTTATTATTGATAGGTGCTTATATGTTGCCATTTTTGTTCTTTGCCCCTGTGATCCTTCTTCGCTTCCTATTTCTTTTTACAGCAGATCCTTTAGCATTTCTTGCATTGCTGGTTTGGTGGTGACGAATTCCCTTAGTCCTTTTTTATCTGTGAAGCTCCTGATTTGACCTTCAATTTTGATTGAGAGCCTTGCTGGGTACAGTATTCTAGGATTCAGACCCTTCCTTTGCATGACTTTGTAGATTTCATTCCACTGCCTTCTGGCCTGATAGGTTTCTGTTGAGAGATCACTTGTTAGTCTGATGGGTGTTCCTTTGTAGGTGACTTTTTGTCTCTCTCTGGCAGCTTTTAAGATTCTTATTTTGTCATTGGTGTTTGCCAATTTAATTATAATGTGCCTTGGTGTAGGTCTTTTGGGGTTTATTTTGCTTGGGACTCTGTGAGCTTCTTGGATTTGTGTGGGTTTTTCCTTTCCTATACCAGGAAAGTTTTCTGTCATTATTTCTTCCAACAGGTTTTCTATTCCTTGTTCAGTTTCCTGTCCTTCTGGAAGCCCAATTATACGGATGTTGTTTTGTTTCATGTTGTCCCAAAGTTCTCTTAGGCTCTCCTCCTGCTTTTTAATTTTTTTTCTAGTAGCTGCTCTACTTGGTTATTTTTTCCTACCTGGTCTTCTAGCTCACTGATGCGATCCTCTGCTTCTTCTAGTCTACTCTTAATACTTTCTATTGAGTTCTTTACTTCAGCAATGTCACTTTTCATTTCTTCTTGGCTCCTCTTCATTTCTTCATGGCTCTTCATCATTTCTTCCTGGGTCTTCCTCATTTCCTCTTGGTTCTTACTCATATTATCAAATTTGTCTTCCATTCTTTTCAGCCACCTTATGACCATTTCTCTGAATTCTTTCTCTGACAGGTTGTTAACTTCCATTTCGTTTACCTCCTTTTCTGGTGAGCCTTGCTTTTCTTTCATATGTGGGCTATTTCTTTGTCTTCCCATGGTCTCTCTTCTCTGTGTATGTGGTTATGTAGTTCTCACTCTCCTGCGTTGATTTAAAGGCACAAAATACAACACAACCAGGTGCAACGCACCAGGCACTGAACCGGAATGTAGTCAAAGTAATTGTAATTCCAAATAAAGGTGACCGCCAGAGAAAGGCAAATTCGGTGATAGGTGGGAAAAAAGAAAGAGAACCTCCCCCAGACTCACACAGACACTCACACACCCACACTCAGACAAAAAAGAAAGAGACCCCCCCCCCACAGACATACACTCACAAAAAAGAAAGACAGGAATGCCAAAATGATAATGGGAAAAGGGGGAGAAGAAAAAAAAGAAATAAAAGGAGTAAATTATAAATGTGGGGTGAACACTCCTATAGGACAGCCCTTAATCCAAACCAAACCTGCAACAAGTACTTGGAGATTGATACAAATTACACACAACTACTAATATCAAGAGAGGTGAGGGAACACAGAAGCAAAAATCTATCTCAAAAACAATGCAGATGAGGACAACAAAACAAGAAACAACACCAAAAATAAAAATAACCCCCCCTACAAGACAAACCAAAATAACAGAATAAGCAAATCAATCTCATAAACCTGCTTAAAAAATCAATATAATCAACAGTCAAGTAAACAACAACAACAGGACAGGGCTAAAAACACTTTAAGATAGTGAAGTCAGAGAAGCTAGAGGTATATATGCACTTGAATTAGGTGGTTAGAGATTAGATATATCAGTGGGGTGAAATTTTAACAGGGGGTAAGGCTAAAGAATTAGGTAAATCTAAAGCGGGAAAAGTGTAAGGGAAACAAGGCACTAAATAGGGAAAGGTTAGCCAGAGAGTGGTGGTATAAAGGTGAAGTTGAGGTAGAGTAAAAGATACTAAAGTGTAGATGAAAATAGACTGTATTCCCAAGGTCGAAGAGAAAATATAATCAATTCCCTGTCACATAAGAGTCAATTTGTGATTTGGCCCCTGGGTGGCAGTGTTTCTAGATTGACTTCTGGGTCTATTGGTCCTCTTTATCCTGAACTAAACAATACTGCCTCTCTAATGGTGACTGCTGTTTTAGCAGCCAGAACCCTCCCAAAATCTTCCGGGTTTCCCTCCTCTGTCTGGTCCAAACTGATTGCGCTCCAGGGATCAACTCTGCCACCAGCTCAAGGGCCCTCTCCCACGTTTACCAGCTTCAACAGCCACAGATTCTATTTCAGGTGCAGATCTCCAGGTTTTGAGTTCCAAGGTGCAGATCTCCCAGACTGCCAGCCCCCTCAGTTTCGCGCCCAAAGTACCCCCAGGGAAATCTGACCTTTCCGAGCTGGAGTTTAGCGCTCCCTGGGCTCTGCGCGCCACCTGGGCACCGGTGATCCGGGAGCCCCAAGGGTGCAGCCGGTACCTTGTACGGCAGCTGTATGTTTTCCGGCTCCTCTCGTTCAAGATGTCGTGGTCCGCCTCCGCGCGCCTCCTCGCGCAGTTGGCTCAGGGAGAGAACCCAGCAGTACTGGGGCCGCTCAGGCTAGGGAGGCCAGCCCAGCAGTTCTCTATCTTCTCCCGGAGCACAGCTGTCCCCCTAGTCGCCGACAAATGCTCCCTGCGCGACTTTCAGCTGCTCCCTCCCTCTGCCCTGTGAGCAGATTCAGATCGAATCCCTCCGTTCTGCCGCCATTTTCCTCTCTGCCAATTTTTTTTTCTTTTGCCTTTTTCCTTATCGATTTGTAGGGGTTCTTTGTATATTAGTGGTATGTTCTTGCAATGTCTCACTTGCCCTAAACTTCGTTTATAGTGTCTTTTTGCTGTACAGATATTATATGTATTTGGATAGTCTGATATATCAAATCCTCATTGTATGCCTTCAGGATTTAATGTCTGGCATAGAAAGGCTTCTCCCACTGCATATAGTTTCATTTCAAACAAGAACTTTATTGCTGAAAAATCTTTGCAAAGCCCAGGTTTGTAGGCTCCTCCTGGAAGCTGCAGTACTAACTGGGGGAGGAGGTCTGGCCCATCTGCTAATATTCCATTTTCATCTCTGCATCTCCCTCTCTGACTGGCTTGGGGTTGCAGTTGCTCTGTCTTTCTTTGGGCCTCTGTCTGTCCTTTGTGTTTTGCCCCTCCTTTCTGTGTTCCTCCTGTTTTCCATCCCCAGCTGGCTTCCCACTGGGCAGTGGGATGTGAAGGGTGTGAAGAGGCAGCAGTGGCAACCCTCAGTGGGTTGGTATGGGATGGTAGTGTCACGGAACATCCACCCCTCACATTCCACCTGCCTCTCTAGCCCCAAGTCACATGGACTGCCGGTTCAGGCCCTGGCCCAGTTCTCTCAGAGAAACACATTTTCTGCCAGGAGTCGAAGAGCAGGATCTGAGCCAAACCAAGTTCCTTCTCCACCAGGAAGTCTTTCCAGATAGCTCCTTCTACCACTTCCACAGTCCTGGACCTGATCCTGCCCTTTGGTCCTCACTCCCCCCCCACTCCCCCCCACTCCTGCCTTCTCAGCATTGAGCAACCGGGGTCCCCCTGGTTACCTCTCAGGGTCTTGTTTTCCACATGTGCAAAATAGGTCCTGAGAGTCTGTATCAGCTGCTAGAAATCATGGCCCATGTGGGATAGAGGAGAGGCTGGCGGGCAGGTCTTCCAAGCCCAGCTCTTTTGCCCTCTCAGTACTAAACCCCATCCCAAACGAAACAGATAAAAAAAACACTACAGGACAGAACTTGCAAGCAGCTGACAAAGAGATGGGGACCTGAGTTCCGTAAGGTAAAGACTGGTGACTCGGGCTCAGTTGTTCTGTCTTGTCCCAGGTCAAGGACAATGCCTGACTCCCAGGAGGAAAGAATGAACAATATAGGAAGGTGCTGAACCTGGGGGAGGGGAGGGCACTCAAGGGCACTTTCCTCATGGTTCCTCATTTCTAGGGGCTGGACTGCTAATGGGGTTTTCTCCCCTCCCTTTACCTCCTGGAGGTGAGGCCTCCTTGTGTGGGCTGGCTGATAGAGCAGTTGGGAGACAAGTCAGGGAAATCCTGAGGACTCTTTGAAGCATGGGTCCGAAATGCATAACTACAGTTTTTGGCTCTTGCAGCCCCTGGACTTCTGTCCCAGCATCCTCCTTCTGACCACAATGGCTTTACTTCTCTCTGAGTTTTAGGCAGGCAGGCGTGACGTCCTTTACATTTTTCCATCCTAATCATCAAGTACAAAATGGAAGGAAAGAAGGAAGGAAGGAAGGAAGGAAGAAAGGAAGGAAGGAAGGAAGGAAGGAAGGAGGGAAGGAGGGAAGGAGGGAAGGAAGGAAAGAAAAAAAAGGAAGAGCTGGGGGGAGGGGTTGGGTCAAGAGTTCAGGTCTGGGGAAGAGGAGACCTGGGTTCTGGGTTTGACTTTTTGGTTGATTTGTGGGATATCCACAGTCCTCATTGGGCCTCAGCTTCTCCATCTGTACAGTGGGAGTGGGTCTCTCAAGCTCTGAGATTTTGTGACTGTTGACCAGAATAGGCACATTTCGCTGTCTCTCTCTTTCTCTCTCTCTCTGTGTGTCTCTCTCTCTGTGTCTCTCTGTGTCTCCCTCTCTCTCTCTCTCTCTCTCTCTCTCTCTCTCTCTCACACACACACACACACACACACACACACACGCACGCTAGCACTATACTCTTTGATCACACTGTCACTGAGTACCTGCTGGGTGCCAGCACCACACAATATGAACCCACTCTGGCAGGTTCATGTGATAGCAGTGTCCCTGGAAGTCCCACGCTCTCCAGGGCACATGGTAATGACAATGAACACACAGGCATCAGCTTTCCAAACCTCTGTGGACTCCACTCACGGGGAAGGAGCCAGGAGGGCAGGAGGGCAGGCTGCGATTTTCTTCAGCTGCTTGGCTCTGAGGCCTGCAGGTGGGATTTCATGTCCTTCCTGGAACTTGGCACACATGAAGGCCTTGTCTGGGACAACTACTGCCTGTACTTTTGTCTCCTCCCTTGCCCCAAATCATTATCTTCTGCCTGGGGTCTGATTCCCAGAGCAACTGGGGATGCTGTCGAGGAGAGTGGGGGAGCCTCAGGAAAGTCTGGGAGAGGGAGTGGGAAGCCCATTCATTATCTTGCAGGATGGAAGCTGGGGGCTGGGAGTGGTGCTGTGGGGATGGCTTGCTCTGGTGGCTCACGCGGAACTACGCTCAGGTGGTTAGGAATCCTGCCAGGACAGGGCTCCCTGGTTGGCCTGGGCCTGGTTAGCTTGTGCCTGTCTACCAGGAGCCAGTTTGATTCATCTCCAAGGACACTGCCTTGCTAGTTCTGGCCTGGAGGACCCAGGCCTGAGGAACTGCCCAGGCTCTGGCTATCCCTCTGTTTAGGTTGGTACCATTGAGTCCTGTCCTGTTCTCGAGGATCAGCAGCTATTAGGAGGGATAATTTGGGACTGGTGCACTGTGGACTAGGCAGGCCCTCTCTTACTGGGTCCACACTGCTTTGTGGCTTTGTTGTCAGGACGGGAAGGCCAAGGTAGGCCATAGAGCCTGCTCAGTGCCCATGTCTCTATCTCCTTTTTAGAGGAGAAGACTGTGCTCATGAAATTAGGATACCCTTGCCTCTAAAGAATCCCTCCATCTTCACCTACCATGTGCCTAGATATTCCAATTTGCACCTTAGTCTTTTTTTTTTTTTTAAATACCACAGCCTGGATGAGTCTATTTTGAATATATTTTATTGATTTTTTTACAGAGAGGAAGGGAGAGGGATAGAAAGTCAGAAACATCGATCAACTGCCTCTTGCACACTCCCTACCGGGATTGTGCCCGCAGCCCAGGTACATGCCCTTGACCAAATCGAACCTGGGATCTTCCAGTCCGCAGGCTGATGCTCTATCCAGTGAGCCAAACCAGTTTCGGCGCATCTTAGTCTTGATAAGATGTTGGTTTTGGAAGGGAGTCAGAGCTCTTTGCCATCATCTACCCACGTTATGGCAGCCATCTCTGAGCTCCATCCATCCCATCTGGAAGGCCCTGTGAATCTCCCTGGGGACCTGGGCCTGTGCTGATGTGCCATGTGGGGAATGAAGAGAGAAAAGAGGGGCTGGCCTGGTCTTCCAGGGAGAGAGGAAGCTGCTCATTCTCGTGAGGGCTGCCTGGAGCCAGGACTGGGCTAGACACCAGTTTTCCGCGGTTGCCTTTCACCACCGCCTCTGGGCACACCTGCACTCCTGTCTTCTCATCCTTCTCTGTGCTGTGATTCCCGTTTGAAGGTGGATTCCTGGGCACTTTCCACGCCATACATCCATGAGGTCACAGCTGTGATGTGCCTGTCAATTTGCTTTAATACGCGGAAAAATAAACACATACCTGTGGAACGAAAAATTTGCCTGTGCACTCCCACTGGCACGTGTCTCACACTTTGAAAAATGCTGGTCAGATTGGAACCTCTTGGCAATAACTCAGAAGGGAATTTGGGTCTCTGTTTAAGAGACTGGGGAAACTGGAGCTCAGATGGGGAAGTTCTGCCGAGGGCTGCACAGCTAGCAAACTTTCAGCCTGATGTCTGTGGCCTTTCAGCTTGGGCTGATGCCAGAGACAGGACTCCCTAGTGTCCTCTCCCCCAATGGAGATGGGGGGTGGGGTTGTGGGTGGGTCCCAAGTTACCCTTGGAGAATGTGTAGTGAAGGAATAAACCATAAACTGGAAGATGCTGGGAAGGGAGGGTTGGGAGGGTGAGAGCTGCAGACATCCTGGGGAACCATGAGGCAGAGGCTCAGGCATCTGGTAGGCATCCCACGTGCTCTGTCTGCTCCCCCTCAAGAGCCAGTGAATGTCAGCAATGTGTCAGTGTGTGTGTATGTCAGTGAATGTGTCAGCAAGAGGGAGTATGTGTGTGTGAAGGAGAGGTATGAGTGTTCATTGTGTATGTGTTTGAGAGATGGATGAGTGTTTATTACCCAGCCAGGTGGAATCAGACCAACTGTATGGATAGCCCCCCACTGCTCCCCAGAATTTCCCCTGCTGTCTGTTTCAGCTGACTGCTCATCTCCTCTTTCTCTCACAGCTTCCTGTGCCCACAGCTCTGAGGCTCTGGTGCCCATGGGCAAAGAGGGCAACTGAGTCAAGCCCAGGCTGATACCCAGCCCAGTTGCACTCCCCAAATGCCTGCCCGATCTGAGGTAAGAAACCATTCTGGGCCACTGGGTAGAGTGGGGAACCCCATGGGAGATGCTATAGAGCGGCCATTTGGAGATCGTCTTTCTGGGAGTGCGTCCCTCCCATCCTTCCCTCATGAAGTCCAGTCTAGGGGGCTTGACAGTATAGTGCCCTTCCCACTAACCCTTTCTGTACCGTGGCTCAGGAAGCCAGCTCAGAGGCCTGGGGCGTTCTTCTGAGCAACAAGGTTTCATGGACTTGCCAGCTAATGGGTGCCTGTGTGGTGTGGAAGGTCTCTAATGGTGAACTGAAGTAGTCTGCCCTTGGTTCTGTCACATTGTTGACAAAATGTGTGCATGACTCCAGGTTAGGAGGAAGTGGGAACAGGTGGACTTAACAGTCCAAGAAGCTGTTAAGAGGCTGGTTATGATGTGTGGGGTTTAACGAGATTTGCAGGTCCAGACACTGTCCAGGCAGGATGAAGCACAGCTTCATGTATGTATATGTGGCAGCACTGGCAGCCAGGTGACCTTGGCTCTTTGTGAGCAGAGCAAATGACCTCTTGGGCTATATCATGAGGGGCAGGACACCCATAATGTGGGAGGTGGCAGGCCCCCCCACTCCATGTCCCATGTGAGAGAATGTGGAGAAACTACAGTAAGTCCCAAAGAGATGGGAAGTGGGGAAGGAGTGGGAACTGGGTGGCTGCCTGCTTGTGAACTTGGACAAGTGATTTCTAACCTTTATCTGGGATAACCCCCTGTAAAGAAGACCCAGTGGTTCAGCAGGGCAGCAGTCTCCAACCATCCTCAAGGAGGAGTGACAGTTTCGGTAGGTGTGGCTGAGGCTCAGCTGACACTGTCCTCTCAACCAGGAAGCTGGTTGGGGTGTGGCAGGGAGCCAACAGCTGGGTTTCCTTTCTAGGCAGTAGGCCTTGCTTTGAAGTCCAGTAATCTCCAACAACATATTGCTGCTGATCATTCCTGGGTAATAAGCAGCTAATTAGCCTCTCAAGTTTAACCTGTAATTGCTGCTGAGAGATGGGGAGAGAGGATGCAGTCGGGGTTGTCTTTGAGGTAACCAGGGTGATGGTAGGACCTGGGGCAGGGAAGGCAAGGAGGCAGGGTGGCCAGGCCCTCCTCCCAGCTTCAGCAGGGGCCACACCAGCCTTCCCCACTGCCCAGGTGGCTGGCATGGTGGAGGCACAGTGGGCAGGGAGCAGGAAGAGGAGCTAACTCAGAGAGAGGAGGCTGTTCGCAGCTGGGAATTGTGTTGGGTGAGAGGACACCTGGGCTGAGACTCAAAGGCTGTAGGATTCTTTAAAAAATGTTCTGTTTTTCTGATTATTAAAGAAATGCATGTGCTGTGTAGAAAATGTGAGTGCTTGGGTGCTTATCCCATCAATCTTTTACAAAATATATTTTTATGACATAATTGGGATCAAACTGTGATTACTGTTTTCTAATCTGCCTTTTGCACTTAATACTAGAGCAAGATAGTTTTCCCATCATTAAATACTCTTCTGTAATGTGATTAAAAAAAAAAACTACACACACACACACACACACACACAAACACACACACACACACACACACACACAAACACACACACACACACACACACTAGTGCCCTATGCACGAAATTCATGCACATTAAAAGGGTATTGGAGGAACCAAGATGGTGGGATAGGTAAAACACCTATCTTGCTGGCATACTCAACAATTTTAATACTACAACTTAACGAAAGAGCAAACACCTTCCAGAATCACCGAGTGAAAATTCCACAAATAAAAGTGAAGATAAGACACTGTGACTCAAAGCAGCGGCGGCGGACGGCGTTGAAAGATTCACGCAGAGAGAGGTTTGGAGTGCGCACCAGTGGAGAGGGCGGGCGGCTAAAAACCGGCCAGTTTTCTCGAACGGGGAGACAAAGACATCCCACTGGACTGATTCTCCAGCTTAGGGCGAGGTCCAGGGAACCAACTAACTATCATACGGGGTGAAAATTGGACAGTGGGAGGGCACGCTGAAGCTCGGGTGCTGCAGGGGTCTCCCGGCTTGTGGAGAAGGCAGCTTGCGCGAACAGCTCGGCTGCATGACCGCGCAGAGAGCGATCTGCGACTTGTCTCTCATTCAGAAAACCGTCAGACTGCTTTGTTTTACGACCCTGGGTGAGACATTGGGTGTGCAGAGTCATTTGGGGAGAGTCTGAATTCCCTGGCAGCCGGTGGAGCTCAGCAGCAGCTCTCTCTCAGAGGTGCTGGCGGCCATTGCCCCCGGCGCAGGGTCCCTGGGGCCGCATAGGGCGGAGCTAACGCTGTCTGCTTGGCCCGGAGACTCCGCCCATCCAACCTGAGCACAGCTGAGCTTCACAGACAATTGGCCTGGAGGTCAACCCCTCCAAGTGCTAACAACAATTAACCTGAGCTTAACTTCAGCAAGACTGTGCAACCCATATCCACCTCAGGTAACTGGGGAGGCTGAGCCACTGTCCCTTGTAGGATGTCTACCACACAAAGCTAATTGACCAACTCAGGGAAGCAGCCACCATGCAGAGACATGGAAAGAAATCAGATGTGAAAGAAATGGAGGAAAAAAACCGACTGGACATGGAATTCAAAACCACGGTTATAGTGTTTTTCAAGAGGCTCCAACAAAAGGTCAAGGCCTATAAGGAATTTACCAAGACCGCAAAGGAAATGAATGAGTCGTACAAGGAAATGAACGAGACCCTCAAGGAAATGAATGAGACCTGCAAGGAAATGATCAAGACCAATGTGGAAAGGAAGGAGACTCTCAAGGATATAAAGGAGTCTCTCAAGGATATGAAAAAGGACCAACCAGAAATTAAGCATACACTGACTGAAATAAAAAATATTATACAAAGACCTAAAAGCACCCCAAGAACCAAGTTAAAGATTTGAAATACAAAGAGGGAAAATCCACTCAGCTGAAAAAGCAAGAAACCAAAAAAATCCAAAAAATTGAAGATAGTATAAGGGGCCTCTGGGACAACCTCAAGCATACCAACATCCGAATTATAGGGGTGCCAGAAAAAGAGGGAGAGCAAGACAATGAAAACCTATTTGAAGAAATAGTGACCGAAAACTTCCCACACCTGGTGAAAGAAATTGACTTAGGAGTCCAAGAAGCGCACCGAACCCCAATATATAGGAACCCTAAGAGGACCACACCAAGCACATCATAATTAAAATGCCAAGAGCAAAAGACAAAGAGAGAATATTAAAAGCAGCAAGAGAGAAACAGTTGGTTACCTATAAGGGAGCACCCATACGATTGTCAGTGGATTTCTCAACAGAAACGATGCAGGCCAGACGGGAGTGGCAAGAAATATTCAAAGTGATGAACAGCAAGAATCTACAACCAAGATTACTCTATCCAGCAAAGCTATCATTCAGAATTGAAGGTCAGATGAAGTGCTTCGCAGATAAGAAAAAGCTAAAGGAGTTCATCACCACCAAACCAATATTATATGAAATGCTGAAAGATATTCTTTAAGAAGAGGAAGAAGAAAAAGATAAAAGTGTAAATTATGAACAACAAATACACATCTATCAACAAATGAATCTAAAAATCAAGTGAATTAATAAGCTGATGAACAGGATAAACTGGTGAATGTAACAGAATCACGGACATAGAGAGGGAATGGACTGACAACTCTTGGGGAGAAAGGGGAGAAAGGGGGTGTGGGAAGTGCAGCAAGAGACTGGACAAAAATCATGCAACTATGGGAGAGGACAGTGGAGGGGGGTGAGGGTGGAGAGTGGGATTTGTACCAGGTGGAGGGGAACTGTAGGGGGGGAAAAAGGGAACAATGTAATTAATATACTGAACAATAAAGATTAAAAAAAAAGTAAAAAAAAAAGGGTATTAATTAGAGGAAATATTTTAATAGTGCTATTTGCCCTTTCTCTCCCATTAAAGTATGAGAGATAAAAGGTAATGAGTACAAGGTATATGAAAATAATACATAATTTCATTAATAAATAAATAACAAAATGATATAACAACAATACGAATCCACAATAAACTGTTGAGTTAATTTTCCTGCATTTAAAATAGGATTAAAAGTGTCCCTCACAGAAAGATGAAATCCATAATACTGCATTTGGGTGACTCGTGTTCTTACATTTTGTCTAGTATTATTGTTGAGTACACTGTTGTCCCTGAGTCTTAATGCAATATCTGTTCCCCAACCTTTTTTACAATGTGGAAAAAGAATAGGATATGTCATTGCATCTAACGTAGGTAACAGGATACTGATTTGTTTCACTTTAGTGCCATTTGGATTATTGGGATCTGGTTTACAATGAATGAGCAAGTCTCTTTCAAAAGGAGGTTCTCCATCTTTGTTTCTGAATATGACAGCAACCTCAGTTACACGGGGAGAATTATATCTACCTGGGTCACTATTATGATAAATTTTAATTGCCATAGTTACTTCCACGAGAGCTATACCTTTTGATGCTGCTTCAGATTGGGCTTCTTTTTCTACCTCATGTAGCATCTTGTATGATTACGTTAATTCATTTATTTCATGCATGAGGTTATTGATGTTGATCATGAGTCTTTCTGAGCAGGCCTGGTTTGCTGCGATTGCTAATTTTTTCCATGTAGCTTTGGCTGTATCCAAAATATAGAGATGAGCAAACTTCTGAGAAACACCATCAGAAGGATGTAAAGTTCCAGTACGGTGATAAACTTGTCCATGTATTCTAAAACAGTATGGCCAATGCCCTGATGGCGATGCAACATTTGCACCCATGGAAGCAAAAGTAAAATAACTCCTTATAGATCGAATGTTTTCCATGAAATTTTTACTGTCAGAATCTTCGTTTGTCATTAATCTTTTTAAATATGGTGGGTAATCTGGAAAATGTATATCATTTGGACAGACTTCCCCTTTGCTACAACATCGAGTAAATTTCCCATCAGATGGTTTTTCATCAGAGAAATTTAGTGATAGGCAAAATTCACATCTAACAGTCATTTCACCACAACTGTTTTCGAGAATTGCATCCTCACATACTCCATTTTCACTGATAAGGCAGTTCCTACCACTATTGCTAATACTTGTTGATGACCGTTCTTTAGACATATTCTGTCTTTGCCACAGCCTTCTTTCAACTTCAAAGGCACGTTGTTCTTTAGACATTTCCTGTCATAGATGCTGGTATTTTTTGGCTTCAGAGCGATGTTTTTTCAATAGCTGCTCTTCAGATACATTCGCAGGCATCGCCTTCTTTCAAGAACAGATACACGTTGTTCTTCAGACATTTTCTTTCAATAACGTCAGCACCTTTCTGCCCCAGGGCCTCAGTTAGCTGCAGCTGTGGTGATTTCTCGCTGCCGCCTTGTTCTCCGTGCCTGGGGGCCTCAGTTAGACACAGCTGTGGTTCGCCGGCGCTGCCACTGCTTGGTCTCTGTGCCCAGGGCCAGGCACTTGATGCCTTCACCATTTCATCTCCACTCCTGGGACCTGGCACCCATGACTCTTGACCCCCCGCCCCTTGCTCTGATTGGCTGGTAGCATAGCCAATCATGAGCCAAGGTACAGTCACATTTGCATGTTATTCTTTTACTAGATAGGAGTAGGAGTCCGGTGCATGAAATTCTTGCACTGGGGGTGGGTTATGCCTCAGCCCAACCTGCCTCCTCACACATACTGGGAGCCCTCAAGGGATGTCCTACGGACTGCTCACCCCCAGCCTGCTCAAGGCCTTAAGCCTCTGCTGCTTAGGCTCCACCCTCGAGGGCCACGAGGTCGCCGCTGCCGGGTGCTTCAGCTCAAGTCCAGGCCTTAGCTCCGCTACCTGTGACCCCCAAGTCCTGGAGGCTGTGCGCTTGCCACTGCCCCCTCAGCTCTACCCCCTGGGGGCCACCTTGACTCCACCCTCCTGGCTTAGCCCCGGCTGGCTCTGCCCCAGCTCCTGATTGGCTGGGGGCGTGGCTGGTGGGCGCAGCTTGTGAGTGTAGCGAAGGTACGGTCAATTTGCATATTACTCTTTTATTAGATAGGATATATTTAAATACATATATATTTTAATATATATTTTTACTCACTTCAGAGAGGAAGGGAGAGAAAGAGGTAGAAACATCAATGATGAGAGAGAATCATTTTTATTTTATTATCTTTTTGCAGTATAACTTATATTTAATAGTAGTATATATGTTTTCCTTCCCCCCCCATTACCCTCCCCCCAGCCTCTCTTACCCTCCAGTACATGTCCCCACCTGCCCCCCTCCCTGCCCCAGTGTCTTTCATTCATTGGTTATGCTCATATGCATGCATACAAGTCCTTCGGTTGATCTCCCCCAGCCTCTGCCTCCCATCCACCCCAGCTTTCTCCCTGTAGCTTGACAGCCTGTTCAAGACCACCCTGCCTCTATACCAATCACTCTCCCCTGTTTCTTTTCTTCAAAAATATCTTGCCTCTGCATACTAGAAATAAAAGTATAAGAACAAAAAATGTTTGAGTCTCAGTTTCAATATCCAACTGTTCTGAGTCCCAGTTTCAATGTCCAATAGTTCTTCATGTGTACATGTCAGCATGGTATCCGGATGGTGGACACATCGTGGCAATGCAAGATCCATCCTCTCTGGTTTGTTCCTGGGCTGCCTGCAGCCATGCACAGCTGCTGACTGCTAGCATGGCAAGGTGTCGTCAGTGTCCCTCATTTCTGGACCGTCCTCGTGACTGGAACAGACCCGTCAGTTCCTCACTGTCGCAGGAACCCACATGGTCTTGGAGTTGTTCTCTGCAAACACACAAACACATTCTCGACCAAAAGTTAACAAAGGGATCCTCTGCAAAATAGACTTGGGATTCTTTTTATTTTTGCCCAAATGATTTTCCTTTGGCTTATTTTGACACCATGTGTGTTTTTTCATGGGTGTCCTGCTGTTGGCTTTGCAAATGGAAGTTACTTTTCTGGAATAAGAATTTTCTAGATGTATTTTACTTACAGGATATTTTTCCTTACATGATATTACCCCACTGGCCCCCCCCCCCCCCCCTTTTTGATTAATATGGGCTTTTGGAAATTTTATATTGCAGTCTTGGTAATTTTAAATTTTAATTTTTGCACAAAATATGACTGCTTTGGGTTCTTTGGATGTTAGGCAATTTTACAGTGAGATGAACTACTAATAGATATTTTAGTTAATGTTTTAGGAAAAGCTTTTGTCCAGTACACTAAAATTTTCTTGAGTATTCACTTATTTCACTTGGCCAATTTAAATTAATCTGAAAACTTGATTACTATTTTACTGTCAATTTTAATACTCAAGCAGAAATCTTAGTTTACCCTGTAAATATTAGTGGAAAAGAATATTTTATTTTTGAGTGGGTCCTGAGCATTCCTGGTAATAGACTGAATTTAGATATAGAGCAGCTATTGCTGGCCAAGTCTCTGTCTGCCACCTGGGTCCCGGTCTGAGCTGTGCGTGGAAGGTGAAGCCGCTGTGGGGCAGGAGACCTCCCTCAGAAGGGGTAAGAATTTAAGCCCCTGCAAGGTTTGTGGGTGAGGGTCTGTGCCCCACCTCTGTTGACTTTTTAGTTCTCTCCTGTTGGCCCCTCTGCGACTGTGCCTGTCTTAGGTTGTTCCTTCCCTGAGGAATCTTACCCGTCTCTGGCTAACCAGCCATCCTCCGGGGCCAGACAGGGTGCTGTGAGGTTCAGTTCTATCTCCTTTGTAGTCTATGCCCCCATGGCCTCCACGTCCAGCACCTGCCTTGGGGTTCCCTCGCCTGCTGGCGGGGTCCTGGTACTGATCACATATCCTGCGGACCCAGGTTTCTTCTCCAGAGAGGGCCTAGCTCACACCATTGGTCGAGAGACCGATCCATGGTGCCAGCTGCCCAGAGGCTTCAGCCACAGCTTGAACTGAAAGTTCACGCATCAGCTGTGTGTATTTGGATAGTAAGAAGAAGGTCCCTCTTGGCAAAAAGGGCAAGAGGCGCCAATATGGAATGCTCGGATGCCTTCCCAGTGCCTTAATTCCTTCTGATAGGGATTAATTCCTTTCCTATCCTTTTTTAAATTGCTGCCCAACATCCAGAGAATTAGTTTGTAAGTTTATTTGGGATAATTATATAATATGCTGTTGTCAAATATCAAAAATTATAATGACATTGTAGAATAATATCATATAGGGGTATTATGGTGTCACGGGAGGTTAAGGAGAGCCTAGCCTAAGGACTGGTGTCCATAGGAGATGACAAGCTGTAGGCCATGTCAATTCAATCTCAAACTAGCTGCCAATTTTTAAAATAAGTTTATATAAACTTTGTCAGGGATGTAAAAACACAAATTACTTACCTTAGTTCAAGAGTTCAAATATATTGACTTTCCTCCTTACTCCCACCACCTGCCACTTACCCTGAGGTTTGACATTCTGATGGACTTTTCTCAGTCTCTGGATCCATTCTTGTTCATCAATCTGCGTCATTCATTATATTCCTCAAATGAGTGAGATCATGTGATGTTTATCTTTCTCTGCCTGGCCAATTTCACTTAGCATAATGCTCTCCAAATTCATCCATGTTATTAAAAATGGTAGGAGCTCCTGCTTTTTTACCGCAGTGTAGTATTCCATTGTGTAGATGTACCACAGTTTTTTAATCCACTCATCTGCTGATGGGCACTTAGACTGTTTCCAAATCTTAGCTATGGTAAATTGTGCTGCTATGAACATAGGGGTGCATATATCCTTTCTAATTCGCGTTTCTAGTTTCTTGGGGTATATTCCTAGAAGTGGGATCACTGGGTCGAATGGGAGCTCCATTTTTAGTTTTTTGAGGAAACTCCACACTGTTCTCCACAGTGAGAGAGAATCATTGATTAGCTGCCTCCTGCACACCCCCTACTGGGGATCAAGTCCAAAACTTGGGCATGTGCTCTTAACCAGAATTGAATCTGGGACCCTTTAGTCTGCAGGTCAATACTCTATCCACTGAACCAAACCAGCTAGGGCTGTAATGTGATTTTTAAAAAATGATAATATAATGTTTCAGCCTGTCTGAGCCATAGCATGTTTAACCAACTCTCTTTTGTATACTTTGATTATTGCCAATGGGGTATCATTATAAATACTGCCTGGATGTGCAAGATGATATATATAGGGCTATGATGGGCAGAGTGGTTTAGCAGAGGTCCCAACCTAAGCAAAGCTGTAGAGGCAGGGGACTTATGAGTGTTTGGGAGTGGTGTGCTCAGAAGGGGCAGGGCTGGTCATGGGAAGCCTTGGAGGCATGCTGAGGAGCTGAGACTTAATTCAGCACAAAGCTCTGAAGCCTGAGGAAGTCCAGGTTTTTTTTACTTGCCCTGTCTGCTTTGCTAGTGCTCCTGTGATTTTTTTTAAAAAAATATTTTTTTATTGATTTCAGAGAGATAGGAGGAGGAAGAGAGAGATAGAAACAACAATGATGAGAGAGAATCATTGCCTGGCTGCCTCCTGCATGCCCTCACTGGATGGAGCCCACAGCCCTGACTGTGAAAGGTCACCCTGTCCCACTGAGCCCGCCAGCTGGGCAGTGCTTCTGTGATTGGAAGGGGTAAGGCAGGATGGTGGGGTTGGGAAGGGCAGGCAAGGGTGGGGTCTCAGATGCTAAAGCCCTTGCTTGACCTCTCACAGGAGGCATCATATCCCTCGCCTCCTGACAGCCCTGCCCAGGTCTACTCCTTGCAGGAGGGACATACATGCCAGTTCTGAACATTCACTGACCCCCTCAATAAGTGTGGCTTGTGAGTCAGGCCTCCTTCATCCCCTTGGTTGAGAGTGGGAGGTGGCCCAGAGCCCTGAGAGGCAGGGAGAGACTGAGTTGGGGTGTCTCCTGACCTTTGGGTCCAGCTGGTGGCCCCTCCCCAGTGCTCTCCTCCCTGTTCACATTGTTCATCCCAGCACTGCTCAGAGGCTGTATAGAATTACTCATAGGTGTTGGTCTCTCCCCATAGAGGGTGAGGGCTCTCAGGACAGACCTAGCCTGATTCGCTCCTTTGTTCCCTTGTGGCATACACCAGCGGCTGCACAAATTCTTACTGAAGTCATTAACTAGTTCAATGATTCATTCATCATTCATTCAGCAGAGACTTACTGAACACCTGCTACATACCAGGCCCCATTCTACATGCCCAGCATCCCTGGGTCAATAAGTTAGCCCAGGTCATTGCCCTCATAAAGCTTAAATTTGAGCAGCATAGACAGAAAAAAATCAGACAAGTAATTAATAATACAACGTTAGAGAGTAATACGTGCTGTGGAGAAAAATAAGGCAGGAAAAGGGAGTGACGTGCAGGGGGAACCATTCTCTATAGGATGGACAGGAAAAGGTCTCTCAAGTGAGGTACCCTTTGGACAGACTTGGACTGGGAGCCAGCCACCTGGGGGGAGATGGAAGAGGGGCTGGGAAACAGGACTGCAGGGTGTGAATAGAGGTGATTCATGCTCACGGGCTCTCCCTCACTGCCTTGTAGACAGTGCTGGTGGTTGGTTGGTAAGAGTAGAAGCTGGGAGGCTGGTAGTGGCCATGGCAGGGAGGAGGATTTGAGTGTAGGAAACTGAAGGTAGTGAGAGATCAGAGTGTAAGAACTGGTGGGTGGTGAAGCCTTTGACTGAGCTGGCAACAGGGGGCTGAAGATGGGTGTGGAGGGGAAGGAAGAATCCTATTGGGAGGTGTTACATTTGAGATGTCCATAGGCAAGTAGAGGGGCTGTACATGCCTTGGTATAAGGCTGCAGCTGGGCCAGTGGGGGCTGAGCCTGCCAGGGAGGAAGTCATCAGCATCGGGAGGGTTAAAAGCCTCTGTGCTGGGAATGGGTCATGGACCGGAGAGATCTGGGCCTCGCTGCTTGGGTGACTCTCGCCTCTGGGGCTCCCTACCCATGAGCAGGCCTTGCAGACAAGTCTTCTGGATTTGCCAGCCTAGAGAAACTGCTGCCAGCTCACCCTCTCAGCTCCTCCTTCCAAGTGGCTTAATGGTTGGTAATGTCATTCTATAACATTCTTCAGGGCTGCTGTGAGCAGGAAGTGGGGTGCTGGTACTAGGCTCAGTCATTTCACCCTTCCCGCTCCACAGGGAGTCTCATTTGGTAAGTCGGGAACAGCCCAAGCCCCTCTGAGCCCCGCTGATGGTCACTACTACAGCCTGCCTTCATTTCATGTTTCTCCTCAAAAACCCTCAGCTGCTCCTTGCTGCCTAAGGTTGAAGTTCAAGCTCCTCCTCCTGGTTGTTCAAGGCATTTCACCCCCTGGTTGAAGCCCACTCTTTCTGCCTCCCTTCTTTCTAATAGGTGGCTCTCCTCCTCCATCCTCTACACACACAGGCTCAGCCTCACCTTTTGTCACCTCCACCTAGAGGGCTTTTCTCACCACAGCCAAATCCCACCTCTTCTCCGACATCTTTCCTGCCTCTTCCACCCCCTATTGCCCCTTTCAGTGGCTGTGGGTGCCTTTCACCTGGCGAGCTACTTATCATTTTACTGTCATCCTCTTCAACTTGTCTTTATCTTTGTCTTCCTCATCCTCTGTCTCTCATGTCTCTTGTCCACCCCTGCTCCTCACCCCGTGCACTGTTGCCAAAGCTCTTCCAAAATGGAATCCTGCTCAACCATGGAGCTCTGTGTCCTGGGTGCCCAAGCTTGACTCTGGGTCAGGACCGCCCAGGGATGTCATTAAGGAGAGGATCTTCAGGGGTCCACCAGGACGTTCGGATTCAGAGTCACTGTGGGGTTCCCGGAATCTGGATGGTTAACAAGCTCCACAGTTCCTTATGATGGTCTGCGGGCCCAACCCAGACTCACACCTGGGGTCTGCAGCAGTCCTTGCACTCCTGCAGAGACGAGGACCTCACTCTCTCCAGGGCAGCCCAGGCCCGAAGGTAGCTCTGATGTGGAGAAAGCTCTTCCTTGGGCTGACTGAGCTGAACCTGCCTGCCTGCCACCTCCATGGAGGTCTAGGCTCCACATGGGGGCAGGGCCTTACTTGGCACTTGGAATCTCTCCTTTTCTACTCCCATGGCCCAGTGTGTTGTTGGGGGCGGGGCTGGCATGAGATGAGAACTGAGGCAATGTCTGTGGCTTGATGGGTGGAGGACTTGCTCTGCCTGCTTGGAGCAACTCTCTATGCTGAGGCTATGGCTGCGGCCGTATCAGCCAACCCTATGTGTGTCTGTCATCCAGCATCACCGTGTGTGTCAAGGGCTTTGGCCTTGTTAGAGCATATCCCATGCTTCATCTCACCTCATCCCTATAATAGCTATGTGAAAGGTGGGTACTGTTGTCCTGTTCATTCTTCCAATAAGCATTTACTGAGCACCTACTGTGTTCCAAGCACTGCTAGAGATGATGGGAACAAGCCAAGGTTTAGAGAGGAGCAGGGGGAAGGGAGTGTCCAGCGTCACGGGACTGCCGAAGGCCTGCATCAGCACAAAATGATGTGCGCTGACCACCAGGGGGCGTGCGGAACATGGTGGGCATCGGTTGCAGCAGGATGGTGGAGCAGGTGAGCAGAGGCCAGACCAAGGCAAGGCGCCGGTGGCTGTCATGGGGCAAGCCTCCGGTGGTTACTGGAAATTCTTTGCCCCTCCTTGCCGTGGTCCCTCCCGGCACTTGCACCTGTTGCGTGTGCCTAGTGCAGGGGGAAGGGAGTGTCCAGCGTCACGGGACTGCCGAAGGCCTGCATCAGCACTGAAACCCAGGTCTGCAGGCATATTAGTTTGCTGGGCCTTCTGTAATGAAGTATCACAAACTGGGTGGCTCACACAGAAACCTGTTGTCTCACACAGAAACCTGTTGTCTCAAAATTCTAGGGGCTTGAAATCTGAGGCCAAGGGCTCTGCAGGGCTGTTTCCTTCTGAAAGCTGTGAGGGAAGACCTGTGCCAGGCTTCTCTCCTTGGCCTATAGATGGCCGTCATCCTGTGTGTCCAAGCCGTTCTCCCCGTGTGCATGTCCGTGTCCTTCTGTAAGGACACAAGCCATATTGGATTAAGGGCCAACCCTCAGACACCGGCTGACCTCATCCTAATGAGCTAATTATGCCTTCAGTGGCCCACTTTCCAGGTACGTTCACATTCTGAGGCAATAGGCGTTAGAATTTCAACATGCAAAATTTGAGTGGAGGGGCACACAGTTCAACTCCGCATGGTTAGACCTTGGATGTCTGCAGATGGGCACAGGCGATGGGGAGCATCTCATGCCTCAAGGCTGCCTAATCTGGCGGGATCTAGAAGAGATTACTGCGGCAGGGCCATGACTAGGGCCCTCAGAGGTCTGTTTCAGCCAGGATGTCAGTCAGGGCCTCAGGACAACCTCATTTCTGTACACTCTGGTGGAAGACAGGTACATAAGATCAGGCTGGAAGGAGGAATTTCTGGGGCTCTGTAGCCCAGCTGGGTGACCTGGGGCAACTGCTTTCACTTCTGGGCCTCAGTCTACCTAACTGTGAATTTGGGACCATCCTACCTGCATGTGAGAGAATGAATAGGAAGGTCTTTGCTTTTGTTCATTTTTATGTATTTGCCCTACAGACATTTATTTAGTGTGACTGTTTGTTGGGCCCTGTGCTGTCCCCAGAGAGAGAGATACTCAGGCCCCTGACCCTCAAGACATGTACTGGCCAGGGTCCTGATGAAGGCATTTAAGGTTGTGCCCACTCTGGAGCCAGACTTCCTGGATCCAGTTCTAGCTCTGCCTCTAGCTAGTGATGTGAATTTAGGTCACTTATTTAAGCTCCCGAGGCCTCAGTCTCTTTATCAGTTAACTAGGAGTCCAGTCCACGAATTTGGGCTGCGTGGCTACGGTGGGCACAGGGATGGGTCTCTGCCCATTCTCCGTAGCCTTGTCTGGCCCCTCCTGATGCAGCCGCCAGTCTCCTGTCTGCCGGCAACCCCACTCCTGCTGCTGCCGCTGCCCCCAAGTGCTGATGGCGCTAGCCCCACTCGCAACTGCTATTGGTGCAGAGTGATTGAGGCTGGTGCCAGCAGCAGATGCGAGCTGCTGCCTGTCAGTAGCTGGGGGAGGTGGAGAAGCTCTCAGGGGTGATGGGGACAGCGCTAGGCACACGCAACAGGTGCAAGTGCCGGGAGGGACCGCGGCAAGGAGGGGCAAAGAATTTCCAGTAACCACCGGAGGCTTGCCCCATGACAGCCACCGGCGCCTTGCCTTGGTCTGGCCTCTGCTCACCTGCTCCACCATCCTGCTGCAGCCGATGCCCACCATGTTCCGCACGCCCCCTGGTGGTCAGCGCACATCATTTCAACCAGTTGTTTGGTTGTTACGCTGTTTGGTGTATTTGCTTATTAGCCTTTTATTATATAGGGTTCGGAATGAAAATAGCATCTACCTTGTGTGGATTAAGTAGGTTGGTTTATGTAAAGGGCTTAGAGCAGTATCTGGCACACAGTAAACGTTTAATAGATATAATTCTAAATCATCAGCTATAGCACAGTATGATAGAGGACATAATGAGGAGTTGTACATTGAGGGGCTGGGTGGGGCCACTCCTGCCTCTGCTCCCTAGGGAGGGGGTGCCTAGGTATCAGGTGTTTGGCTTTGTTAACCTTTGTGTTTAGTTGGCAGGTTTGGGGGGAGAGGAGATAGGAAGCAAAATTAAAATTTCTCTTTTAGAAATTGAAAACTTCCCAATTAAAGGATTCTTATTTGTGAGATGCCTTAGAGGCCTTTTCCCTCAAGAGGCTCTTCTGAATCATAAAAGGGCTGGAGCTATGTTGGAGAGACCAATTGGAGCCTGAGCTGCAGATGAAAGGAAGTGGGGAGATATTGCTGAAGATGTCCCAGGACTTTGAGAACTATGGCTGTGTGGTGGGGATGGGGCAAAACTGCAGCTCCTTTCTGCACAGCATTTGGATGGTGGGAGGGGTGGGGGAGGTGGGGATAGTGAGGGTGGCAAGAGTGGTGGGGATTGCAGAGGGCAACCCCTACTTCCCTTTCTGCATAGCCCTTAGTTTCTTTTGGCCCAAGACTGAATTGCATATATGGATGGATGCCCTTCATCAGGGACCCATTGTCTTCCATAGCCCACCCTCTGCTCTTTCATTCAGGTCAGAGTTGGGAGGAGGCTGAATATGCTGAAGACAGTTTGTAATGGTGGATATGGACTGTGTAAGATTGGAGTCGTTCAAGTAAACAGGAGGATGCAGAGAGCAAGAGGGGAGTTTATTAGAGGGAATGTGGGATGGAGCCACAACTGAGGAAGGTTAGGACTCAGTTTACTGTCCTTGGGGTTGAATTTTATGTGCAAAAACTGCAAAGGGAGGAGGCTGGGCGATGTGAGTGTTCTACTCTCATTAGATGGAGTTCGTTGTCCTGCCCACCGATTAGTGCTGGCCAGTGGGGCTGTGGGCTGTGAGCAGTTGTTACCGTTGGCCTGCTGCCTCGCCCTCGGTGCGGCTGCCTCCTGCTGTGCTGGACAGAGTGACCGCTGGCTGTTCCACAAAGTGAGGCTGGGGCCACGTTCTCATTTGGGACTTCGTAGTCCACCTGAGCCAAATGTCCTCTGCTGGCCTGTCAGACTGGACCTTGAGCTCAGAAGCAGCCAGTCTGGAAGGGGGTAGCATCCTCTCGGCTTCTGAGACCCCAGGCTCCCTGGAACCCATGTTATGGCTGTTGATCTGACCCAGCCGTCCAGGTGACATCCTGGGGATGGTATTGTTGGTGTTTGGTAGGGTGTCCACCACCTGCATGTTAGCCTGGTATCTCCACTCAATGCTGCCTAGCTGTTTTCCTGGGAGACCAGCTCTTTTCTGCTTGGGTTGGGTGTCCTGAGAGAGGTGCATCCTTAGATCTAGCTGGGGTAAGCCAGCCTCGTGTAGCTGAGTGCCTAGAATGTGGATTCAAGTAATTATTACCTGAGTCCCACTTACAGATGAGGGGGCAATGAAGTGAGGTGACTCCTTAACACAGAGAGGGTTCTTTCTAGAAGGTGTGTCTCTTCCCATCTCCTCTGAGGCCTTCCAGTTAGCCTAACAGAGAGGAGCTAAAGAGAACATTGACAAGTTCCTTTTCTCAGTGTGCCAACCATGCCTTTACCCAAAATTTCACAGGGTCTACCTTGAGGCATTGCCAAGGTCATTTGAGGAGACTTTGCCACAGTCCAGACAGTGGCTCTGCTGTCCAGGTGGAGGGTGGGCCACCAAGGAGGCCATGGTGGGTCTTGCAGATCCTGTGAGGCAGGGCCGACGCGTGCATCCTCACCCTCCCCGCATGCCTCCCGCCATCATCAAATTAGCGCTGTATGCAAATGAGCCCCGCGTTCATTACGGCAATCAGGGAGGAGGCTGTTGCAATAAGGTAGGTGGGAGAGAAGGTAGTGATTTGGTCAGGGTAACAGCCACTGACAAGGACCATCCAGGGTGTTAAGTACTGTGGCAGGGAAGCCCACAGTGCCAAGAAGTGATCAGATTCCAGAGAGATTTTGAAGGCTAAACTAATAAGGCATGCTGATGAGTGAGAAAGAGAGGAGGTCAGAGTTGATCTCACAGTTTTTGGGCTGATGGGGGTTCTACCACCTGAAATGGGGAAGCCAGCAGGGTTAGGCTTGAGATAAAATGAGGCACTCAGCTGTGAACAAATAAAGTTTGATGTGCCTGTGTTGTCCAGGAGTGGGGAGTTGGTGACTGTGGTAGGCTAAGTAATGGTTCCCAAAGATGTCCTTGTCCTAATCCTTAAAACCTGTGAAAGTTACCTGCTCTGGAAAATGTCTTTGCAGATACGATGAAGTCAAGGATCTTGAGATGAGGTGATTATTCTGGAGGTCTGGGTGGGTCCCAAATGTCATTGCTAGTGTCCTTTAAGGAGGAGACAGAGGGAGATTTAGCTACAGAGAGGAGAAGGTGATGTGACCATAGAGGCAGAGGCTGGAAGAGGCAAGGAAGGCGTCCCCTAGAGCCTCCAGACGGGATCAGCTCTGCTTATACCTTGATTTTGGCCCAGTGAAATCAATTTCAGAGTTCTGGCCCCCAGAATAGTGAGAGAATAAATTTCTTTTGTTTTAAGTCACCAAGTTTGTGATAATTTGTTATAGTGGCCACAGGAAACTAATACAATTGCAACAGTTCTAGTAAGAGAATGAGTGAAGCACCCTAATGTCCCTGGGCCATGGAGAGAGGGAGGGTGTGTCCTCCTGTGCGGTGTGAGGTCAAATGCCCACAATGATGGATCAAACCTCCACTATGATGTTAGCAGTACCAGAAGTAGCAGTGTCCTATGTCCACTTGTCTGGTACTTGATAGTTGACTCAGTCTAGAATGTTTGCTCCTGTGATCCCCCTGATATTAAGACTGCCAGTCAGGGAAGGCTGGGGTGAACATCTACAATGAATCAGGCCCAGCGCCTGGGCTTTTGTCCTCTGGTTAGCACAGTTATGAGGTCCATCTTTGCCTGGGGCCTAGTCTTTCAAGGCAGTGGGAATATCTCATCTGGCCAGGCTAGAAGGCTGTTCTGAGCAGAATCCTTAAGAGCTGGGTTCTGGGGCCAGCCTGCTTGGGTTTGATCTTGGCTCCTCCACTTTCAACCTCTGTGGCCCTGGCTATGCCTCAGTGTCTTGTGTACAAAATGGGTGTATTAGTAGTGCTGTCTTCATGGAGTCATCACAGAGTTTAAATTATTACATATGAAATGCGTAGAACACATCAGCTCATAACCCTCAGGCCTTGGGAGGCCAGAATGTGGTGGAAGGAGCTTTGCAGTCCATGGTTCTTGGTTCAGATCCCAGCTTCCCCACAAACCAACTATATCATCTTAGGGGCTAGATTGTTAACACCAGATGTCTGCAGGCTGTAGGGAAGATTTGACAGCTGATATGTAGAGCCAAAGTTGGAAGTTCAGCCAGGGTGAGCTCCCTTTTCTCTTTCCCATCAAAGCTCTAGGCAGGTGACTCACCCCCCAACCACCTCTACTGTGGGTAGACTCTGTTTTAGGGATCACAGGGAAGTAGCAGATGTATGGGTGAAGGGTTGGCTGAGGACTCTGGGCACGCCAGGGAGGGTAGCCAGGGCAACCAGAGTAACGCCTTAAGGCACCATTAACATGCTGTGGCTGTGGGTCTGTGGCTTTGGTGGCCTCGGCAGCAGCAATTTATTCAGGCCTGTTGAAATCTACAGGGAAGACATGGTAATATTTATAGTCCATATCTCTGTTTTCATAAAGACAGGTGTGGGGAGTGGGAGGGAGGAATTGGACTTTTCAATAATGTCATAAATGAGTCTGTCTCCCTGGAATGACAGTGGTGATGGCAACCATAGGCTGACATACGTGCACAGGGGCCATGGTGGTGGTAGTGAGGACATTGGGAAGGATAGATAAGCTGTAACCCACAAGCCTGGGGTTTGGGACAGCTGGCTATGCTAATGAGGGTATGTCTGGAATGCTAATGGAGTGATAAGGGCTTAGAACTGGGCATGTTGCTGGCCAGGGTTTGGAGGAGACCCTCTGGTCTTTGGCCCAGGGACAGCTTCAGACTCAGAACAAGCTGGCATAAAGATACTTTCAGAGTTGGAGGCCTACCTGCACAGTGTTGTTCCAGGTCTAGGGCAGAGTGCTGCAGAGTCTTGACTCAGGCTGTAGGAGGCTATATCTCAAGGAACAGTAAATCTGGTATGAGGGAGGTGATGACTGGGGAGGCCTGGTGTGCAGGGCCTTGTCCAGGGCTCAGTATGATGGGTCCACAGTGTCAGAGCCTCTGGGGCCAGGCTTTGCCTAAGTTATCTCATTTCAGAGGCATGAGGAATTGGCCTTGAGCCACCCAGCCAATTGATTCTCCAGCTTGGCCCCCACCTAAGTCCACAGGGACACTAATGAGAAGTGCAAGGCAAGGAGAAACTGGGACCTGCAACCTGAAAAATGGCAGGCTCATGGGCTATACTTGTTGTCCAGAAACCATAGAGAGGTCAGACCCTCCCTTCCCCCAAACTCTGGTCTAAATGGGAACTAACTGCCCTGGGATAAAACAAGTTTAGGAAGGGGGATCCCAATTAGAGCTACAGATAGAGAGGCTGCTTAGGCGGTGAGTTTGCTGTCATCAGAAGTTTGTAGTAGGGCCACCTAGGCAGCAGCCCCTACATGACTTGACATCTAGATCAGTTGGTAAGACCAAAAATGGGTAGATAAAGATACTCCCAAAGAAAAGAAAAGGAGTCACCAGAAAAGCATCTAAGTGAAACAGAGGCATGCAATATGTCAGAAAAAGAATTCAGAATAAGGGCCATAAAGTTTATAAACTGGATGGAAGAAAAAAATCAACATCTTATGTAAGAATCAAGAAGAAATGGATGAAAAAAATCAACAACTTATGTAAGAATCAAGAAGACACGAAGAGTGATATAGCTACAATAAAAAACACCATGGAAAGTTTTAACAGTAGACTAGGAGAAGCGGAGGACCGAATTAGCGAATTAGAAGAGAGGGAAGCAAAACACAGCCAAACTGAATTGCAATTAGAGAAAAAAAATAAAAGACAGGAGAAGAGCCTAAGGGAGCTATGGGACAACATGAAACAAAGAAACATATGAATAATAGAGGTGCCAGAACAACAGGAAGAGGAACAAGGGTTAGAAGACCTATTTGAATAACTAATGTCAGAAAACTTCCCTAATGTGGTAAAGAAAAACTGTCACACAAGTACAGAGTGTCCCAACAGGATGAACCCGAAAAGACCCACACCAAGACACATCATAATTACGATGGAAAATATTCAGGACAAAGAGAGAATCTTAAAGGCTATAGGAGAGAGACAGAAAATTACATAAAAGGGAGCTCCCAACAGATTATCAAATGATTTCTCAACAGAGACACATAAGGCCAGAAAAGAATGGAAGGAAATTTACAAAGTGATGCAAACCAAGGGATTGAATCCAAGAGTACTCTATCCAGCAAGGCTATCATTCAAAATTGAAGGGGAAATAAGGAGCTTCAATGACAAAAAATACACTAAGGGAGTTTATCACTATCAAGCCAGAAATGCAAGAAATGCTAAAGGGACTGGTGTGAAAAAAAAGAAATAAAAAGGTAAGAAGTAACACAGACACAAAAAATACAAATGGCTACAAACAAGTACCTTTCAATAATAACTTTATACATAAATGGACTAAATGCTCCAATCAAAAGACATCAAGTGGCTGAATGGATAAAAAAACACGACCCATATATATGCTGTCTACAAGAGACCTACCTCAGAAAAGGGGACTCACACAGTCCGAAAGTGAAGGGATGGAAAAACATCTTTCAGGCAAATGGAAATGAAAAAAGTTGGGGTAGTAGTACTTACCTCTGACAAAATAGATCTCAAAGTAAAGGCCACTTCATGATACTAGAGGGGTTGATATAACAAGAGGATATAACCCTGGTAAACATATATGCACCCAATGCAGGAACACCCAAATACATAAAACAACAACAACAACAACAACAAAAACCTCCTGGAAGATATCAAGGGAGAGATGGACAACAATACAATCATAATGGGAGACTTTAATACACCACTGACATCACTGGATAAATCCCCTAGACAAAAAATCAGCAAAGAAACAGCAATTCTAAATGACTCACTAGATCAGTAGAGGCTAGGTGGCAATAACCAAAGAGACTGGAGAAGGAATACCTAATGAAGCGGGGATGGGTTTGGGACTGTCCTTCCTGAGGGTACTGCCATCCTGAGTTCTAGGAGCTAAGACAGACCATGACATGAGTACTGTGGCTTTGCTCCTCTCAACAACATGCACTGCCCTGAGCCTCAGGTCTAGGACATGAGAGACCTAGGTTCTAGTGCCAGTGTGGCCCTGACCTCTCTGAGGTGGAAATAGGGAACACTGTGGTTGTGGGCAGGGAGCTGTTGTGAAGGAACCTTGTGGCCTGATGCTGGGTGGAAACCCCAGCTCCTCTTGACCACTTTCCTCTGCAGATAGTTGGACCCAAGTAAAAGGGGAGACTAGAAATCTAGGAAGATCCATTGATGATCTCTGTGGTCAGGGTCGGGACTCAGCTTGGGCACAGGAAGCTTCTTTTCATCTGCTGTGAATGGCAGGCAGTGCATATTGGCCTGCTGCTGTCATTGCTGACGTGAATCAGGTGGGCAGGAGAACTGTGAGTGTGGTGGGCACTCATGCCATGCTCACACATGCTGAATGCCTGGATTGCAATGTGTGAGCATGTGTGTGGATGTATGTGTATTGAATGTTGGGAATTGGAGCAGGGCTCCTGAGGGATGCCCCACAACTTCTGGCATCCAGTGGTGTGTAGGTGGAATTGGATGGGGGCTATTTCTTGATTTTGAGGCAGAATCTAAACAGAAGGTACTTGAGGGGCAATGGGTCCTGAGTGATCTGGGTAAGGGGCTTAGAGGGCTTGGCTGGGGACAGAGTAGGCATGGACATGAGATAAAGGCCTGTCAGGCACAGTCAGTACCAGATGAGCATTGAATGTGTGTGAAGGCCCACTCTTTCCTGCTCACTTGAGGCATCAAGAAACTTTATGGAAAGTGAAACCCCCTCCCTGTACATTCTCACCATCCCCTAAGGTCAGTGTTCTCAACCTTTCTAATGTCGAGCCCCTTTAATACAGGTCCTATGTTGTGGTGACCCCCAACCATAAAATTATTTTCATTGCTATTTCATAACTGTAATTTTGCTACTGTTAATGAATCATAATGTAAATATCTGTGTTTTCTGATGGTCTTAGGCAACTTTGCTAGCGGTTCTCACCTATGATGGTCGCCTAAGACCATCGGAAAACACAGATATTTACATTACAATTTATTAACAGTAGCAAAAATACAGTTATAAAGTAGCAACTAAAATAATTTTATGGTTAGGGGTCAATACAACATGAAGAACTATATTAAAGGATCACAGCATTAGAAAGGTTGAGAACCACTGCCCTAGATGGACCCTCTGTGGTCTCCAACTCCCCTCACCTATTCCCCCAGAGAGAGCATGAGCTGGCCTACAACCCCCACCCCGAGGTTCTGGCCAGGCAGGATCAGAGTTTGAGCCTCCCCTCCTACCTTGGGTGCAGCTTAGGAGGGTGGCAGGTAAGGCTAGGCTCCCACTGTTGATCTGGTGGTGAGGGCTCAGGCGGGTTGGGAGCCTTCCTGGAACTCATGACTCCTTTGTAGCATGAAAGTGTGGGATTGAAGAGGATCTGTGAGGGCTGGCAGAAGCCTGAGGGATGCTCTCAGGATGTAAAAAGGGGTGAGGGAGGCAGAGATCCCTGAGTTGGCAGGACAGATGGGAGCTTCTGAGCTCAGGGAAGGGTAACTGCTCCTGGGCACGTTCCTAGGGTGAGGGTATTGGAGGAGAGCTTTGCTCCAGATGGGTCCTCTTTGAGGCTGGCTAGGCCCAAGTGGGTTTCCAGGGCTGTGAAGGGGGCCAAGAGCAATATTCTTGAAAACCCATCTCTCCCAGTCTGTGTGACTCCAGGTGAGAGCCTTTATCTGTTTGTATCATTGTACAGTAATAGCTCTCATGCCATAGGGCCACTGTGCTAAAAGGTCCTGAAGGCCCCTGAATAGTCACATGTTTCTTTCTGTGCAGATCTGGGGCTGGAGTCTGGCTGGGCTGCATGGGCTTCTAGAATGAGTAGAATGGGGCTTAGTTTGGCCTGTCTCTGTTCAGATCTCACCTACTAGCTGCCACTAACATTACTGTGATTAGCCTCCTCATCTTTAAGGGACATGAGGAGGGAAGAGCTTGTGGGAGCAATGGAAGGCTCTTGGAAAGGGGAGGCCTGGATGAAAGCAGAGTTTATGGAGGAAGGACAGTGGCAAGCTTCAGCCAGCAGAGAGAAATTCCTGTTAAGGAGACCCTGTACCTATACCCTGTTGCACCCTTCTTCCTCCCATGGATACACAATCTCAGCTGAGCTGAGTGAGGAATGAGTTGGCATTTAATGAGTGTCCATTAAAGGTTGGACTGTGTTGCCTAAACTGGTTTGGCTCAGTGGATAGAGCATCGGCCTGCGGACTGAAAGGTCCTGGGTTTGATTCAGGTCAAGGGCATGTACCTTGGCTGCGGGCAGATCCCCAATAGGGGGTGTGCAAGAGGCAGCTGATTGATGTTTCTCTCTCATCAATGTTTCTGACTTTCTATCCCTCTTCCTTCCTCTCTGTAAAAAAATCAATGAAAATATATTAAAAAAATAAGGTTGGATTATGAATTTCTCTCTCCTGCTGTCCTCTTGACAAGCCTGGCCCCAGGTGTGATAGGTGGGGAGCAGGACAGAGCTAGGGGCAAGATCCTTAATCTCCCCTTCCCCACCAGCTAGTCCTTTACTCCTTCTCCAAGCCCAGATATTCCGACACTCGTGTCACTGTCAGCATCCCAGCCCACCCACCCCTCAGTATCGTGGTGAAGATATCAGACCTCTGCTTCCACAGACCCAGTTCGCTTCCCTCAGGGCTCTTCCTGCAATTTGTATTTATTTATTTTTATTTTTGAAGTGAAAACTTTTTATTTATTTATTTATTTTTTCAAATCTTTATTGTTCAGTTTATTAATTACATTGTTCCCTTTTTTCCCCCTATAGTGCCTCTCCACCTGGTACCCAGCCCACCCTCTGCCCTCACCCCCCTCCACTGTCCTCTCCCATAGTTGCATGATTTTTGTCCAATCTCTTGCTGCACTTCCCACACCCTTTTTCTCCCAAAGAATTGTCAGTTCATTCCCTCTCTATGTCCATGATTCTGTTACATTCACCAGTTTATCCTGTTCATCAGCTTATTAATTCACTTGCTTTTTAGATTCATTTGTTGATAGATGTGTATTTGTTGTTCATAATTTACACTTTTATTTTTTTCTTCTTCCTCTTCTTAAAGAATATCTTTCAGCATTTCATATAATATTGGTTTGGTGGTGGTGAACTCCTTTAGCTTTTTCTTATCTGCGAAGTACTTTATCTGACCTTCAATTCTGCATGATAGCTTTGCTGGATAGAGTAATCTTGGTTGTAGATTCTTGCTATTCATCACTTTGAATATTTCTTGCCACTCCCGTCTGGCCTGCATCGTTTCTGTTGAGAAATCCACTGACAATCGTATGGGTGCTCCCTTATAGGCAACCATCTGTTTTTCTCTTGCTGCTTTTAATATTCTCTCTTTGTCTTTTGCTCTTGGAATTTTAATTATGATGTGCTTGGTGTGGTCCTCTTAGGGTTCCTATATATTGGGGTTCAATGCGCTTTTTGGACTCCTAAGTCAATTTCTTTCACCAGGTGTGGGAAGTTTTCGGTCACTATTTCTTCAAATAGGTTTTCATTGTCTTGCTTTCTCTCTTTTTCTGGCACCCCTGTAATTCGGATGTTGGTATGCTTGAGGTTGTCCCAGAGGCCCGTTACACTATCTTCAATTTTTTGGATTCTTTTGGTTTCTTGCTTTTTCAGCTGAGTGGATTTTACCTCTTTGTATTTCAAATCTTTAACTTGGTTCTTGGGGTGCTTTAGGTGTTTGTATAATATTTTTTTATTTCAGTCAGTGTATGCTTAATTTCTGGTTGGTCTTTTTTCATATCCTTGAAAGTCTTGTTCATATCCTTGTAGGTCTCGTTCATTTCCTTATAGGACTTATTCATTTCCATGTTGGTCTTGATCATTTCCTTGCAGGTCTCGTTCATATCCTTGAAGGTCTCGTTCATTTCCTTTTAGGTCTTGCTTATTTCCTTGTAGGTCTTGGCCTTTTGTAGGAGCCTCTTGAGAAACACTATAACCGAGGTTTTGAATTCCATGTCCAGTCGTTTTTTTCCCTCCATTTCTTTCACATCTGATTTCTTTCCATGTCTCTGCATGGTGGCTGCTTCCCTGAGTTGGTCAATTAGCTTTTTGTGGTAGATGTCCTACAAGGGACAGTGGCTCAGCCTCCCCAGTTACCTGAGGTGGATATGGGTTGCACAGTCTTGCTGAAGTTAAGCTCAGGTTAATCGTTGTTAGCACTTGGAGGGGTTGACCTCTAGGCCAATTGTCTGTGAAGTTCAGCTGTGCTCAGGTTGGTGGGCGGAGTCTCCGGGCCAAGCAGACAGTGTTAGCTCCGCCTTATGCGGCCCCAGGGACTCTGTGTCGGGGGCAATGGCCGCCAGCACCTCTGAGAGAGAGCTGCTGCCGAGCTCCACTGGCTGCCGGGGAATTCAGACTCTCCCCAAATGAGTCTACACACCCAATATCTCACCCAGGGTCGTAAAACAAAGCAGTCTGACGGTTTCCCGAATGAAAGAGCAAGTCACGAGTGCTCTCTGCACGGTCACGCAGCTGTGCTGTTCCCAAGTTCACACACACTCCACACAAGCTGCCTTCTCCACAAGCCAGCAGACCCCTGCAACACCCGAGCTTCGGCGTGCCCTCCCACTGTCCAGTTTTTACCCCGTATGTTAGTGGGTTCCCTGGACTTCGCCCAGAGCTGGAGAATCAGTCCAGTGGGATGTCTTTGTCTCCCCCATTCGAGAAAACTGGCCAGTTTTCAGCCACCCGCCCTATCCGCTGGCGTGCGCGCTCCAAACCTCTCTCCGCATGTATTTTTCAACGCTGTCCTCAGCCGCTCCTCTGAATCACAGTGTCTTATCTTCACTTTTATTTGTGGAATTTTCACTCAGCTAGCTTTCTGGTGATTCTGGATGGTGTTTGTTCTTTTGTTAAGTTGTAGTTTTAAAATTGCTGTGTATGATGGCAAGATAGTTGTTTTACCTATGCTGCCATCTTGGTTCCGAAGGGCCACAATTTGTATTTAATGTATAGCTACCTTGTTCACAGCCCTGTCCCCAGTGCCCAGGACATAGGAGGCACACAATAATTATTTGTTATATGAAAGATAGAAAATTCAGGTTTGGACAGACCCTCACCTTCAGAAAACCTCCAGCCATGGAGGAGGAGGAAGAGAAGGAGGAGGAGGAGGAGGAGGAGGAGGAGGAGGAGGAGGAGGAGGAGGAGGAGGAAGAGGAGAAGAAGAAGAAAGAAGAAGAAGAAGAAGAAGAAGAAGAAGGAGAAGAAGAGGAAGAAGAAGAAGAAAGGAGAAGAAGAAAGGAGAAGAAAGAAGAAAGAAAGGAGAAGAAGAAGAAGAAGAAGAAGAAGAAGAAGAAGAAGAAGAAGAAGAAGAAGAAGAAGAAGAAGAAGAAGAAGAAGAAGGAGAAGAAGAAGAAGAAGAAGGAGAAGAAAGGAGAAGGAAGAAGAAAAGAAGAAGAAGAAGAAGAAGGAAGGAGAAGAAAGAAGAAAGAAGAAAGAAGAAGAAGAAGGAGAAGGAAAAGGAGAAGAAAGAAGAAGGAGAAGAAGGAGAAGAAAGGAGAAGAAAGAAGAAAGAAGGAGAAAGAGAAGGAGAAGGAGAAGGAGAAGAAGAAAGGAGAACAAAGAAGAAAGAAGAAGAAGGAGAAGGAGAAGGAGGAGGAGGAGGAGGAGGAGGAGGAGGAGGAGGAGGAGGAGGAGGAGAAGGAGAAGAAAGGGGAAGAAGAAGAAAGAAGGAGAAGGATAAGGAGAAAGCAGAAAGAAGAAGAGTGCTTCTTTGCCTAGAGGAAGAAGAGTGCCTCTTTGCTCAGATGATCTGCTTCTGTCCCTTGAGGGAGGGGAGAAGGCAAAGTTGTGGAAACCCAGCAGGGGTAGAGACAGGAGCTGGCAGGCTGAGGTGCTGGTGGGTTAGGGGTGAATGGGCCAATGAACATTTATGGGTTAGGGCAGGGGAGGGTGGTATTTAGGGCTAGAGATGGTCACATTGGGGTGGGGATGGTATGGAGTGGGCAGGCACTGGTGTGGCTTTGTCACAAACCCTATAGTCCCTTGTCCTTCCCTGGGCCATTTGCTGCTCATTTGGAACAAACTCATTGTTTGGTGTGTGGATTGTTTCTGTGTTTACTTTTGTACTTCTAGATAACTGGCTTATATAGCTGCTGCTTGATTTTCTAGTTTTAGGCATTACCTAGTAACTTTTACTATAGATGCTGAGGATTTAGCTCCATTTGACCACCATCTCCCTCTTCCACCCCATTCACCACATTTTTCCTTGGCTGAGCCTCCCAGCTGAGCCTGGTAGAATACTCTGATTGCTTTTCCTTTTTGACAGCTTTTGTTTTCCCTGGATTTAGTAATTGTCTTTTTCTTGGTGAGTAGGGGTGGCAGGGGTAAGGGATGGGGCTTAGGTTAATTTATTTGATCACTAATTCAATCTAGGTAGGGGCCTTGTTGGGTGAATCTCCTCTGGACATAGGTAAACACATAAAGTCCTCTGTCAAGGGAAGAACTTCTCTTCTGTCGTCTTCTGGAAGAACTCCCTCGCTGAGCCTCTGACCTGCTCAGCTCAGTTTCTTTAGAGGCCTGTGTCCAGGAAGGCCTCCTCCATCACTCAGGCTCCCTGTCACCTCTCTCTTCAACTCTACAACTTCCCTGTGGCTGGTCTGCTTGGGCTGGTTCACTGGGGAGTTCACTGGAAGAGCCTTCTGGAACTGAGAGGGAAAGGAAGGCTGTGTCAAGACCTCACACCCAGTATATAAACTTTTCCCTACTCCTTCAGTTTTCAGTATAGTCCTTACCCTCCATCAGGCCTGGTGTCGCTCATTCTGCTTGATCCTCCCCAGAAGAAACCCCATAAAACTTTAGTCTTCTCTGGGCACAGCTGGGGATGGACGCTCCTTGGGGTCTACCTGCTTCTTACACAGCCTTCCAACCAGACCTTTATTCCTATGCCCAGGGCTACCTGATATCACCAGGTACTGAGCCTTTGATGGGTTTGCCAGGTAACAGGACCTGGACTTGGGACTCTGCTTTCTGAGCTCTGCCAAATCAATTACTACTCACCCATCTGCTTCCCAACTTCCATAATTATGTTGCTATCTCCTTTTTTTCATCCTTTGCCTTTGTGGAGTTATGGAAAGGAGTGAAGGTGAGTAGACATGTTCAGTCTGCTGTGGTTACTCTGTCCATCTGTGTTTATCCATTCTCCTGGTGGTAGACACTTATAGTGTTTCCTCTTCACTCCTACAAACAAGGTTGCTGTCAGCATTGTCCATCATCCTTGTGTGCGTGTATTGCTGGGGAAGGTCTCTCGGAGTGGAATGGTGGTGATAGTGTACATGCATTTTCAGCTTTGCAGGCCAGATTGTTTCTCCAAAAGCTGTGGCAAGTTCTGCTTCCACCAACAATGCTTACCATGATGACTTTTTAGATGTCCACTGTCTTAATGGGCACAGAATTGTATTTCATAGTTTTACTTGGCATCTCCAAGAATTCGGCTGCAGTATTTGTGGTTCTTCAGGACTCTTCATCTGCCAGTTGCCTTTTCCTTTTATTTTTTGTAGACAAAGTCAAAATTTTCACCTTTATGATAGATGCTGTTTATAATTTGTTGGGAATGAGCATTTTTAAAGGATCTTTATCTTCAATGAGAAAAGTTGTCCTTATTTGCTCTTGGAATGGGCAGAGAGTTGACAGGCATCTAGGTGCACAAATGGTGGGCATGCCTGCAGTGGAAGCAGGGATGAGTAAGGGAGTAAGGCAATTAATGAGCATTTGAAATACAGACAGTGCTCAAAGCTTCAAAATGCTTTAGGTGAAAATGCTGTACTTCATCCTGGACACCATTCTTTTTTTTTTTTTTTAAAGCGAGGGTATTTTTTAAAAAATATATTTTATTGATTTTTTACAGAGCGGAAGGGAGAGGGATAGAAAGTCAGAAACATCGATGAGAGAGAGACATAGATCCCTACTGGGGATGTGCATCCTGGACACCATTCTAAAAGGCCCCTTTCTTTACTCTCCTTTGGGGAATGGAGGTCTCCTGCCATCACCCAGTAAGTGGGCAGAGGGGAAAAGGGAAGAGTGAACTGTCCACTCTCAGGTTGGAGAGTTAAGGTGACTGATTCCAGCTCAGCTTCCTCCATGGCTACTGGGCTGTCGGTTGAGAATGCCCTGGGGAGGTGGCTAATTAGTGTCCAGCGGGGTGAGAAGGAGCAAGCTGCCTTTTCCCATGGTGGGGCCACTCGTGTTATTAGTGGCAGTGGAGTGTTTCTGTCTCCAAAAGGCTTGCTGCTTGGGGAAGTGGGAAGGGCTTGAGGTCACTGAACAGGGGTTTTGCTACTTACCAGCCCTGTGATCTTGAGCAGGGTTTAGACCTCCCTGAGTCTCTCTTCCAGGATAGAATGGGAGTGATGCTAATCTTGCCCTTAGGCACCTGGGAAGGTGAGTGAGAGGATATGGGTAAAAGGTACCTGAAGCTGAAAAGGTTTTCTTAGGTGGAAGGTCTGTTTCCTGCCACAGCAGGAGAGGGGAGTGAGCACTCAGGAGTATGGCCCAGGCTTGGGCTGCACAGATAGACACTCAGGGTTGATCAGTGAGGGCCAGGAAAAGCCAGCGGGGTTGGGTGGAGCTGGGACCCTTGATCTATATTTTCTTGAAAAAGGTCTTAGTTGAGCAAACCTGACCTTCACCCAGTAAGTGGGCAGAGGGGAAAAGGGAAGAGTGAACCCACTCTCAGGTTGGAGAGTGGGTGTGAAGATGGGGCTGGGGGAGGTACAAGGATTTGCCAGGGTGAGGAACATCCCTCCTTCAGCCTCGGCTGATCTGTGTTACCTGCCCTTCCTCTTCCCTAGACCTCACCCAGCCCTCCCACCTCCTGGCCAGGCTGGGCCTGAAGTGTTAATTTGCCATCCCAGCAAGGCTGGCATGACTGTATGCAAATGCATGCACTTTCACAAACTGCTTAATTAGGTGAATGGTAATGAGATGTTAATTACTGTTGTGCGTCTATATCCCACAGAAACAGAGATTATGTTTCTCTTCCAACATCCTATCTTAATTATAACTTGTGCTTAATTCTGCAGCTTTTGCCATCTATGCCAGGGTGGGATGGAGTGAGGCTTGCTTGGCAGGCGGGGGTGGGTGGCACCTGCCTTTCTGGGTGTTCTTCCATGCCCCTCACCTTTGGTCCTCTATTTGTTCCTTAGACATCTGTTGAGTATCTAATATGTGTGAAGTAGGGTGCTGAAGCTGGTATTAGGATGACAGAGAACAGTGAGATCCAGTCCATCCCTCAGGGAACTCCCAGCCCTGTGAGGATGTAGTTTTGTGATTAACTATTAATTAAGTGAAGGGCCCTGGGGCAGAGGTAGAGGGGTCCAAGGCTGCTTTGCAAGACCAGTGTTCCAGTGGAGGAATAGGTACATCTCTTGAGTGGTGGGTCAGGGAAGGCTTCTTGAAGGAGGGGGCCCATGGACTGAGAGCTAGAAGTAAAAAGGTGTTCATGAGATAGAGAAGAGACCTGACTTTGGGTGGAGGGACCTGCTTGGCAAAGACCTGGTAGTTGGATCCTTGTCCCTTGTGTAGCTTCCCTCATGTGCTCTCCCATTCTAGTGTTGTTTTCCCAGAATCTCCAATTCAGATCTACAGGAGGCTGGGGGCCCTGTGCAGAGAACATTGAGCAGATATCTACTCATTTCAGGGTCTCACTCACTCCATTTGTATCCTGAGGGGCTGGTCAGGAATTGATGTGGGCCATGACGAGTAGGATCCTAACCCAGAGAGGAAGGTGTTCAGGGGAGGCTTCCTGGAGAAGGCTTGCCCAAGGCCTGCTCCTCTGGAGTTATGAGAATATATCTTGGCCTTGCACTTGGGTCTTGGGCATAAGACGTGCTTGGTTGGTTTGTGCCGTGGCCCCACATTCCATACATGCTTGATGTCTTAAAGTCTGGCTCTCATTTACTGTCTTCATGTCACTGCTCTCTACCTATCTTTCCACCTGCTCTCCTTTCACCCAGCAAGGACCATCCAGCACCACCTCAGCCCTCTCCTTGAGTTCTTCCACCCCCAGTACTAGGAAGCCTCTGTGCGTTCTGGCCAAAGCCAAACCTGCTCAGGTGACTTTTAGGCTGGATCATCAAGCTCTAGGGCTCAAAAGACCCAGGAGAGTGTAAAGCCCAATTTTATAGTGGGGGACATGAGGCCAAGGATGGTCAGGGTCGGGGTTCGCACAGCCAGGATTTAGTAGCACAGCACAGCCTAGGACAGGGTCTCAAGTGACTTGTGGGCCTGTCCTTAGGGGAACTAGAGAAATGAAAGCAAAGGCCTGCTGCCTGAACTGTGTATGGCCAGGTCTCACTCCATCACTCACATCCACTTTGTAGATGGGAAACCTGAGGCTCAAAGAGGCCATGTGCCAGGGATGGAAGTGCTAGGGACCGGGCATGCAGCAGGGACTTAGTGAGCTCCTTTGGATCATCTCCGTTGACACCACTCCCCCTGCAGGGAATTCTTGGGCATAGGGGCTTCAAGTAGCTAGTGAGGGGACGAAGCTCCATGCCTCTGGGGCCAGGAAATTGCCCAGGCTTCCCCAGCCCTTGGTGCCCTTCCTTCTGAGAACTCCTTCAATCAAAATATCTCCTTCCAGCACTTAATTGTGGTGGGAGACTATTTACTTGGACTGTCCTATACCCGACTTGGGCCACATAAATGTTATTTCTAGTTTGTAGATATCTTAACTGCAAAGAGCACAATCGGAGTGGAAAAGCTTTTTGCTCATTGTGTCTGTTTGCACAATTACAGCTCAATCTTTTAAAATGGTTATTGTATTCCCAACTATGACAACAGAGAATCTCTGTCTCAGCTCCTGCGCTATTGGCAAGAATGCTAGGACAGCATTTGATTGCGTGTGGTGTTGTGTTTGAACTGGACGTTTCTGGCCTGGTCCCTCACAGTTGGTTGGTAGGTCCCAGCACTGTCCCACCCCTTGCACTGGAGCAAATGTTTGGTTTAATAGGATGGTGTGAAGTAAAAATGGGTACTTGTTTAAGACAGCAACAAAATGAAACCTTTTCCACAATAAATTCAATCGTTTGTGTGTCCCTAGATTGCATTCCCAAAATAGGTCTAATTGTGAGTCCTGTTACCCCATGTCTTCCTGTGCTTCATTCCCCCTAGCTCCAGGCAGGGCACAAGTTGGCTGGATACAGTTTGAGAGATTTGGAACCTAAGCATTGCAGGGCCTTGTCCAGGGGCCAGGCTGGGAATGGAAATGAGTGAAGCAGCCTGGGTGGGGACTCTGAGGACCTGGAGGCCACTGTCAGCCCAGCTCAGCCTGTGAAAATGCAGGCTCTGTGTGGCCAGGCCTTATTTTTCAAAAAGAAAGCAGAAATTCAGATTTCTATGTGATTTGTAAAAGCTGGCATCTGATTCTTATCTTTTAAAAACATCTGAGCAGAACGAACAAAACATTCTGTTGCCCAATTTGCAACCCCTGGATATGGTTTACTCTTAGTTATTACAAATAGGCACTGAGGCCCAGTGGGGGCTGGGGTTACAGGGTGGGCCTGGGACACCCTCTTGTGGTGGACTCACTTATCTCCTTGACCTTCTCCATATTCAGCCCAGGCTGTTCACTGTTCGCTTCCCTTGCCATAGGGGTGCACTCCATCCCCATGGGGAGGGGTCATCAGTGGGCTCGAGTGACAGCATGGAAACAGGCTGCTACAGGGAAGCAGGTGTGAGTCACAGTGAAATAGGTATGAATCACTGCCAAGCTCCCATTTGAGGAAGAAAAATAACTACCTCCTTAGAATTGTAATCCAGGCTCGCATGGGGAGGGAAGGGGCCTCACACTTGTTAGTCACTTTCTGGGGTGTGGCTGTACTCCAGACCTCATTGGGGATGGGCATTAGCTGGCACCATGTGAGTAGTGGAGTCCTGGTTACAGAGTATGTCTTGGCCGCTAGCCTCCCTGAGAGTGTGGCCAGGCAAGAGAATTTGTTCAGTTATGACTTTAAAAAAATAACCCAGGAACTTAAAAAAAAATTTCTTTATTGATTAAGGTATTACATATGTGTCCTCAACCCCCATTACTCCTTCCAACACCCCCCCTGCCCCCATCACCACTTATGCCCTCACTTCCCTGGTGTCTGTGTCCATTGGTTAGACTTATATGCATACATACAAGTCCTTTGGTTGATCTCTTCCCCTACCCCAACTTTCCCCTACCTTCCCTCTGAGGTTTGACAGTCAATGCTTCTCTGTCTCTGGATCTGTTTTGTTCACTTTATGTTGTTCATTATATTCCATAAATGAGTGAGATCATGTGATACCTATCTTTCTTTGACTGGCTTATTTCAGTTAGCATAATACTCTCCAGTTCCATCCATGCTCTAGTTTTTTTTTATTTAATATATTTTATTGATTTTTTACAGAGCAGAAGGGAGAGGGATAGAAAGTCAGAAACATCGATGAGAGAGAGACATGATCAGCTGCCTCTTGCACGCCCCCTACTGGGGATGTGCCCACAGCCAAGGTACATGCCCTTGCCGGAATCGAACCCGGGACCCTTCAGTCCACAGTCCAACGCTCTATCCACTGAGCAAAACTGGTCTCGGCCATGCTCTAGTTTGAAGTAGCCACCTTTTCCTCCTTTTTCTTCTTAAAGAATACCTTTCAGCATATCATATAATACTGGTTTGATATTGATGAACTCCTTTAGCTTCTTCTTATCTCTGAAGTTCTTTATTTGACCTTAAATTCTGAATGATAGCTTTGCTGGGTAGAGTAATCTTGGTTGTAGATTCTTGCTATTCATCACTTTGAAAATTTCTTGCCACTCCTGTCTGGCCTTCATAGTTTCTGTTGAGAAATCAGCTGACAATCATATGGGTGCTCCCTTGTAGGTAATTAACTGTTTTTCTCTTGCTGCTTTTAATATTCTCTCTTTGTCTTTTGCTCTTGGCATTTTAATTATGATGTGTCTTGGTATGGTCCTCTTTGGATTCCTTTTGCTTGGGATTCTGTGCACTTCCTGGATTTGTAAGTCTATTTCTTTCACCAGGTGGGGCAAATTTTCAGTCATTATGTGTGGCATAATTTTCAGTCATTTTTTCAAATATGTTTTCAGTAACTTGCTCTCTCTCTTCTTCTGGTACCCCCATAATTCTGATGTTGGTACCCTTGAAGTTGTCCCAAAGGCTTCTTACACTATCCTCAAATTTTTGGATTCTTTTTCTTTTCGCTTTTCCAGTTGAGTGTTTTGTTGAGTGTTTTTGGCCTCAAATCCTTGACTTGATTTTTGTGTTCCTCTAGTCTGCTATTGGGTCTCTGTATACTATTTTTTATTTCAGTCAGTGTATGTTTAATTTCTAGTTGATCCTTTTTCATATCCTTGAGGGTCTCGCTGAATTTATCGGCCTTTTCTAGGAACCTCTTGAAAACCTTATAACCATGGTTTTGAATTCTATATCCAGTTGTTTGTTTTCCTCCATTTCTTTTGTTTGTGATCTGTTTCTTTCTCTCCACATTTTCACTGCTTCCCTGAGTTGGTAGGGTAGCTTTGTGTATTAGGTGTCTCGGCCTCCCCTGTTACCTGAGGTGGACACTCTTGGTGCACCCCTTTGTGGACTGTGGGTACAGCCTTATTGCAATTAAGTCTTGATTGTTGTTGGTATCACTGGGAGGAATTGACCTTCAGGCCAACTGGCTGTGAGGATCAGCTGTGTCTCAACCCAGGAACATTTTAATAAAATGCCCGAGTCACCAATCAAGGTATTTTAATTGGACGCTCAATTCAAGCCAGATTTATAGAGATGCAGATGCCCCCTCACATGTCAGCACCTTTTGTCCCAGTCCTGGCTTCAGACATCACTGTTTAGTGGGGTCTCCTGTTCTCGTTTGATGTTAGTTGAAAGCTGCTCTCAGCTTCCCAGTGCCTCTGAAATTAGGGGAGGGGCACCCAGGGATGCTTTTTGAGCACTTACTGTATGTCAGGCACTTGGTTGGTGTTTCCATATGTGACCTCACTCAATTTTTACAACCACCATGTGAACAGAAGTTGGTGTAACTTCAGATCTGAGAGTAACTTGGTCATGGCTGCTGCACAAGCCCACCTGGACTGATTTGGCTCTGCCAGTCAGGCTCTGACAGGTCTCAGTTGCCCTCAAGTCTTCAATTTGGGTGGGACCCTTCCAGTCTGTACTTTACCCCTACAGTACTCTACTTCTGGGTCCAAGGGTGCTGGGAACAACAGGGGCCTTGTAACCTCACTTCAGAGGAAGGCCCATAATGGGAGAGGAGCTATGGGAAATGTGGTGTGTGCATATGTGTGGGGGTTTCATTTACATAGGTCACATGCCCACAGTGGGGTGTCTGCTACTTATTCACCTGGCTTGCTGTTGTAATGCTTTTCATTCCTTGAGAGAATGCCCTGGTTTTATTTCTTACTCATGGAGGGTACAGTGATTGAGTCTCTGTCTATGGCAAAGAGAAAGCTTGCTGCCATGGTCAGAGCCCCGTGGGTTCCCTATGGGCTGAGCACAGCATACCCCACATTGGGACAGTTAGACAGGCCTAGGGTGAGGTGGGAATGAGCGGTGGGGAGCCTCGGGTCAGACTGGCCTCACCCAGGTACTCCTCCCTGCTCCTCCTGGCCATCCCTGATGACAGTCACACTGCCATTGCCTGGGTACTTTTTCTGAGCCAAGTGCAGCGCCAGGAGCTTTTTCATGGTCAGCGGTCCCATTCGATCCTCCCAAGAGTCCTATTGGGTAGGTATCCTCATCACTGTTTTTCAGATGAGGAAACTGAGGTACAGAGAGGTTTAGCAACTTGCCAATGCCACAGAGCAAGGGGGAGGCAGGGATCTGAGTTCTGGCATCGAACACTAGAGGCTGTGCTTTTACAGAGCTTGAAGCTTGGCTGCTCCCCTGATCTGAATTTAGGTCTTGCCTCCTTTGCGAAGCCCATCCTAACTGCCCAGCCTGCTCTGACTTCCCCCAGATATATCTGTCTCTCCCTTAAAGGTGTTGTTTTGGCCATTCTTGAGGGTTCTTTGCATCAGGGCCCAGCCCTGCTTCTCCTTAGTCTCCCCAGACCACATAGGTGGACCACAGGGGTGAGGAGATCCCAGAAAAGGAAAAAAAAGAACCCAGTTCTGGGAGCTGATGGGACCTGGACAGTATCAGTATAGGTGAGAAGCATTCAAGCCTCTGATCTACAGACCAGGAAATGGAGGCTGGAGATAGGAGGGGCTTGGCAGTTAGCTGTGAAGCAGAACTCTGCTCTCTAGTCCAGTGCTCACCCTTCTCCACTCACCTGTTGCACTGGTTTTATTTTAGAGCCACAAGCAGAATGGACAATAAGGGAGAGGCCATAGGGAAGCCTGGCCAAGATTCCTTTTCCTCTCCACTGCCTCTGCCCTTCACTTTCCTGCCATTAGAAACAAAAACAAAAACAAATTAGGAGTTAAGGGGAGAAGCAAGCTGTTTATTTGAATGTTTAAATTAACTTCATTTTGAGCTAAGCTGGGCCTCAGGATAAATTTATTCCTACAGCATCATGTATCTTTTCCTGAGTGGGAAATTGGTGAACAAATGAAGATTCTTCATGTTATTGTGGCCTGACACAGCCAAGGCAGGGAAAGGCTGCCCACAGTGATGAATGAGCAGATCTTGGCTGACATGCTGGAAGGCTTCTTACCAAGGGCCCTGTGGGTGCTTGTGACAGGGTCGGGGCTGAGCCCCAGGTTCTGGGCATTTCCAGCCAGCCCTTGCTCCTGGCAGGCCTATGGCTGTCTTTCTTCTCCACCCTTCTCTCTGTTCCTTAGGGCAGCCTCCCGCTCCTCACCACCTCTTTACTGTCTTCACATCCCCCGTCCTTTCCTCTGGCACTTGTGGGAAAACCTCATTGAGGACATTCTTTAGAAAAACATCTTGAGACCCTAATACCTACATGGCATTATTAGATCAAAAGTGTCTTTACTCGGTCTTTACAGTATCCCCATTGACTGATGCGGAAACTGAGACACAAAGATGTAGAGTAATCCTCATAAGGCCTATGAGGCTGAGCCTCCACCTATGTGGTGTTCCTACCCTCACCTCAGTTTTGGTCTGGAGTCAATCCCCATGCACATTCAACCCCCTTCCCAGCCTGGGAGAGTGGGGCTAGAACCGAAGCCTGGGAAGGTGTCCCATTGTCTCACAAGAGTGGTTCATAACCTGGGGCTTAAACCTTCTGTTCTGTCAGAACAGTTAGGACCATTAGAAGGACTTCCCAAGGAGACTCTTGTCAAAGACATGGTCTCAAACATTAAACTAAGGTGATTCCTGGGAATCAGGGAGATGTCCAGAAAGAGGTGACTCTCAGACAGGGATACTTGTGAGGGAGGAAGAAAGGGAGGTGGCTAGGCCAAGGAGGAAGATAGCAGGGTCCTGGCATCAAATCTTGCCCAAGGATGACTCCTCCTCAGGCTTGGGCCCACCCTCCCTAGGCTGTAGAGGATCTGGTATGAAAGGGGAAACAGGCACAGCAGAAGTTGGGGCCGTTCCCCACAGCTGGTCTCCAAGATGTCCCTGAGGGCTGCGTGTATATGCATGATGAGTATGTGTGAGCAGTAGAGTACTGGGTGTACTACATAAACATGGAGGAATCCAATGCTCCATAGGGAGGAGGTACAGGTTGGAATAGGAGAGTGCAGGGTCATTCCTTTAAAGTGGCGCTTTTGCAGCTGTCTTTCAAGAATGTGCTTTGACATAAATGTTCTTAAGAATATGGAAAAAGCTAGACAGTTAGGTGCCAAGATGGAGTGAAATAGTCACCAACCAGGTGCTGACCCTGGGCCACCACCTCGGTGTGGCCTTCCCTTTATGGCATGTGTGTGTTTGTGAATGTGTGGTTGTCATTGTGTAACTCTGTGTGAGTGTGTGTTGCTATGTATTTCATGATATGTTTGTGAAAATGCATGTCTGTGTCATTGTGTTAGTGCTGTATATGTATGACTGTCTTTGCAAGTGTGAGTGTCAAAGTTTCTGAACTCTTTGGGACTTGTGTTTCTCATGGACCCCATGAGATTCTGGACCCTTTGGCTGTAAAGCACTGTAAAGCACCACATGAGATCTCCATGTAGAGATCAGGACCCTTCAGGGAAGAAAGTCGGTTCAGTTGGACAGGGTCTGCCTGGGGTCTGCCTGGCCCCTCTTCATGTACATGGACTTGCATGCCCCTTGTAGTTGAGTCTCTGTCTTCCCAATCTTCATCTGAACTGCTCCAGAACCCTCCTGCCAGCCTTCGCTATGCCACACTGTGGAAACAGGATGTGGAGGAGACCTAGTCCTAGCCCTGGAGGAGGCTCCAATCCCGCCCCGTAGACAGGATGAGGAAGTTGGCAGCAATAAAGTATTAAACCATATGTGACAATCAGAGGAGGCTTCTTGGAAGAGACAGGCTGTCAAGCCTTGGCAGATTGAAAGGGAATTTAACTTTGCAGAGAGGAGGGAGGAGGGCAGTCTAGGTGGAGGAAACATCAAGGGTAAACATGCTTGGCATCAGGAAGGAGGCAGGAATGCAATGGAGGAGATAGGGATGGGCACAGGGTACTTACAAAAAAAAAAAAGAGCTAGAAAGGTAGATAGCAGATGCCTGGCACATAGTAGATGCTCAGTAAATATTTATGACATGAAAACAGGGGCCAGTTATGGCTTATCTGTGTGTCTTTGGGGAAGGTATTAAATGGAAAGTATAGCTATAGCATAGTTAATGATAACAGTTCCATTTGTTGAGCAACTACAATGTAGGCAGCACTGTTAACCAAGCATATTACTGTTTACATTATCCAAAGGCATTACAATTTTACTTTCTAGGTAAGGAAATGGATGCTCAGGGGGGTAGTGATTTGCTCAAGGTGACAGCACAAATAAATATGATACTAGGATTTGATTCTATGTTGAACTTAAAAGCTGTAGTACTCTACCCACTTGTGTGCCTCAGTTTTCCCATCTGCACTATCAGGGCCTGGAGGAAATTTGGCCAATCTCTGTGAGCTTGAAGAGTGTTTTGCTTTGGAGCTAGAGCCTGCTGACCCCAGAGTTCCCTCTTGGCCCTGATTCTGAGCCAGGCCTCTAGGAAACCTCCTCCTTCCCATTTAGGTTCCTTGGGCTCCTGGTATCAAAGCCAGCATGGGATCTGACCTGGGTGGGAAATAGGGGCAGATCTAAAGGCCTTTGGAAAACATGTGTTTCCATGCTCTTGAAGGCGATTGAGTGCCCACATATGGTCCCAGAGGGAGAGTTTGTATATGTTTGTGGCTATCTGGTCACCTTTCCCGTAGTCCTGGCCAGATCTGAATGCTTCTCACCCATACTGCTGCTTCAAGCTTCACAACCACCTTGGGAGCTGGAGACTGTTTCATGGAAGCTTGAGAGTTTCCCAAGGTCCCCAGTGACTGAGGGCAGAGTCTCTGTGCACATGATTGCCCTTGACCTGGCCCTCTAATAGAGGCCCTGAAAGGGCAGTCCTGATGTCAGCAGGGCCACCCTGAGGCAGGGTCTGGGGCAAAAGGGGCCCTTCTGCAGGCTCTTTCTCCTCAGAGCCCCTCCCCCAGGACACCCAACAGATGTTCATGCTGGGACTGCCTCCCTTCAAGTGCCATGGAGCCAACTATGCTGTGCTGGGGAGAGATATGCACAACACTGTCCTAGGGAGGTAAATGTGCCTAATGAACTAACTAATGTTGGCAAAGCACTTGGAGAGCTCAGGCTGAGAGATGCTCAATACATGCAAATCAGAGTGATTATGATTACTCATAATTACAGAGTTTCTTTTGGAGAAATTATTCAGGAGTGAATGGTGGCTGGGCCAGCACAAGGCCCTGCCCAGGTCTGCCTCAATAACAGTGGAATCTAACTTTCTTCCCTCCCTTCCTCTTTTTCTCTTTTTTCCCTTTCATGCCTCTTTCTCTTTCTCCCTTCCCCCATTCTTCCCTGCTCCTACTTTCTCTCCCAGCTCTGGGCTTGTTGTCTACTCTTCTACAGTAAATGCCTTCTTTGTTTCATTTCATAAATACAGGCACCTGGCACAGTTTGAAGAAGGGGGTGATTGGGCAGTAGCTTCTCACGCTCTGAAAATGAGAAAGGTCCAGGAACTGAGTCTTATTTTCCTCCTCTTTTAAATGGATCTATAAAGGGTTCCTGTGCCGCCTCAGACATGGGGAGGACCAAAGTAGCAAAGCCTGAGAGGCACTCTGGGCTGGGAAACTCAATGCCTGTGAGGCTCAGGCATACATTACTTCTATCAGGGGTGGGGAACGCCTGTCTGGAGGTCCAAATAGGGCCCATGAAATCATTTGGTCTGGCTCTATCAAGGCATTAGGAGTAAATTAATTAAATGTTTGATCAAATAATTTTGTATGGCCCTGGAATGATCTTACAAATATCCAAATGGTCCTTGGTAGAAAAAAGGTTTCCCACCCTTGGCTTACATAAACATTGTAATATACGTGCTTGTGTGTGCACACTTTGTGTATCTGTGCTTTCAATCCCCACCTCCATCAGACCATGTTCTCAATGTATCTCTGGGTATTTGGCCTGATTCTTGGTTCCCCAGGATTGAGGCTGAATCTTCTCCACCACCTGAGCACATGGCCCCCACACCGACAGGCGCTGGCAGTACCTGGAACAGCAATTCAAATAAATTGCCTCTCTCAGATGTAACTTCCTTACCTGCCCCAGCCTTCAGGCCTCTGTCTCCAAGGCTTTGTTCATTTTTTTGTGCCCACCAGGCCCAGAAAGGGTCACTCTTAGATTCAGCACCATGAACAGCGCCCAGCTCAGCCTTTAGACTCAGGATGGCGAACCTATGACATGTGTTTCAGCACTGACACGCGTAGCCATTTTCGATGACACGCGGCCGCACGCGGTCGCATACAGAGAAGTATGGGGTCACATGCCGAGAAGGACGTTTAATCCTCGGCTACTGCACGGCCAGGTGCAATAGCCGAGGATGAAACATTTGCTGTATTGTAGTGTAGACACTCTGTGCCGGAGGTCTGTAGGACAAAACAGTAGAACTCAGGCACAGAGTGTCTAGTTCTGGGACTTCTGGTTAGGCTGTTAGGGGATCTTTGACCTCACTTCTGGTTGACAGAGCAGGGAGCCGAGGAATGCCAGCTGGGATGCAGTTCTGGGGGCTCTGTGATCGCCATTACCAGCAACCACATAACCACAGCAACCATCATCCAATCTACTGTTCCGGGGCATTGTGGATTTCTAATTGGCCATCATTACTGAGATAAGTGAGGGGGAGGCTGGGAGAGACAAGGGCCTGTGCTATGGGTGCCGTTTCCCACCATTAGAAATAGAGGCAGCCATCTTAATTTATTTTAAGGAACGCCATTTTGCAGCATAGTGCAGACTCCATTTCACCACTATTACTGTTGTGCATCCTTATTAATCCCTATTTCTGCTTATTAACTCTGCCCTTTCCTAAAAGACAGTTACATGTGCCATCTTGTGGTCAGTTAGACTAGTTAACCCCTAATTGCCTGTAGGGCTAACAGGCTATCTATAATTCTATTTTCTGTCACTGTCCCCCTGATGGAGAACCCAAAAAATAAAAAAACCAAGGTTAAGTAAAGGAAGTGATAGTAGCAGTAGCCGACCCTATCAAGAGACATGGACCGAGATGTATGGCATTATAGAAAAAAATGGCAGATCATTTTGTGTTCTGTGTACTGAAACAGTAGTAAACAGAACGTAGAATATAAACAGACATTTTGAAACTAGTCATTCCAAGCTCTTGAAAAAAAGTGAGGATGAAAGGAAGGAATACATTTCCAGGCAGCTACACCTTTATAAGAGCCAATCTAATTCCATCCTTAAATTTATAAAAGGCTCTACAAATTTAACATCTGCAAGTTTGAGCGTTGCTCACTCCATAGCTCAGCATGGAAAAGCACTCAGTGAGGGAAAATTTATTAAGGAAACTCTCCTAAGATATGTACCAGTTCTATTTCACGATATGCAGAGTAAAGATGCAATTATAAAGAGAATATCTGTGTCACCCCTTAGTATAAATAGCATAAAAGACCGAATAATGAGACTGAACACAAATGTACGACATCAATTAAACAGAGACAAGTAATTGTAAATTTTTTCAATCTCTGTTGATGAAACTACTGATGTCACATCACATGCTCAGTTGTCCATTATTGGTTGATATTCTGATGGTCTCACAATGAGAAAAGAGTTGATAAAGTTAGTATCAGTGCCAACAAGTACGTCAGGAAGCGAAATATGTAAAGTTGTTATACAAACATTCCGTGATCTAAGCATTGATATCTCTAAAGTTGTGTCAGTGATGACAGATGGGGCACCAAACATGGTGGGGAAAAAGTTGGATTTGTCAAATTGTTTATGGAAGATATTATACATCCAATTGTGCCTTTTTATTGTATTATCCATCAGGAGATTTTATGTGCCAATGCAGGATTCACTGACTGAAATGACTTACTGTCAGTTGTTACAAAAGTAGTTAATTTAATAGCTGTTTGCCCCCTTCACAAGCGAGAATTTTCTGCACTTTTATTGGAGGTTGATTCCACCTACAGTGGACTGCTGATGTACAATAATGTAAGATGGCTGAGCCGAGGCAAAGTTGTTGAGCGCTTTGTGGAGTGCTTTGAAGAAAGTAAGGTATTTCTTGAGGATAAGGATCTGGGAAACTTTTCTCAGCTCAATGATGATAAGTGGGTCAACACCCTGATATTATTTTTACAGATCTCTCTGTTCATATTAATGAACCAAACTTAAAGTTGCAAGGTTTTGGCAAAAGTATTGATGTTATGTTTGGATACATAAAAACTTTTGAAAGTACACTTAAAATTTTGAAGCCAGATGTAGAAACTAAAACTTATAAGTATTTTCCTCGAGTAACAAAGTATTTGAGAAGGCCAGTGCAGTTGTACAAAATGAAATGGAACCCTTGCATATAAAGTACCAGCATGTTTTAGACTGGTTACTTGACCAGTTCAGTGATAGATTTGATCTATTTAAAAGAACAGACCATAAAAATAATTAAGTATCCTGATGTAGTAGTCTACAGTAGTTTGAAATTAAATGGTTTCCAATGGATGAAAATGGATGATTTGGAGATGCAACTTGCAGAATTTCAAGACAGCATCTGGGCTCAGGTGTTTATTGACTTGTGGTCAAAGCTTGAGAATCTGGAAAAGTGCCGCCTAGAGAATCAAGAGGAGTGCCAGTATGAACAGGAAATTTGGAGTGCCTGGAACCGATTACCAGACACTTTTAGCACCCTGAAAAATATAGCAATGGCTTTACTCACAATTTTTTACCTCTACGTACTTTTGTGAGACCTTATTCTCAGCGTTGAATAATATCAAAACCAACAAAAGAAAGATTGACAGATGAAGTTAGTAGCACTTGCTTGGGCTTGAAGTGTACAGAATACCAACCTCAGCTGAAGGTTTAGCCAATGAAATTCAGCAACAAAAAAAGTCACTAATAGGCAGGTTAGTTAAAGAATTCCCCCTCCCCTTCACTTATCTTAGTTCACAGCACTGTGTGGACAAGTTAAATAATATCAAGACCAATAAAAGAAATCGACTGACAGTTGAACAAAGAAATCACTAAGCAGGTAAGTTAAAGAATTATTTTTTGGTTTATTAAATACAGTTATATATTACAATTATACATTTTTGTTATTTAAACTATAAATATCATGAAATTATGTTTTTTTTTCTTAAAGTGACACACCACCTGAGTTATGCTTGTTTTTTTGGCGAATTTTGACACACCAAGCTCAATAGTTGCTCATCATTGCTTTAGACAGTTTCCTCTTAGCTGAACACAATGTCAGAGGTCATTGACTCAAGTCCTGTGTTGACAAATAATGACACTAAGGCCAAGGGCATGTCAGTGACTTACCCAAGAGCACACACAGCTTAACTTTATTTTTTTTTGTTTTTTTTGTTTGAGTCTTAGTTTCAATGTCCAACTGTTCTTAGTCCCAGTTTCAATGTCAAATAGTTCTTTATGTGTACATGTCAGCAGTGGTATCCAACTGGTGGACACCACAAGCTTAACTTTAAAGCTGACTATAATCCTGATCTCCCCAGCCCCGCTATAACACAAGACTTTAGAAGGACTCCCTAATGTTCCGTCAATATTAATTAACCACTTACTATGTGCCTGTCTCTATATTAAAGTCAATGATAGAGAAAAGATGGAAGCAGCCAGATATCTGTTCTTTCCCCAGCAGAACTTGGCATGAGAATCCTATGCTTGATATTTTGGTGCCTATGAGAAGTGCTCCAGAGACACGAGGCAGAACAGGTCTCTGCAGGATGGAACAGTCAGGAAGGCCTCTTGAAAGAGGTGGTGTGGAGCTTGGAGAGGCATCAGGGTGGGGGAAACAGCATGATCACTGACGAGGATGTTGTCATGAGCCTATCCAATAGGCTTAGGTTAGCTGATGAATATGAGAAGTAGGTAGTTCTTCTGCTGAGGGACTGATCTTTGGGACAGTCATAAGGGAAGGCTGTCCATCACCGTGAACAGGGCGGATTTTCATTAACTCTCCAGTGCTGCAGCTCGGCCTGCTACCAGGATCCCACTCTCTACATCTTCTGCCCTCCCTCCTTTGCCTGGGATTGGCCAATTTCATCCGAAAGTTATAATATGTATCTGGGTCTTTTGTGCCATTCAACATGGCTCCTTTCTCTCCCCCTGCATTTGTCAGAAAGATGGTACAGAGACCTAAAGCCCTGTGGTCAGACTGGGTTAGAGCAGGTCTCTTGTTGTCCACTGATTTGTGCTGCTTTTGGTAACTACCTGAGTTGGTTTGCCAAACACCATGGGGCTGTTTTTGGCTTCAGGTAATGAAAGTAATGTCCTTGTCAAGGAAAGGGTAAAGTACCTGCTAATTAGCTGTTTATCTTGATGACAAAATAACTTTCCTGATGGACTCCCGGGGCTGGCTGACCTAGGGAGCCCACCTTGAAGGCAGCAGTAGGAGGATGAGAGGGAGTGTGCCTCCAGAGGAACCTTTCCAGGAAGAGTGTCCTTGGCCCTGTGCCCTGCAATAGGGCCTTCATGGTACAGGGGAAGCATGGGGCAAGGAAGGGCCTTGGATAAGTTAGATTTGGGTTCTGTCCCCAGCTCTGCCACATTCAGGTCTGTGACCTTGGGCAAGTTGGTGCTGACCTTTCTGGATTTCACTCCTCTGAAGAATGAGTCATGGTCACATCTGGCATGTGGACAGTAGCAGTTCAGCTTGAGCAACATAATGGATTAGAGTCTTGATGCCCAACAGGGATTTAGGAAACATTGGTGGCCTTGAGATTCACCACTTGGGGTCATGCTCTTACCTTGGTATTGTCTCTGACCTTATTCATCATGGGTACATGTGCACTAACTCCTGGCCATCTTATTTTTAGAAAGATGGGGTCTTTTTGTTCCACATATCACAGGGTTCAGGAGGCAGTAGGGCCAGTTGAATGGTTGGAGTCAAAGGCTAAAGCTTTTGGGCCCCCATCCCTGGGGCTAGGGTCTTCCCAAGGCCCCAATGGGAAGGGGCTGAAGATCTAGTCAAGTGAGCAAAAGAGAGGGAGTTGGGGTGGAGAGGCTCAAAGCACTGCCCCCTCCTTCAGAAAGCAGAGCTGGAGGTATTCCTTCCCTATGTGGCCCCTCCTCATAGACTTTCACTGTGATTCTCCCAGGCATCCCCCCACGCCATCACTTCAGGTTTTATAATCCTTCCCATTTCTCTGAGGCTTCTTCTAAGTTCTCTCATATCCATAATTCACATGGGAATAGCAGCAGCAGCAGCAGCAGCAGCAATAGCAGCAGCAATAGCAGCGGTAGCAGATTCTGTTCTTCTGGGAAGGTCTGGATGGATGAACTGGAAGCTGGGCCAGTGAGTCATGGGAGAGATGGGAGAGGGTCAGTTACTGGAACTCCAAAGAGGCGCCAGCTGGGAGGAGGTGGGTTAGCAGCTAGGGCCCTGACACCCACTCTGTGTGGAGCTGAGGATGAGAGCATGTGTGTGTGTGCACACATGTGGGTGTGGGTGTGTGTAAAACAAATAAATGGAAAATGAATTCAATTATAAGGCACTTTTAATAGCTTTTTATATTTAATCTTGCTAATTCTGTATATTGTGTAGCTAAACTGTAATTCTATTCTTCTCACTCATTTGCTAGTGAGAGTGGAGAGAGGGGAGACAACGACAGTCGCATAGGAAGCAAAAAGCACCTCCCACCTTGGGGTCAGCCTAAGCCGGCTGATGCTCTTGGCAGAGCTGTCCCAAATCTGGGAATGGCCTCAGCTCTCTACAGGGCAGTTTGTCTGCTGCTGGCTGCTGAGAACCCGAAGACAGGTCAGCCTGAGTCAGGCAGACCCAGCTTCAAATCCAAGTTAAGCCAGTGCTTTAATGTCACAGAGGCTCACTCTCTCCATCTGCTACTAGGTGTACTAGTTAAAAATGCATATTTTGTAATAAATATGACAATTTCAAGAGATATATCAAAAGTGCTTTATTCAAAGTAATCTCCATCACTAGCTACACATTTTCTTCATCTTTCAGGAATTTGTAGATACCATCCCAATAGAATTTTTCTTGTTTTGAGGCAAACCATTCAGAGACCCAATTTTCTACATCTTTGTACATTTTGAAGTGCTGCTCAAGAAGTGCGTGTGTCTTCGATCAGAACAAGTGATAATCAGGAGGAGCAAGGTTTGGTGAATATGGTTAATACTTTCCAGGCAAGATCTTTTAACATGTGTTTAAATGGTTTTGAAGTGTGTGTTGGTGCGTCATCATGAAGCAAAATTACTTTGCCATGTCTTCTGGCCCATTCTAGTCATTTTATGATCAAAGTGTAGTTCAAATTAATTATTTGTTGTAAGTAGCAATCAGTATTAATGGTTTCACCTGGTTTTAGAAGCTCATAATACACCACACCTTCCTGATCCCACCAAACGCAGAGCATTGTCTTCTTTCCAAAGTGATTTGGCCTTGCAGTCGATGTTGATGGTTGACATGGATCAAACCATGATTCTCAAAATAAATCCACTTTTCGTTACCAGTCACAATTTGATGCAAAAAAGACTTTCGTGCCATTGAAGCAACATTTTCCATTTGTCTCTCGTTCAGTTGATGTGGCACCCATTTTCCTTCCTTTAAAATCTTTCCCATTGCTTGTAAATGATCAGAAATTGTTTGCTGAGCAACTTTTAATCTTTCTGCAAGTTGATTTTGACTTTGACATGCATCTTCATCCAATAATGCTTCTAATTGTTGGTCTTCAAACTTTTTCAGTTGACCTGGACATTCTTTGTCTTTCACATCGAAATCATCATTTTTAAAGTGTTCACAAGTGTATTGAGTGGAGCACGTTCACCATAAGCTTCCTGAAGTATACGGTAGCTTTCAGCAGCACTTTTCCTTAAAATAAAGTAATGAATTAAAACTTCCCTCCAGTCTGCCAGAGGCAGATCAACCGTGTGTCCGCTCACCTCCAAGCAGCTCGTCACCTTTGGAGTTTGGTTCTCCTAATTGGCGCCGCATGGCTTTCGCTGTCTGATGGGCTAAATAAAAGTTACGATTTTGCAGATTTTCTGGCTTTATCACTTAGGCCAGGAACAATGATCTCCGTGGCTTCTTCCAAGTCTTGGTGTCCTTTCTGTAAAGCGGGGTGCTGATGCCCTCTCGGAGACCCAGGTGTGGCTCAGGTAGGCCCTGTCCGCCATGACTGCCTCCCTCCCAGAGCCCCGGGGAGAAGATGTTCTGACAGGCGGGGGCAGCTCTGACTGGGCTGAGTTTGGGATGGGGGTGGAGGTGTTGTCTCCTCCTTACAGGCTCCACACAAGGCTCCTCACATCCCCCCTGCTGCTGTGGCCTGGCTGCATAGCCCAGTGGAAGCACTTGCTATCTGTGAGCCTCAGTTTCCCCCTCTCCCACTCAACTTCTTGGGGGCTTGCAGGTTAGAGATTGATGTAGGCAGGCCTCAGTCTTTGGGTGCCCATCTCTCAGGCCTTTTCTGAGCCTCTGTCTCTGCTGCCCTGCCTCCACTTCTTCAAATCCTTATTTATTCAGAGTCCTGACATACTTCTTCAGGAAGCTTGACCTGATGCCTTAATCCTCACAGAGCTGAGTCTGGTCCTTCTGATGGTGTCTCCAGTTGCTTCCTTCTCCTTCGCACATACTCCTGGCTCTGTGTGGGGCTCCAGCCACAGAGACCACTCGGCATGGCCTGGTGGGCAGGAGGCCCGTCGTACTCAGAAATAGGCCAGTGTGATCCACGGTTGGGTGCGAGGAACACAGTAATGTAGGAGTCCAGAGGGAGTAGCATCTTGGCCCAGGGCCAGTGAGAGATTTGTGCTGCACCCTGTAGAAGAGGATAGGGTTAAGGGATCTTGGGGACAGAGACCAGGATAGGAAGGGCCCTGAATGCCAAGTAAGGAACCATGAAGTCTGGCCTCCCTTATCAGGTAGAAAGCACCGGAAAAAGACCCCCAATTGAGTGGCATGATCCTGAGAGCAGACCTTTCCAAATGCCTGGAAACTTCCACCCATACCTTAATCCTGGTGGTCTCCTGTTGGTTTTCTGATCTCTGTTCCAAGGACACTTCCTCAGGGGAGCACTCCCTGAACACTGTCCGTGTTCTCAGGGCACCCTGGCCATCACCCCAATCTGCCTTCTCCAGTGTGATCATTGATGTCAGTCAGGCTTTAAGGCCACTGAGATAGGCACCAGAAGGGTTTGGTTGTACCCTTCAGTTCCTGGCATAGAGTAGGTGCTTAGTGATGCTGATTGGGTGTATATCAGGGCATAAGTCCATGAGCACCAGTGGAGGGGCTGCCAGGCTGGGGGAGGGGGAGTAATTGAGGAGCATGGACCTCCAGTGAGGTGAGGGCAAGGCTTGGGTCTCAGTCGGAGCTGAGCTCCCTTTGTGTGTCATTAGGCTGCTCTTTAAGGAGTTGCTTGTTTGCTGGAACAAAAGCCGTCTCTGGCACCTCAGTGGGCGGGCTGCCTCGCTTGCTTCCTTCAGAAATGCTTTGAGAACAGGTGGACTGCGCCAACTGGTCTCCCCCAGGCTGGCTGGTGATTCTAGGGAGTAGAGCAGCCACAGAGGCCGTGGGAGGCAGGGCTATTGGTGGATCCAGCCCTGACCTCCATGGAGCTATTTTTAAAATCTGTAAGAGAAAAGGGCATTTTACTCTTTGTTCCATCAAGGCATCCTAAGGGGAAAAGAAGGGAGAGGAGGCAAATGGAGGGGTGGAGAGCTGCCTCAGAGAGCCCCGAGGACAGGCTGTTTGGTCCCAGCCCTTTTAAATTGTTTAAAAGCTCCAAATAGCGAGAGGGACAGTGGAGTTCATTATATCAAGTTATCTCCTCCATTTCAGGCAAAGATCAATCTTTTGGGTTGAGAGAAAGAGAAAGAAAATGGGAGGCGAAGGAAAAAAAAATCTCCCTGGACCAGTTTCTGTGGCTAACATGATTACTTGGCTGCCTAGCAGCAGTGCCAGCTGTTGGCAGGCATCTTGGTCCCCTGCCAGTTATGCTCAGTTGCCAGCTGCCCCCAAGGCCTTCTCTTGATTAGGACAGGTTGGCAGGTGTGAGAGTTGTAGACCTCCCTGAGGCAGGACTGCTAGGCCTGGCATCCTAAGAAGCCTTGAGTCCCACTGTACTTCAAGGTGTAGCTTATGCTTTAGCTCTTTAGCTGTCTTTGTCTCAGCCTTGTACTCATCTCCCTGCCTTTGCTCAGAGGGTCCTGCCTTGCCGGGTGTGCCTCTGGCTACCTCCCACTTCTTCATATGGGAGATGGTTTGTATAGGGAACAGGAACACTTTGGAGCCAAAGAGAGATGGCTCTGCCTGTTCATTCATTCATTCATTCATCCATTCATCCATCTACCATTCATTCACACGCACATTTATTCATGCGTGCATTCACTCATTCAGCAAATATTTACCGAGCATCTACTATGTGCTGAGCATTGCACGTGGTATAAGGATGGACATAGAGCCAACAAGATGGACATGGCACCTCACTGCCTTGCAGAGTTTATGTTAGGAGACACATAGGAAACAAGGACACAAATAAATAAGAAGATAATGTCAGGTGGGGGTAAATACTATAAGAAATGGAGGAGATAGGGGTGCATGGGGGTTTTTCACCTAGGATGACCAGGGCAGATAACGTAGGACCGTTTGAACAAAATGATAAGAAAGTAATGGGAGAGCATTGTGAGCAGAAGTAGCAGCATGGACAGAGACACTGGGACTGGCCAGCGTGAGACAGAAGGTGATTTCTGGGCAGTGAGCAGGCTCAAGTAGTCAGGACTTAATTCTCTCTGCATGGAAACCCCTTGCTTCTGGCAGAGTAGTGAGAGGATCTCATCTGTACCACTAACTGGCTAGGGTGGTAGTTTGGGGCCAGGTGGAGCCTGTGAGGCAGTGGGCTGCTAGTGTAGTAAATTAGGCCAGCATTGAAAAGAAGTCTTTTGGGGAGTTGCCCGGAGAATTGTCAGATTTTGCTGATGGCTTAGGCGTGGGGTGTGAAAGAGGAGTCAAGGTCAAGGAAAATATAATTTTGGGGATGGAAATGAAGAGTTCTGTTTTGGACAGGTCTGTTAGATGAGCTAGTGGAGATGACAGGCCTTTCGGACACATGCAGTTGGTGCTCAGGAGAGAGCTGGGCCTGGGGCTTGGCTGGGAGACCAAGCCAAAGGACTGTGCAGACAGGAGAGAAGAGGGCCTGGAGAGCCTGGGGGCCTTGGATGTTTGGAGGAAGTGGGGTAAAAAGGAGAGGAAGACATGGGAGGACAACCAGAAGAGACTATGCTGGTAGCACAGAGATAAAGTACAAGTCAGAAAATGACCAACTGGGTTTGGCAAAGGGGTTTCTGGGAACCTTGATAAAAGAAGTACAGTGGAAGGTGGGAATGAAAGCCCAACTGGAGAGAGTGCAAGAGAACTGGAGGTGAGGGTGGGGTGAGATGCTTACTCTCTTGAGTTTTATTATAAAAAGGAGCAGAAAAATGGGAGGGCATGTGGGATGGAGGAATCTCCTTCCCTATTTCCCTCTCTCCATCTACAATATTGAGGCATATTGATATGCATTTTAAAAGAAAATCTTTATTGTTGAAAGTATTAAACAGGTTCTCCTTTTCTCCCCATTAACCTCTTCCAGCATGCTCCCATCGCCCCTTCCCAGGCCCTCAACACCCCATTATCTATGTCCACAGATTATGCATAAAAGTTCATTGGTTGATCTCTTCCCAATCACCCATCCCTACCTTCCCTCTGAGGTTCAACAGTCTGTTCATGCTTCTGTGACTCTGGGTCTGTTTTTTTATCATCAGTTTATTTTGCTCATTCGAGTCCACATATGAGTGAGATCTGACTGGTTTATTTTGCATAATACTCTCCGGGTCCATTTATGCTGTCGCAAATGGTAAGAATTCTTTCTTTTTTATTGCTGTGTAGTATTCCATTGTGTAAATGTACCACGGTTTCTTTATCCACACATCTGCTGATGGGCACTTATGCTGTTTCCAAATCTTACCTTATTTAAATTGTACTGCTATGAACACAGGAGTGCATATATTCTTTCTGATGAATGTTTCAGGTTTCTTACGATATATTCTTAGAAGTGGGAGTTCCATTTTTAATTTTTTGAGGAAACTCCATACTGTTTTCCAGAGGCTGCACTACTTTGCATTCCTACCAGCAAATGTACTAGGGTTCCCTTTTTTCCACATCTTTGCCAACACTTGATGTTGGTTGATTTGTTGATGGTAGCCATTCTTTCAGGTGTGAGGTGATATCTCATTGTTTTGATTTGCATCTCTTTGACGATTAGAGACTTCAAGCGTTTTTTCATATGTGTCTTGGCCATCTTTGTGTCCACTTTGGAGAATTATCTATTTAGGTACTTTGCCCATTTGTTAATTGGATTGTGTGCCTTCCTTTTGTTAAGATGTATGAGTTTCCTATATATTTTGGAGATTAACCCCTTATCAGATATACTAGAGGCCCAGTACACAGGTTCCTGCACCTTTGGGTTCTCTTAGTCTGGCCGGTGCCCTCTCGTAATCTGGTGGGGATCAGGCCAAAACCGCAGTCTGACATTCCACAAGGGATGTAGCAATGTGGGAAGCAGAAGGCAGCCAGGGAGGAGCCCGAACCAGGGCTGGGCACTGCTCCCGCTCATCTCAGTTTCGCTGCACCTGCCACTGCCGCCGCTCTCCGGTAGCATTTCTGGCTGGCTGATTGTGCTCCCACTGTGGGAGCACACTGACTACCAGCGGGCAGCTCTTGTGTTGAGCGTCTGCTCCCCTGGTGGTCAGTGTGTGTCATAGTTACCAGCCAGTCATCCAGTCGTTTAGGCTTTTATATATATACTAGAGGCCTGGTGCATGAAATTCATGCATGGAGGGCGGAGGATATCCCTTAGCCCAGCCTACACCCTCTGCAATCTGGAGCCCCTTGAGGGATGTCTGACTGCCCCTTTAGGCCTAAACGGGCAGTCGGACATCCTTCTCACAATCCAGGACTTCTGGCTCCAAACTGCTTACCTGCCTGCCTCCCTGATTGCCCCTAACCATTTCTGCCTGCCAGCCTGATCACCCCCTAACCACTACCCTGCCAGCCTAATTGATGTCTAACTGCTCCCCTGCCAGCTGTTTGCCCCCAACTTCCCTCCTCTGCCAGCCTGGTCACCCCTAACTGCCCTCCCCTGCAGGCTTGATTGCCCCCAACAGCCCTCCCTTGCTGGCCTGATCACCCACAACTGCTCTCCCTTGCAGGGCCTGGAACCTCCAATGGCCCTCCCCTTCTGGCCATCTTGTGGTGGCCATCTTGTGTTCACATGGGGGCAGGATCTTTGACCACATGGGGACAGCCCTCTTGTGTGTTGGAATGATGGTCAATCTGCGAATTACTCTTTTACTAGATAGGATAGAGGCCTGGTGCATGGGTGGGGACCAGCTGGTTTGCCCTGAAGAGTGTCCCTGATCAGGGTGGGGGTTCCCTTGGGGTGAGGGGTGGCCTGAGCGAGGGGCCTGTGGAGGTTTTCAGGTTGGCCACACCCCCTAGCCATCCAAGCATAGGCCCTGGGGTCTGGGATTAATCTGTGTCTACAATTGAAACTTTGTAGCCTGGAGCAGAGCCAAGCCTTCTGCTCGCTCTGGGGCGGCAGCCATTTCTGTTTGAAACTTTGTATCCTAGAGTGAAGGCGTAGGCTGGCAACAGCAGACTAAAAGCTTGGCTTCCTCCATTGCCAGGGAAACCCAAGCCTCTGTTCTCTCCAACTCAGTGGCTGCCGCCATTTCTGTATCTTTTATAATTGAAACTTTGTAACATTGAGTGGAGGCTTAGGCAGGCAATGGCGGGTGGAAAGCTTGGCTTCCTCGGTTGCTGGGGAAACCCAAGCCTTCCTGCTGCTCTCAGTGGCGGCAGCCATCTTGGTTGGGGTTTATTTTCATAATTTGCTCCTGATTGGCTGGTAGGTGTGGCTGTGGGCGTGGCTTGTGGGTGTGGTGAAGGTACAGTCAAATTTGCATATTACTCTTTTATTAGATAGGATAGATCATTGGCAAATATGTTCTCCCATGTAGTGGGCTCTCTTGTTATTTTGATGGTGGTTTCTTTTGCAGTACAGAAGCTTTTTATTTTAATGTAGTCCTATTTGTTAATTTTCTCATTAGTTTCCATGTCCCAGGACTGTGGTCGGCAAACTGTGGCTTGCGAGCCACATGCGGCTCTTTGGCCTTTTGAGTGTGGCTCTTCCACAAAATTCCACGGCCTGGGCGAGTCTATTTTGAAGAAGTGGCATTAGAAGAAGTTTAAGTTTTAAAAAATTGGGCTCTCAAAAGAAATTTTAATCATTGTACTGTTGATATTTGGTTCTGTTGACTAATGAGTTTGCCGACCACTGTCCTAGGAGATGTATTGGTAAACATATTGCTATGAGAGATGCCTGAGACTTTGGTGCCTATGGTTTCTTCCAGGACTTTTATACTTTTACATCTTACATTTAAGTCTTTTATCTATTTTGAGTTTATTTGGGTATATGGTATAAATTGGAGGTCTAATTTTATCTTTTTGCATGTTTTTATCCAGTTTTTGCAGTACCATTTGTTGAAGAGACTGTCTTGATTCCATTGTATGTTCTGGCCTCCTTTGTCAAATATTAATTGACCATAATGGTGTGAATTAATTTTTGGGATCTCTACTCTGATCCATTAGTCTATATGCCTGTTCTTGTGCCAGTATCTTGCTTTGAATACAGTGGCTTTGTAGTATATAGTTTGATATCTGGTATTGTGATCTCTCCAACTTCATTCTTCTTTCTCCAGATTGCTGCAGCTATTCACGGTCTTTATGGTTCCATATACATTTTTGGAGTATTTGTTCTAGCTCTGTGAAGTATGCCATTGGTCTTTTAATAGATATTGTGTTGAAACTATAGATTGCTTTGGATAGTATAGACATTTTAATGATGTTAACTTTTCCAATCCATGAACATACTATACATCTCCATTTGTTTGTGTCTTCCTCTATTTCTTTTTTCAATGTACTGTTATTTTGTAAGTATAAGTCTTGGTTAAGTTTATTCCTAGGTATCTTATTTTGTTGTTGTTGTTGCAATGATAAATGGGATTGCTTTTTTAGTTTCTCTTTCTGAGAGCTCATTGTCTTAATAATAAAAGCCCAGGATTGTAATGACCGCTCACCACCAATCGCTGACCATCCAGAAGTCAGTGCTGGTTTGCCCAGCTGCAACCTGGTGACTGAGACCCAGAAAGTGAGTCAGAGTCTGATCTGCAGCCTCAGAAGAAGCTATTGATCGGTGTACTTACCTCTCTATTTCTCTCCCTCTTTCTTTCTGATCTTCACCAGCAGCCAGGCTTTTCTTTCTCTTCCGGCCTCAGTGGAGACTGCTGTTAAGCCCCGCCTCTTTGATTAGGCCCAGAGATAGGCCTGGAGATGCTGACTGGCATAGGAAATGGCCAATCAGAACTAAAGGAGGGTGCTGTGAGGAGCCAATGACTGTCTAGGAGGCAGAACTTTTGACGCTGACTGGCATAGGAACCGAGCAATCAGAACCAAAGGTGAGTGTTGTGGGGAACCAATGAATGTCTAGGAGGTGGAGCTTTTGATACTGACTGGCATAGGAACTGACCAATCAGAACTAAATCTGGGTCTGTGGGGAGCCAATGCCTGCCTAGGAGGCAGAGCTTTTGAGGCTGACTGGCATTGAAACCTACCAATCAGAACCAAATCTGAGTGCTGTGCCTACACCAGCAGTTGGACATCCAGCAAGGGGTCCCCAATTGGAGAAGGTGCAGGCTGAGTTGAGGGAATTCCCCCTCCATGCATGAATTTCATGCACCAGGCCTCTAGTTGGTGTATAAAAATGCAATCAATGTTGATTTTGTATCCTGCTACCTTGCTGAATTCATTTTTTAAGCCTAATAATCCCCTGGTAGAGTCCTTAGGGTTTTCTTTGTACAATATTGTGTCATCTGTGAATAATGAGAGTTTTACTTCCTTCTTTCCAATTTGGATGCCTTTTATCTTTTCTTCTCTGATTGATGTCTCTAGGACTTTCAGTACTATGTTGAATAAGAGTGGTGCAATCAGACATTCTTCTCTTGTTCCTATTCTTAAAGGAAATGCTTTTCGTTTTTGCCTATTGAGGATCATGTTGGCTCTAGGTTTGTCATATATGGCCTTTATTATGTTGAAGTATGATCCCTCTATTCCCATTTTACTGAGAGTTTTTATCAAAAAGGGTGCTGGATTTTGTTGAATTCTTTTTCCTGCATCAATTGACATGATCATGTGGTTTTAATCTTTCAATTTGTTTAGGTGATGTATCATATTTATTGATTTGTGAATACTGAGCCAGCATTGAATCCGTAGAATGTTCCACTTATTTATGTATTCATTGGTTGACTCTTGTATATGCCCTGACTAGGGAATCAAATGCACAACCTTGGTGTATTGGGACTTTTCTCTAACCAACTGAGCCACCTGGCCAGGCCAGCCTGTGAACTTCTTCAGGGTGTGGGCTATGCACTTTTCAGGCTAGACACATCTAAGCCAGCAGTTCTCAAAGTGTGGTCCTCAAATGGCAGTATCAGCACCATCTGGAAGCTTATTAGGAGCTTGCTGGGTTGTTGGGCCCAACCTGGACCTGCTGAATCAGAAACTCTGGTGATGTGGCCACCAACTTGTATTTTCACAAGCCCTCTAGTGAAGCTGATGTACCCACAGGTACTAATGGGAAATCAAGGCACAATGAGTGGAAGGGCTGGTCCAGGATTATGGGGAGAGCCCATGACAAAGCTGAGATGATTCAGGTCAAGGCCCCAATTAGAGTTCCCAGGAGGAGAAGGCCACCACATCTGGCCCTTGGAGGGAGGATCCAGGGTTCATTGCTGTATGTCCAAGGCTTGAGAGCCAGAAGGTGTGTATGAGTGGGGCAGCTGCTCTCTCTGGTGTATGTCCTGTGGGCCATGTGGAGCTGTGGGCCTATGGTAGAGATCCCCTTCTCCCCCAGGTAGCTATCCCTCCTGCCGAATTTTACAGAAAGTGGAGTGAGTCTGGCATTCTTATGCTGCCCGGGAGTTTGCAGAGGTCAGAGGCCAGGTTTCCTACTGCTCTGTCTGTCCCAGGTCTGTGGATAGAGGCTTAGGTGGGGTTGATTGTAGAAAGGGTCCTATGGGCCAGGAGTCTGCAGGCCTCATCTGTCACCTTATCACTTTCTACTGTGATTAATGGATGAGGTACGGGCTTAGAGTTTGCAAGGCAGGTTTCAAGGATGCTATTTTCCTCTGCTCAGTGTTTTCTCTGCCATCCCTTTCTCCTCTTCCATCTCCTAGAGCCCACCTTTCCCTTCCATCAGCCAGGTGCCTGTATGTATGTGTAGGGGAGAAGTGCAGGGTAAAGAAGGGGGCGAGAAGGTTTTGGGACAGTTTCCTGGAAGAAAGGAGGAGAGTAGCTTTTTACTATGACAGGCTCAGGGTGCTGGGGGCCCCTGGCTGTTTGGGTACCAGGGATACCTGGCTTAGGCACTAGCCAGGAGTGAGTCTTGAGAATCCTGGAGATCTCCCATTAAGCAAGGGCATAGCTGTGGGTCACATAGGTAAGGTGGGTCTGCCTGTGGGGGCAGGCCAGCACATGGTTGAGGCTGTGGGTGCTTTGGGCTCCATCAGGCTCTGGCCTCAGGGGCCTGGTTGTGCCCTGTGATTCATAAGCATTTATGGGCAATGATTCTTATGTGTGAGAACATGGTTCCATGAGGGCCTGGAGGGATAGGCTACAACAAGTCTTGGGAACAGACACTTTTCCATTCCCCAAGCTTCCTTTGTCTCCTCGGACATCAGTTTCAAGGCAGCTTTGCTGAATAGTCATTTCTAGGAGGGCTTCTGGCTTTAATTTGGTGCCAGGGGCCTCAACTGTGTCTGCTGAGTCAGCCTGCTGAGTGAGCATAGGGATGTGACATGGGGGATGTGGCAAGTTCCTCCCAATCCTTTCTCACTAGCAGCTGGCAGGAGGAGTGAGCGTGGGGCTACGCTCTCCACCCTCACATTGCAGGGCAGGAAGTAACTGAGATGGAGTTGGAGTTCCTGCTTCACTCCTGTCTATGCGACCCACTTGCCTGCATCTCCTTTGTAAAAGGGGCTCCTCAGAGGGCATACTCATGGGTGTTGTGTGGGGAAGGCCTATTATGGAACCTGGCACACATTTGCTCAATGAATGTTAAAATGCACATTTTGCTGCATGGACTGAGTTCTGCATGTGCAGAGCTCTGGGCCAGGCATGGGATAGACACTGGGAAGTGTATGTAAGACTCTAGAACAGGGAGGGGAAGCCCTCAGCAACTCAGATGTCCTTACACGGTCCAGCACAGCCTTCTTGCCATTCTAGCTAGGAAAAACTGCCCAGAAGACTCAATCCAGGTAGACTGCCTAGAGGAATAGTGTTAATAATTATTAATTTGGTGTGGTTGGTCATCTCTTTTATGTGCACAAGAAACCTTTTTATAGTTTAGTTAGCTCATTAATTTAAATAACAACCCATGAAAGGGAGCAGTTCATTTTCTTCCTAGAAAATGGGGGGACAGACGCTGGTAGCTGAGGTAGGATTCTGCCCAGGTCTCCTATCCAGGCCCCACATTCTCCTATCGCTCCCACTACCCTGCACACTGCTTTCCAGTTTGGGGCCACGCATTGGGAGGGACACAGTTGGTCACCATGTCCCCTAGCGAGGCACCCAGGAACTGGGATTTGCCCTCTAAGAAGCCATAGTATGTGGAGTGGGAGCTGGAGGCTGCATCAAGTCAGCGGGGTTGCCTGTTTGGACCAGGCCACAGGGCTGTGAGATGGAGCCATTGGACCAATCTGTTGGGTTCCCTCTCTGGGACACATCTATCCTGGACATGACCCATTTCCTTTTCTTCCTGTCTATACACTGACAGCCCCTCTACTCAGAGTTTGTGCCCTTGTAGAAGCTGCTTATCAGCTGTCCTCCCCAGACTACTACCATCCATTCGTTGACAAAATGGGCCCAGCCCCATTTGCTTCAGCGAGGATCAGGTTCAGGTGCTGCTATCCCAGACCCCGTGGGGCTAAGTATGGGGTGTCGGCTATGCTCCGGAAGTCCTGGAAACAGGCCAAAGGATGGGCGGGCAACTCAGTGAGCCCACAGAGGCAGGATTTAGCAGCAGGGAAGCTGTTCCAGGGTAGAGCCAGGGAAGTGCAGGTTCAAATCCTTAAGGCTGGCTGTAGCAGACTGAAGGGATGTCACCTAACACACCTGCCTGCAGCATCTGATGGTGTTGATTATTTATGACTCATGGGACAGAAATGTCACTTTCGCAATAGAAGAAACCTGTGCTGGATCAGAGTCCTGTATGCTGGGGGTTGGGGAACTTGGCAGGGGAGGCATTATGCGAATATGGGAGCCCCAGTTATAACAACAGCATCACTGAGGGTGGAATGAGGAGCCTCAGGTCACACCAGGGCTCCATGCTCTTCACACAGGTAACATAATTTGTTCCTCGTACAGGAGAGGGATGTTATTAGTCCTGTTTCCACATGAAAAATGGAGGCCAATATAGGAAAGATGAGTTGTCCCAAGTCACAGAAGAGGCAGAATTGAATGCACGAGTCCACTAGCCTGTTGGGGGTGGGGACCAACAGAAGGTACCAGGAACAGATAGGGCTCTAGTGCTGGGCTTCAGCTGTTTGGGGCATTAGTCATGCATGATTCAGAATATGTGTGCATGTGTGATGATGATCCCTCCCCACTTCAGCAGAAAGCCCTCAGGGCAGCTAGGATGGGGAGCAACTCTTTACCACCTCCTACAGTGCTGGTACTTAGAGCCTGCTCTCCTGCACTTGCCTCTCATAGCTCTGCCCAGACCTTCATCAAGCTGCCTGCCAGGGAGAAGGCGTGCCCAGGGCGGAAAGGTGCCCTAGGATAATAAAAATAATTAGTGAGAGGAACCAAGATGGCGGCATAGGTAAACACCTATTGTGCTGCTTCGCGCAACAATTCCAAAACTACAACATAACAACAAAACAAACATCATCAGAATCACCGGAAAGCTGGCTGAGTGAAAATTCCACAAATAAAAGTAAAGGTGGGACACTGAGACTCAGAAGAGCAGCGGAGCGCAGCCTTGAAGATACACGTGGAATCGGAGGTTAGGAGCCTGGGCGCGCGCGGGCTGTAGGGCTGGCAGCAGCAACCCCAGCTGTATTTCTCCAATGGGGAGGGCGGAGACGTCCCACTGCACAGATTGCCCAGTGCCAGCTGAGGTCCGAGGCCTGGGGTACGAACGCTAAAAGCCGGGCACAGCAGAGGTCTCCAAGTTTGAGGAGAGTATGCGTAGCTTAGAACAGCAGTTTGCGTGGGTAAAGTGCGCGACAGCACAGACGCGTGACGTGCTCCCTCGTACGGGAGACCACCAGACTTTGTTTTACAACCCTGGGTGAGACTTTGGGTGTACAAACCCATTTGGCGAGCGGCAGTGTTGTCTGGCAACGGGTGCAGACCAGTGGCGGCTTTCCCTTAGAGGTGCCTGCAGCCATTACCACCCAACATAGAGACCCGCGCGCAGCATAGGACTTAGCTGATGCTGACGCTGCCTGCTCAGCTCAGAGACTCTGCCCATCCAACCTGAACACAGCTCACCTCCACACCCAATTGGCCTGGAGGTCAAACCCTCCTAGTGCTAACAGCAATTAGCTGGGCTTAACTCCAACAATACTGTACAACCCATAAAGGATTGCAGTAAGAGTATCCACCTCAGGTAACTGGGGAGGCTGAGCCACTGTCCCTTAGAGGACATCTACCCCACAGAGCTAATGGACCAACTCAGGAAAGCAGCCACAATGCAGAGACATGGAAAGAAATCAGATGTGAAAGAAATGGAGGGAAAAAAACGACTGGGCACAGAATTCAAAACCACGGTTACAAGGCTTTTCAAGAGGCTCCTAGAAAAGGCCAAGAACTACAAGGAAATAAACAAGACCTATGAGGAAATGAACAAGACCTGCGAGGAAATGAACAAGACCTATGAGGACATGAACGAGACCCTCAAGGATATGAAAAAGGACCAACTAGAAATCAAGCATACAGTGACTGAAATAAAAAATATTACACAAAGTCCTAAAACCAGTCCAGAGGGCCGCAAGTACCAAGTCAAAGATTTGAAATACAAAGAAGCAAAATGCACTCGGCTGGAAAAGCAAGAAACAAAAAGAATTCAGATAATTGAAGATAGTGTAAGGGGCCTCTGGGACAACCTCAAGCATATCAACATCCGAATTATGGGGGTGCCAGAAAAAGAGAGAGAGCAAGGTAATGAAAACCTACTTGAAGAAATAGTGACTGAACACTTCCCCCACCTGGTGAAAGAAACTGACTTAAAAGCCCAAGAAGTACACAGAACCCCAAAATATAGGAATCTAAAGAGGACCACACAAAGACACATCATAATTAAAATGCCAAGAACAAAAGATAGAGAGAATATTAAAAGCAGCAAGAGAAAAAACAGTTAGTTACCCATACGATTGTCAGCGGATTTCTCAACAGAAACGATGCAGGCCAGAAGGGAGTGGCAAGACATATTCAAAGTGATGAATAGCAAGAATCTACAACCAACATTACTCTATCCAGCAAAGCTATCATGCAGAATTGATGGTCAGATTAAGTGCTTCGCAGATAAGAAAAGGCTAAAGGAGTTCATCACTGCCAAACCAATATTATATGAAATGCTGAAAGATATTCTTTAAGAAGAGGAAGAAGAAAAGGTAAAAATATAACAATAAATACACATCTATCAACAAATGAATCTAAAAATTAAGGGAATTAAAAATCTGATGAACAGGATAAACTGGTGAATATAACAGAATCATGGGCATAGAGAGGGAATGGACTGACGATTCTTGGGGAGAAAAGGGGTGTAGGAAGTGCAGCAAGAGACTGGACAAAAATCTTGCAACAATGGGAGAGGACAGTGCGGGGGGGAGATGAGGGTGGAGAGTGGGATGGGTACAGGGTGGAGGGAAGCTATAGGGGTATAATAAAGGGGGAACAATGTAATTAATAAACTGATCAATAAAAAAATAAAAAGCTAAAAAAATAATAATTAGTGAATAAAACATTGTATGTCAAGCATGGGTAAGTGACAATTCTTCTGTTATTCCCATTCTGCTGGTGAGGAAATTGAGGCCAGAGGGGTGTAGTGACCTGCCCAAGGTCAACGGGCAGTTGAAGGGCAGGATTCTGGCTCTGGTGGTGTGGAGGGCTGATGGGCCCAGCTCTGATTTGCTCAGTGAGCAATCCCAGTCCCTCAGGAGCTGAGGAGCCAAGGTCCTTCCTAAGCCCTTCTGTAAGCCAAGCAATTTCTTACTGTCCCATGTTATAGAGGAGGCAGCCGTGGCTCAGAAGGGGCTCAGGCTTTTATCCCCCACCATGTTACCTCAGAATATTTGTCTACTCTTCTCCCCATTGCTATTTAGGGAGTAAATGCACCCAGTTCTGCCCGCACCCTCCCTCCCTACCTCCCCCCCGCCTGATGCCTGCTCATGCAGCTGAGGGGAGGGGAGGTCCTGGGCCAGTCCAGACATCAAATAACAGACAGGATCAGTCCCAGGTGGGTGGTGGGTAGGGACTGGGCTCTCAACTCAGGTTGATCCTCATCACCTGGTCCTTTCTACCACCTGAGGCAGTATGAGTAGTTGTTAAAAATCTGGGCAGTGGTATCAGAAAGCCTGGTGTGAATCCCAGCTCCAGTACTTATCAGCTGTGTGATCTTTGACATATTACTTAAACTCTCTGCCTCAGTTTTCTCCCCTGGAAAAGGAAGAATAGTAGAACCTATTCACAGTGCTGTTAGAGAATTAACTGAAATGCTCATGTACTGCACCAGGAGTGATGCCCAGCACATTGTAGGCACTTGATATATTCTAGTCACAGTTGCCAGGGTTGTTATTAGGAGGACTATGGAATATTCTAGGATGAGAGCAGATCCTGTCAGCTCCCGAGTGCAACTAGAAGCCAGAGATGAGGGGATAGAGCTCGAGCCTTCCTCAACCTGCCCCTGGCCCTGCTCCCCTTCTCCAAACCTCAGGCCCTGAGTTTTTCATTACCTAGGGAGGAGATATGTGTGTGGATTTTATTTATGGCTTTATTTTTGTTCCATTTTACATGTTAACTATTTATACCCACTTTATTCCTTCAAGTGTTCTTAAGGGCTTCAAGCATACATGTGATACTGAGAAAGACTTAATCCAGAGCTGGGAAATAGGATGCAATAGGAAGAAAAGGCACAGGGAACTTAGACCATGGACATATAGGGCCTGAGGTTGAGCTGAATATTTGAGCCTGTGCTTCCTGGTAGTCAGAGTGAAGAGGGAAACATCAGTTAGAGATTCACACTGTCCTTAGGAACAGAGCAGCACAGGGCCCCAGGAGTGGTTTCCGGGAAGAGAGGTCTTAGGGAAATGGGCTATGAAGAGCTCTACCCTGTCAGGTTGGATCCAAGCAGCCCCTGCCCTCCTGCCTGGCCACCCCCTGGCAGTTAGGACAGTGGGTTCACTGGATTCACATGGGAATGGGGACGGAGAACTTGGAGCCCTTGGTTAGACTGGGAGGGAGCCCCCAGATGGCGCAGTATCATCTCATTCTTTTCACTTGGTGCCTGGGCTCAGGGAGGCAGAGCTTGGTGAGCAGTGAGGTGGACCACCAGAGCTGGTTTGATCCTGCTGGGTCCATCCCCCAGAGGTAGAGTCTGGTTCAAAAGACCCCTCATATACAATCTATCAACCCTTTCATTTTACAGATGGGGAAACTGAGGCCTAAAGGGGAATTTGAGTACCTACTGTGTGCCAGGTGTTTTAAAGCTATCACCCATTTCTTCCTTACTGTGCCCTGTGGGTGTGCAAGAAGAAGCTGAGCTTAGTGTGGTTGAGTAATGTGCTCAGGGCCACAAGGCTGGGAAGCTGAGGAGCCAGGCTTGAACCCAGGCCTGTCTGGCCACAGGAGGCAGGAGATGTGCGGTGCTCCCTTCTGTCAAGATCTTGACTGGCTAAAGTGGGGGCTGCATTTGTCCAGCCATTCCTGCATGCCATAGAAACTCAGGATTTGGGGAACGGAGGTCAGATCTGGGTCAGGGAAGCTGGCCAACTTAAAGCAGGAGGACCCCCTCTCCCTGCACAGGGTGATGCTGGGGCACCACACTATTTGGCCAGCATGTGTGGGGTGGGCCCTGGGCCATGAACTCTGATATTTGTGCCCCTGCCCCAAGTTCCCCACTCCCACCCCCACCCCCAGCTCTGGTTTCTCCTGTCCAGCTGGGCTCATATACCTGCAGGGCAGGGTCTGAGGTCAGCTCTGCCCAGTCTGCTTCTCTCCTCAAGAACTCTCAGTGTATTCCCACTGCCTGACCATGGCTTCAGTTCCCTGTGGCCATCCTTCTAGCTCTCAACTCAGAGCCTACTCAACTCTTGGGGCTCTCCCACACCCCTTCTCATCACCTAACTCTGCATGTACCAGCCTTAGCCCTCCTCACCCCAACCCACTGGTTCCTGAACTGCTTAGGGTAGGACAGAGTGACCCGCCTCCCTCCCAGTGCTGGCTGAACTCTTGGGGGACGTGGGGGCTCCATAAAGCCTTGCAGGGAAGGAGAGTAAAAGAGAGTGGACATTTAGCAATCACAGGGGATGCATCTCCAGTTTGCAGAACCTTGCCAAGTCCAGACCTCAGAACACCCCCATGAAATAGAACATCAATAACATACCAAAAGCAAGCTCATCTGATGCTTCCGTAGTGCCTGCTGCATGCCAGGTACTGTTTCAGGCATTTTCAAATCTTTGTTTATTTAACCACTGCCTATGATGTGGTTCTATAGAACAAAAACAACACTGAAGCAGAGAGGTTAAGCAACTTGCCCAAAGTAACACAGTCCATAAGTAGCCAGGTGGAGATTTGAAGTCAGGCAGTCTGGATTCAGTAGAAAGGAAAGAGGCCCACCATCTATTATTCTTCCATCATAGTGCAAGCATTTGGCATATACTGTCTCCTTGGCTGGTCATCAGGGCTGGCAAGAGAGTATTGTGGCACTTACATTACAGATGAAGAAACAGGCTCAAAGAGGATGAGGCCTGCCCAAGTCACACATCTGGGAGGAAGTAGATGAGTGGGCTTCCCATTAGTTCCATCTGATTCCAAGCTGGAGCTGCCCTAGAGGTTGGAGGAGGGGCAGGAGTGAGATGGTGAAAGCTCTCTTCCAGGTGTGTCCATCACACAGGGCTCAGTCCTCAGTAGGAACTAGGCAAGTTCTGGGGGCTGGACTCAGGCAGGCCCTGGGGCAGCCCACCTGTCCTACGCCGATGGTCACATGGTGTGGCTGTGATAAATGGGCTCCTGGCAGGCTGAGTATTAATCACACCACCAGGTTTTCAGAGAGGCAGCTGCCTGAAATGCCTGCACTGGGGCAGGATCTTTCGCCACTTGGCCTGGCTGGGCAGGGAGGTGAGGAGGCAGCCAGCGGCCGTCTCTCTGAGCAGTTGGTTGGAGTAGGAGCCCAGTCTGAGGAAGGAGACACAGCCTGACCTGAGTCCTACCTCAAGAAGCTTGGTTTGAAGGGCCTCCTTTTTTTGCCCCATTGGTATCTTTTCAGAAATGTTTATTCAAGTCTTTTATCCATTTTTTGACTGAATTATTTGTTTTTTGATATTGAGTTGTAGGAATTCTTTATATATTCTGGATATTAACCCTTTATCAGATATGTGGTTCGCAAATATTTTCTACCATCCCTTAAGTTGCCTTTTCACTGTTGTTTCCTTTGCTGTGCAGAAGTTTTCAGTTTGCCTGTTCTTTTGGTGTCATATCCAAAAACTCATTGCCAAATCTAATGTCATGAAGTTCTCCTGTTTCCTTCTAGGAGTTTTACAGTTTTGGGGCTTTAACGTTTTTGTGCGGTGTAAGTTAAGGGCCCAGCTTCATTTATTTGCATATGGGTATTTAGAAACTGAACATAGGCTGTAGCAACTGCAAGCTCATTCTTTCTTATGAAATGTCTGTATATCCAGGTCCACTGAGAGCAGGACCCACATCATTTTCTCCCTTTGGATGCTGCTGCCCCCAAGGCAGGGCCTGAATCCCCACTGGGGTCTTGTGAACATCAGGGATGCAGGCTCTGCCCCACTCATCTCCAGCCTCTGGACTGGGTCAGGAGCTCTGTGATGGAGTAGACATGGTTGTCCAGTGTCATTCTATGGAGTAGGATTTGGGCAGGACCAAAGACAATTGGTGTGACAATGTTAAGACTGGTTGGTAATTGATCTGTGGGAGAAACGTCACTAGTGAGGCACCCTAAGCCTCTGGCCTCATCCTGTCTCAGTTTTCTTCTGGTGACTTAGGTGATGGTGCAGAGTTCACATTTGCCAGAAGAGGCAGTTCTCACCTTGGGTAGACAGTCAATGAATTTCTTGGCTAAAACCCACCAAACCACCTGGAATTTTAGAGCTTGAAAATGAAGGTGTGCACTTGGGCACTAAAGTTCAATGGCCAGGGGATGAGCACATGAATGAGGACTGGCCGTTGCTGCCACACCCCCTCTGGCAGTACTGAGCCTCTCTCTCTTGAGCTCACTGGCACATGTTCAGGAATTTTTTGAGCCGCTTGTGCAATACAGGCATCTCTGTCTTTTCCAGGCTTGGTGGATGCAGGCTTCACCTCTAATGGGGCGGTCTGTGAAGCCGGGGGATTAACAAGCTTTGCCACTAGCTTTCTGTGTGTCCCAGGAAGGCCTTGCCCCCTCCCTGGGCCTAAATCTCTCCATCTGTAAAATAACCATTATTTCCTTCTTATAATGGAATTTTGAGAGTTAAACAAGATGATGGATGTGAGTCTCTTCCTTATGAATCAGTCATGCTGTTATTATTACCTCTCTGGGCAGGATTTGTTGGTTGTTCTGGAATCCCTCAAACACCCCTGAGACTCAGGTCAGGGTAAGTAGTCATAGGCAGTGTGTGTCTGGCTGTGTAAGTATGCTGGAGTGAGGAGTGCCTAAAGGAAGCTAGAGCTAGGCAGACACTGTGGTAATTGGGCAAGAAGAAGGGTCCTCTGCCTCTTTCAGCTCAGGGCAGGGACTGGGAGGAGCCCAGGTGACGGTTTGTGCCCACTATATATAGCCACTCAGACATGCACACCCATCTATTTCCGTGTTCTTCCTCCTACTGGGCTGTGGGAGGGGAAAGAAAGTAGAACATCTAAAAATATAGTAGTGGTGGGGTGGGGGAGCATCTCCCAGAGCCTGAGCCTCAGCCGGAGGGATCTCTCTCATTTTCTTGTCTCTGTGCCTGAACCCTGATCTTGCCTCACAGTCGCCTTCGCTCCTTTTGGAACCTTAGGGATATTACCTCTGCCCATACTCATGCAACCTTTCCCTGGTCCCCTTTCTGTGGGTTTGGGGTCTTCCTGCCCCCATTTCACTTGGTGGAAACTGAGGCCTGGAAAGGACTTGCTTTGGTGGGTCCACAGGCTCCCAGGGTTCTGCCATGACCCCTCTGCATGCCCCCAATAGGGCCTTGGACTCCGGCAGGTTCAGGACTCGGCTCTGCCCTCACGCGTGACACTATCTTTCCTCTGAACCTCAGTTTCTCATATACATGGGCTAAATGAAACCATTACTGGTAGGTGGTGATGAGAACGGAGGGAGAGGTGCAGGTAAAGCTGGACGTGGGGCCAGGCACTTAAAAAGCACTCAGGCCCAGCCCGCAATTGGTGTGACAAGAGGTCAGGGTTCCATTCCCTGTTGGGGGCACATGCCTGGTTTGCAGGCTCGATCCCCAGTAGGGGGTGTGTAGGAGGCAGCTGATCAATGATACTCTCTCATCATTAATGTTTCTATCTCTCTCTCCCTTCCTCTTTGAAATCAATAATAAAAAAATTTTTAAAGCAGCTAGTAAGTCAGCCCTTATCACCTTTGTTGTTATTATTTTCTTCATCTTTGTCCTGGCAGCGAGTCCCTCTTTTCCTGTGGCCAGGGACTCTAAGCCCCATTTCCTGAAGCTTTGCTCAGTACAGTGTTGTTTAAGATGACTTTTCCTGAAGGCAGGTCTGCATCTCGGTGCACAGAATGAGGGCAGCCTGCCCACCACAGCCTTCAGGAGGTGACAACTTTGCTGAGGAAGGCAGGTCCAGTCTAAGGGTGAGTGAGCATCTGCCTCAGGCTAGGCTTTCACTCTGTGGGGAGGTAGAGTGGGATGGGCTTTTGCCAACCCCACTTTAACGCTGGGATTCTGGAGAGCAGAGAAGAAAAGCTGTGGTCCCTGAGTCGCACAGTCGGAATGGCAGTTCTGGAACAGAGGCTGTCACACAGTCGGAATGGCAGTTCTGGAACAGAGGCTGTCTGAATTCTCTGGATTCCCAAGTCTTTGGTTGTGGGGCCTCTGGTCTGCCTGTTTCTCCTGTGGACTGAGGAAACCTCCAGGGGCCTCTGTGAAGACTGAGCCCCCTACCCCCATTCTCCTTCATGGTGCTTTTTGATGTCTTACTGCTGCCTGTGTCTGAACCTGGTCATGCAAGGGGTCTGAGGGGTTGGAGCCTTCTGAGGTTGGGAGTGTGCTCCCCTGGGTTTAGTGAACACCCTGTAGGTGCCTGTGTGATGATGGTTCAGTGTGACAATGTCAACCTACACAAAGTGGGGAGACTAGTTATTGAAGCCTACGTTTCCATCAGTGAACATTAATTCATTCCCACATTTGTTTCCTTTTCCTCCATACCCACCCACCACCATACCAATGAGTTATTTTGACATTGTATAATTTTATCCATAAATGTTTCTCTAAAAGGCAAGAAGCCTTTTAAAATATAACCATAATTCCATTACCATACCTTAAAAGTCAAATGTTACCTGGCACTTTTTTTTAAATCTTTATTGTTGAAAGTATTACATAGGTTCTCTTTTCCCCCCTATTAACCTCTTCAAACCCACTCCCATCGCCCCCTCCCAGGTCCTCATCACACCATTGTCTATGTCCATGGGTTATACACATATGCATTCAAGTTCATTGGTTGATCTCTTCCCACCCACCCTCCCCGCCTTCCCTCTGAGGTTCAACAGTCTGTTCATGCTCCTATTCTTTGGGTCTATTTTGGATCATCAGTTTATTTGGTTCATCTTTTTCTGATTGGCTTATTTTGCCTAGTATAATACTCTCTAGGTTCATCCATGCTGTTGCAAAATGGTGAAGTTTCTTCTTTTTAATAGTGGCATAGTATTCCATTATATAGATGTACCACAGTTTTTTTTTAACCCACTCATCTGCTGATGGGCACTTATGTTGTTCCCAAATCTCAGTTATTGTAAATGCTTCTATGAACATAGGGGTACATACTAGTATATCCCTTCTGATTGGAGTTTCTGATTTTGGGGGGATAGAGTCCTAGAAGTGGGATTACTGGGTCAAATGGAAGTTCCACTTTTAATGTTTTGAGGAAATTTCATACTGTCTTCCACAGTGGCTGCACCCATCTGCATTCCCGCAGCATACAAGGGTTCCTTTTTCTCCACATCCTCGCCAGCACTTGTCATTTGTTGATTTGTTGATGATAGCCATTCTGACAGGTGTGAGATAGTACCTCATTGTTGTTTTGATTTACATCTCTCAGATGATTAGTGACTTTGAGCATGTTTTCATATGTCTCTCAGCCTTCTGTATGTCCTCTTTCAAAAAGTGTCTAGGTCCTTTGTCCATTGTTTTATTAGATGGTTTATCTTCCTTTTGTAAAGTTGTAAAAGTTCTCTGTAAATTTTGGAGATTAAACCCTTATCTGAAATAGCATTGGCAAATACACTGAGTGGCCAGATTATTATGATCTCTGAACGCATAATAATCTGGCCACTCAGTGTATATCCTATATAATAAAAGGCTAATATGTAAATGGTCCCCTCGACCAGGAGTTCGACCAGCAGGCAGACCATCCAACTGCCCATGTGCCTTCTCCCTAGCCAGGCTGGCCAGACTCCATCCATGCATGAATTCCTGCACTGGGCCTCTAGTGTGTGTGTGTGTGTGTGTGTGTGTGTGTGTGTGTATACTGAGTGGCCAGATTATTAAAAAAAACATTTTTTTATTCTTTAAAATATTATAAATAGTAGTACATATGTTTCCTTTCCCCCACTCTTGTCTTCCCGCCAGCCTCCCCTACCCCCCAGCACATGCCCTCACCTGTTCCCCCGCCCCAGTGTCTTGTATCCATTAGTTATGCTTATATGCATGCATACAAGTCCTTCGGTTGATCTCTTACAGCCCCCGGCCCCCACCCTCCCCTGCCTTCCCACTGTAGTTTGACAGTCTGTTCAATGCTTCTTTGCCTCTGTATCAATATTTCCCCCCTGTTTCATTTCTTTAAAAATACCTTGCATCTACATACTGGAAATAAATGTATAAGAACAAAAAATGTTTGAGTGTCAGTTTCAATGTCCAACTGTTCTGAGTCCCAGTTTCAAGGTCAAATAGTTCCTTATGTGTACATGTCAGCAATTGTATCTGGATGGTGGACATATGGTGGCAATGCAGGTTCCACCCTCTCTGGTTTGGTCCTGGACCACCTGCAGCAACGCACAGCTGCTGACTGCTAGCATGGCAAGGTGTCGTCAGGGTCTTCCATCTCTGGACTGTCTTCGCGGTTGGAACAGACCTGTCAGTTCCTCTTTGTTGCAAGAATTCATATGGTCTTGGAGTTGTTTTCTGAAAATATACAAACATATTCTCGACCAAAAATTAATAAAGAGATCTTTTCTGTAAATTAGACTTAGGATTCTTTTTATTTTTGCCCAAATGATTTTTCTTTGGCTTATTTTGACATCATGTGTGTTTTTCATGGGTGTCCTGCTGTTGGCATTGCAAATGGAAATTAATTTTCTGGAGTAAGAATTGTCTAGATGTGATTTGCTTACAAGATGTTTTTCTTTACATGATATTACCCTACTACTCCCCCCTCCCCATTTTTTGATTAATGGGGCCTTTGGAAATTATATATTGCAGTCTTGATAACTTTAAATTTTAATTTTTGTACAAAAATATGACTGCTTTAGGTTCTTTGCATTTTAGGCAATTTTACAGTAAGAAGAACTACTAATAGAAATTTTAGTTAATATTTTAGGAACAGCTTTTTGTCCAGTACACTTATGTTTTCTTGAGTATTCATTTATTTCACTTGGCCAATTTAAATTAATCTGAAAATTTGATTACTATTTTACTATCAAATTTAATACTCAAGCAATAATCTTAGTTAACCCTGTAAATATTAGTGGAAAGGATTATTTGCATTCTTGAGTAGGCCCTGAGCATTCCCGGTACTAGACTGAATTTAGATATAGGACAGTTGTTGCTGGCCGAGTTTCTGTCTGTAACCTGTGTCCCAAACTGAGCTGTTTGTGGGAGGCGAAGCAGCCATGGGGTAGGAGACCTCCCTTAGAAGGAGTGAGGGTTCAGGCCCCTGCAAGGTTAGAAGGTGAAGGTCTGTGCCCCACTACTGTTGACCTTCAAGTTCTCTCCTGTTGGCCCCTCTGTGACTGTGCCTGTCTTAAGTTGCTCCTTCTCTGAGGAATCTTACCCATCTCTGGCTAACCAGACATCCTCCGGGGCCAGACAGGGTGATGTGAGGTTCAGTTCTGTCTCCTTGGTAGTCTATGCCCCTGTGGCCTCCACGTCCAGTACCTGCCTTGGGATCCCCTCGCCTGCTGGCGGGGTCGCAGTACTGATCACATATCTCGAGAGACTCAGGTTTCTTCTCCAGAGAGGGCCCAGCTCACGCCATTGGGCGAGAGACAGATCCATGGTGCCAGCTGCCCAGAGGCTTCAACCACAGCTTGAACTGAAAGCTCAGGCAACAGCTCTGTGCACTTGGATTGTGAGAAGAGGGTCCATCTTGGCAAAAAGGGCAAGAAGAGCCAATATAGAATGCTCAAGTGCCTTCCCAGTGCCTTAATTCCTTCTGAAAGGGGTTAATTCCTTTCCTGTCCTTTTTTAAATTGCTGCCAAACTTTCAAAAAATTAGTTTGTAAGTTTCTTTGGGATAATTGTACAATATGCTGTTGTCAAATATCAAAAATTATAATGAGATTGTAGAATAATATCATGTAAGGGTATTATGGTGTCACAGGAGAATAAGGGGGGCCTAGCCTAAGGACTGGTGTCCGTAGGAGATGACAAGCTCTAGGCCATGTCAGTTCAATCTCAAACTAGCTGCTGAGTGGCCAGATTCTTATGGGTTCAGAAATCACAATAATTTGGCCACTCAGTGTATGTTCTCACATGCAGTAGGCTTTCTTGTTGTTTTGTTGATGGTTTCTTTTGCTGTGCAGAAGCTTTTTATTTTGATGTAGTCCATTTGATGATGTTTATTTTCTCCTCACTCTCCATTGCCCTAGGAGCTGTTTCGGTAAAGATATTGCTACGGCATATGTCTGCTATTTTGCTGTCTATGGAGTCTTGTAGGATTTTTATTGTTTCCCATCTTAGATTTAAGTCCTTTAGCCATTTTGAGTTTGTTTTTGTGTATGGTGTAATTTGGTGATGTAGTTTCTTTTTTTTTTTGCATGCCTCTGACCAAATTACCCAGCATGATTTATTGAAGAGACTGTCTTGACTCCATTGTATGCTCTTGCCTCTGCTGTCAAATATATATTTTTAATATTTTAATCTTTATTGTTCAGCTTATTAATTACAACGTTTCCCCTTTCCCACCCTATAGCTCCCCTCCACCTGGTACCCATCCCACCCTCTGCCTTTATCTCCCCCCAACTGTCCTCTTCCATAGGGGTATGATTTTTCTCCAGTCTCTTGTTGCACCTCCCACACCCCTTCTCTCCCCAAGAATTGTCAGTCCATTCCCTCTCTATGCCCATGATTCTATCATATTCACCAGTTTATCCTGTTCATCACATTTTTAATTCACCTGATTTATAATTCATTTGTTGATAGATGTGTAATTGTTGTTCATAATTTTTTATTTTTACCTTTTTCTTCTTCCTCTTCTTAAAAGAATATCTTTCAGCATTTCATATAATATTGGTTTGGCGGTGATGAACTCCTTTAGTTTTTTCTTATCTGCGAAGCACTTAATCTGACCTTCAATTCTGAATGATAGCTTTGCTGGGTAGAGTAATCTTGGTTGTAGATTCTTGCTATTCATCACTTTGAATATTTCTTGCCACTCCCATCTGGCCTTCATAGTTTTTGTTGAGAAATCTGCTGACAATCATATGGGTGCTCCCTTATAGGTAACTAACTGTCTTTCTTTTGCTGCTTTTAATATTCTCTCTTTGTCTTTTGATCTTAGCATTTCAATTATGATGTGTCTTTGTGTGGTCCTCTTTGGATTCTTATTGTTTGGGGTTCTGTGCGTTTCTTGAACTTTTAAGTCAATTTCTTTCACTGGGGGGGGGGGGTAGTTTTCGGTCACTATTTCTTCAAAAAGTTTTCATTATCTTGCTCTCTCCCTTTTTCTGGCACCCCAATAATTCAGATGATAGAATGCTTGAGGTTGTCCCAAAGGCGTCTTACACTATCTTAATTTTTTTTTGGATTCTTTTTGCTTCTTGCTTTTCTGGCTGAGTGTTTTTTGCTTCTTTGTATTTCAAATCTTTGACTTGATTCTTGCAATCCTCTAGACTGCTTTTAGGTCTTTGTATAATATTTTTTATTTTAGGCAGTGTATGCTTAATTTCTAGTTGGTCCTTTTTCATATCCTCTAGGGTCTCATTCATATCCTCCAGGATCTCGTTCATATCCTCGAAAGTCTCATTAAGTTCATTGGCCTTTTCTAGGAGCCTCTTGAAAAGCCTTATAACCATGGTTTTGAACTCTATGTCCAGTCGTGTTTTTTTCTCTCAATTTCTTTCACATCTGATTTCTTTCCGTGTCTCTGCATTGTGGCTGCTTTCTTGAGTTGGTCGATTAGCTTTGTGTGGTAGATGTCCTCTAAGAGACAGTGGCTCAGCCTCCCCAGTTACCTGAGATAGATACTCCTGCTGCAGCCCTTTATGGGTTGCACAGTCTTGTTGAAGTTAAGCCTAGATTATTGTTGTTGGCACTAGGAGGGTTTAACCTCCAGACCAATTAGCTGTGAGTATCAGCTGTGCTCAGGTTGGATGGGCAGAGTCTCTAGGCTGAGCAGGAAGCCTTGATTTTCATCAGCTCCACCCTATCCAGCAGCTGGGTCTCTGTGCCTGGTGGTAATGGCTGCATGCATGTCTGAGAGAAAGCTGCCGCCGAGCTCTACTTGCTGCTGGACAATTCAGCCTCTCCCCAAATGAGTCTGCACACCCAAAGTCTCACCCAGGGTTGTAAAACAATGTAGTCTGGGGGTTTCCCTTCTTTCATTTTTTGCCACTGAATGAGAGAGCAAGTCATGAGTCCTCTTTGCGCGCTTGCGCGCTTCTGCAGTTTCCAAGTTCATGCGCCTTCTCTGCAAGCTCGCAGACCTCTGTAGTGCCCTAGTTTCAGCGTGCTTCCTTCTTACTGTCCAGTTTCACCTTGTATAATTGTGGGTTCTCCAGACCTCACCCGGAACTGGGGAATTAGCACAGTGTCCACCTTTGCCTCCCTCCCTGTTCGAGAAAACCAGCCGGATTTGCAACCGCCCGCCCTATCCACTCGCATGCACACAGCTCCAAACCTCTGACTCCACGCGTATCCTCAACGCTGCCCTCTGCCACTCCTCTGAGTCACAGTGTCCTGTCTTTACTTTTATTTGTGGAATTTCCACTCAGCCAGCTTTCCAGTGATTCTGGGTGATGTTTGTTCTGTCGTTAAGTTGTCGTTTTGAAATTGTTGTGTGGGGCAGCAAGATAGGTGTTTACCTATGCTTCCATCTTAGTTCCCTACCTGCTGTCAAATATTAATTGAGCATAATGGCTTGGTTCGATTTCTGGGTTCTCTGTTCTGTTCCATTGGCCTATACATAAATTCTTGTGCCAGTAGCAGGTAGTTTTGAGAACTGTGGCTTGGTAATATAGTTTGATATCTGGTATTGTGATCCTTCCAACTTTGTTCTTCTTTCTCAGGATTGCTGTGGCTATTCTGGGTCTTTTTTTTTTATTCCAGATGAATTTTTGGAGAGTTTGTCTAAGTCTTTGAAATATGCCATTGGTATTTTACTAGGGATTGCATTGAATATATAGATTGCTTTGGGTAGCATGGACATTTTAATGATATTGATTCTACCAATCCATGAGCACGGAATATTCTTCCATTTATTTACATCTTACTCCATCTCTTTTTCCAATGTCCTATAGTTTTCTGAGTACAGGTCTTTTACATCCTTGGTTAAGTTTTTTCCTAGGTATCTTAACTTTTTTTTTAAAAATGATAAATGGGATTTTTTTTCTTTTTTTTCCTTTTTTTTCTTTTTTTGGTTTCTCTTTCTGTGAGTTCATTGTTGGTATATGAAAAAGCCATAGATTTCTGGGTATTAATTTTGTATCCTGCTACATTGCCAAATTCATTTATTAGGTCTTGTAGTTTTTTTGTTGGAGGCTTTTGAGTTTTCTATGTATAGTGTCATGTCTTCTGCAAATATGGTTAGTTTTAATTCTTCTTTTCCAATTTGGATGACTTTTATTTCTTTTTCTTGTCTAATTGATATGGCTAGTACTTCTAGTACTATGTTGAGCAGGAGTGGTGAAAGTGGGCATCTTGTCTTGTTCCTGTTCTTAGGAGAAATGGTTTTTGTTTTTATCCATTGAGGATGACGTTGACTGTAGGTTTGTCATATAAGGCTTTTATTATATTAAGGTATGATCCCTGTATTCCCACTTTGCTGAGAGTTTTTATCAAGAAAGGGTGTTGGATTTTGTCAAATGCTTTTTCTGCATCAATTGATATGACTGTGATTTTTGTCTCTCAGTTTTTTTATGAGATGTATCACATTTATTGATTTATGGATATTGACCATCCTTGTATCTCTGGAATAAATCCCACTTGGTCATGTGTATGATCTTTATAATGTCATGGTTCATCCAGTTTGCTAGAATTTTGTTGAGGATTTTAGCATCTATGTTTATCAAGGATATTGTCCAGCAGTTCTCTTTTTTTGTGGTGTCTTTATCTGGCTTTGGAATTAGGGTAATGCTGGCTTCATAGAATGAGTTTCTAAGTGTGCCTTCCTCTTGAATATTTTGGAATAGTCTGAGGAGGATAGGTTTTAGTTCTTCTTTGAATGCTTGGTAGAAGTCTCTTGCAAAGCGCCCCATACCAGGTTTGTTTGTTTGGTTGGTTGGTTAGTTGTTTTTGCTGGAAGATTTTTGATCACTGCTTCAATTACTTTGGTGGTTATTGGGCTATTCAGGTTTTTTAAATTCTTACTGATTGAGTTTTGGGAGCTTGTATTTTTCCAACAATATGTCCATTTCATATACGTTGTCCATTTTGTTGGACTAGAGTTGTTCATAGTATTTTTTTCATAATTGTTTGTATTTCTGCGCAATCAGTTATTTAACCTCTTTCATTTCTGATTTTACTTATTTGGGTCCTCTCTCTTTGCTTCTGGTTTATCAATCTTGTTTATCCTTCTAAAGAATGGGCTTTTGGTTTTGTTGATCTTTTGTATTGTATTTTTTGTCTCTATTTCATTTATCTTCGCTCTCATCTTTATTATTTCCTTCCTTCTGCTTACACTGGGCTTCTCTTGTTGCTCTCTTGCTAATTCATTGAGTTGTAGGGTTAGATAATTTATTACCATTGCTTCTTTTCTTTTTAAATTTAATAAATCTTTATTGTTCAGATTATTACAATTGTTCCTCTTTTTTCACCCCATAGCACCTCTTCACATGGTTCCCACCTTACTCTCTGCCCTTACCTCCCCTCCAACTGTCCTCATCCATAGGTGTATGTTTTTTGTCCAGTCTTTACGTACTCCCATATCCCTTCCCCCAAGAATTGTCAATCTAGTTCCTTTCTATGCCCCTGATTCTATTATATTAACCAGTTTATTCTGTTCATCGTATTTTTTATTCACTTGATTTTTAGATTCACTTGTTGACAGACATGTATTTGTTGTTCACAGTTTTTATCTTTACCTTTTTCTTCTTCCTCTTCTTAAAGAGTACTTTTCAGCATTTCATAAAATATGGTTTGGTGGTAATGAACTCCATTAACTTTTCATATCTGTGAAACTCTTTATCTGACCTTCAATTCTAAATGATAGCTTTGCTGGGTAGAGTAATCTTGGTTGTAGGTTCTTACTATTCATCACTTTGAATATTTCTTGCCACTCCTGTCTGGCCTGCATAGTTTCTGTTGAGAAATCAGCTGACAGTCGTATGGGTGCTCCCTTGTAGGTAACTAAAAGGGAACTGCTTTTAATACTTTCTCTTTGTCTTCTGCTCTTGGCATTTTAATTATGATGCGTCTTAGTGTGGTCCTCTTTGGATTCCTTTTGTTTGGGGTTCTGTGAACTTCCTGGACTTGTAAGTCTATTTCTTTCCACAGGTAGGGGAAGTTTTCGGTCACTATTTCTTCAAATAGATTTTCAGTATCTTGCTCTCTCTCTTCTTCTGGCACCCCCATAATTCTGATGTTGGTATGCTTTTGATTGTCCCAGAGGCTCCTTACACTGTCTTCAAAGTTTTGGATTCTTTTTTTCTTTTCGCTTTTCTGGTTGAGTGTTTTTTGCTTCTTTGTATTTCAAATCTTTGATTTGATTCTTGCTGTCCTCTGGTCTGCTGTGAGGTTTCTGTATAATATTTTTAAATTTCAGTCAGTATATGTTTAATTTCTATTTTGTCCTTTTTCATATCCTTTAGCATCTTGCTAAATGTATTGGCCTTTTCTAGGAACCTCTTGAAAAACCTTATAACTGTGGTTTTGAACTCTATATCCAGTAGTTTGCTTTCCTCCATTTCTTTCATTTATGAACTGTTTTTTTGTCTCCACATTTTTTCTGCTTCCCTGAGTTGGTAGAGAAGCTTTGTGTGATTGGTGTCTTCTAGGGCCCAGTGGCTCAGTCTCCGAAGTTACCTGAGGTGGACTCTTGGTGCACCCCCTTATGGGCTGTGTGAACAGTCTTGTTGTAGTTAAGTCTTGATTGTTGTTGGTATGACTGGGAGAAATTGACCTCCAGGCCAATTGGTTGTGAGGATCAGCTGTGTCTTGCTGGGAGAACTTCTGTGCTGGAGATACCCTTATGAGACAAGACTTGCAAAATTGCAAAAGTCTCTGTGTTCAGCTTGGATGGGGTGGAGTTTTAGGGCAGAGCCAACAGCCCTGGCTTCTCGTCAACCCGACCCTATGTGGTCCCTGGGTCTCAGTGTCCCTTGGTAATCGCTGCAAGCACCTACGAGGGAAAGCAGCTCTTGAATTTTGCCTGCTGCCAGACAGTCCAGTTTCTCCTGGAATGACTCTGGGTTCCGAGAAACTACCTGAAACTGAAGTTCAGTGCAGTCCGGAGCTTCCTTCTCCCTCCCACTTTAGAAAGCCAGCTTCACACTGAGCTGCCCATGCTCTCAGCAGTCAGTCCTCTCTGCGTGTGTGCAACTTCGGACCTCTGCCTGCCACAGCTCCCAAGTCTCAGTGTGTTTTCTTATTTCTGACAGTCCAGATTTCCTCCAAATGAGTCTGGTTTCCCAGAGTATCACCTGGGACTGGAGTTCAGTGCAGCCAGGAGCTTCTGTCTCCCTCCTGCTTTATTTTTATTTTTTATTTTTTATCTTTATTGTTCAGTTTATTAATTACATTTTCCCCCAATAGCTCCCCTCCACCCAGTACCCATCCCACTCTCCGCCCTTACCTCCCCCGCCGTCCCCTCCCATAGTTGCATGATTTTTGTCCAGTCTCTTGCTGTACTTCCCGCACCCTTTTTCTCACCAAGCATTATCAGTCCATTCCCTCTCTATGTCTATGATTCTGTTCTATTCCTCATTTTATCCTGATCATCAGGTTGTTAATTCACTTGATTTTTAGATTCATTTGTTGATAGATGTGTACTTGTTGTTCATAATTTATATTTTTACCTTCTTCTTCCTCTTCTTAAACAATACCTTTCAGCATTTCATATAGTATTGGTTTGGCAGTGATGAACTCATTTAGCTTTTTCTTATCTGCGAAGCACTTTATGTGACCTTCAATTCTGAATGACAGCTTTGCTGGATAGAGCAATCTTGGTTGTAGATTCTTGCTATTCATCACTTTGAATATTTCTTGCCACTCCCGTCTGGCCTGCATCGTTTTTGTTGAGAAATCCGCTGACAATCGTATGGGTGCTCCCTTATAGGTAATTAACTGTTTTTCTCTTGATGCTTTTAATATTCTCTCTTTATCTTTTGCTCTTGGCATTTTAATTATGATGTGCCTTGGTGTGGTCCTCTTTAGATTCCTATATTTTGGGGATCTGTGCACTTCTTGAGTTTTCAAGTCAATTTCTTTTGCCAGGTGTGGAAAGTTTTCAGTCACTATTTCTTCTAGTAGGTTTTCCTTATCTTGCTCTCTCTCTTTTTCTGGCACCCCAATAATTCTGATGTTAGTATGCTTGAGGTTGTCCCAGAGGCCCCTTTTACTGTCTTCAATTTTTTGGCCTCTTTTGGCTTCTTGCTTTTCCAGCTGAGTGGATTTTGCTTTTTTGTATTTCAAATCTTTGACTTTTCAGTCAGTGTATGCTTAATTTCTAGTGGTCTTTTTTCATATCCTTGTAGGCGTTGTTCATTTCTTTGTAGGTGTTATTTATTTCAGCATAGTTCTCATTAAGTTTCTCGGCCTTTTCTAGTAGCCTCTTCATAAACCTAATTACTGTGGTTTTGAACTCTATGTCTAGTCGTCTTTTTTCCTCCATTTCTTTCACAGCTGAGTTCTTTCCTTTTCTCTGCATTGTGGTTGCTTCCCTGAGTTGGTCCCTTGGCAGTGTGTGATAGGTATCCTCTAAGGAACAGTGGCTCAGCTTCCTTATGGTCAGCTCTAGGTCTGCCCTTCGTGGCACACAGCTTCCACATCTAAGGGGAACTCGGCGTCAGCCCTAGGTCTGCCCTTCGTGGTGCATCGCTTCAGGTCTGTGGGGCTCGCGGCGTCAGCTTATCTGTGCGGCTCACGGGTCTCGGTGTTGGGTGGCAATGTAAATCCACCGCTGGTCTCCCCGTTGCCAGACAACTCTGCCTCTCCCCAAATGAGTCTGCACAGCCAAAGTCTCACTCAGGGTTGTAAAACAAAGCAGTATGGTGGTCTCCGAGCAAATGAACAAGTCAAGCGTTCTCTGCCCACATTCTCTGCCCGGTTGCGCACTCCAGGACTCGTGCACTCTCCCCAAACACAGAGACCTCAGCCACGCCCGGGATAAAACCAGCCGGGCTTGCTGTCTGCCGCCCGTCCCTCACTGCTCGCTCGCGCTCCGAACCTCAAAGCTGTGCACCGCTGCTCCTCCTGAGCCACTGCTGCGTCCCACTTCTACTTTTATGTGTGGAATTTTCACTCAGCCAGCTCTCCGGTGATTCGGATGTTGTTTGTTTCGTTGTTAAGTTGTAGTTTCAGAATTGTTGCGTGGATGGCAAGATAGGTGCTCACCTATGCCGCCGTCTTAGTTGTCTCTGAAAGATATCCTTTCTCCCTCCTGCTTTAGAAAGCCAGTTATGCACTCAGCCGCCTGTGCATTCAGCTCATCCACTTCATGCACACATCACTGTACCTCAGCCTTTTGCAGCTCCTCTGAGTCTCAGTGTGCTTTCCTCTTTTCTTCTAGTTGTAGAATTTCCACTCAGCCAGCTTTCCTGTGGTTCTGAATGGTGTCCATTTTGTCTTTTAGTTGTAGTTTTGATATTGCTGTGCGAGGCAGCAGTTTAGGTGTTTACCTATGCCACCATCTTGGTTTCTCAGACCACTGTTTCTTCCTTCCTCCCTTCCTTCCTTCCTTCCTTCCTTCCTTCCTTCCTTCCTTCCTTCCTTCCTTCCTTTCTTTTTTTTCTTGGTTTCTCAGACCATTGTTTCTATCTCCCCCCTCTCTCCTTCCCTCCTTCCTTCCTTTCTTTTCTCTTCTTTTCTTTTCTTTCTTTTCTTTTCTTTTCTTTTCTTTTCTTTCCTTACATTTTCTTTTCTTTTCTTTCCTTCCCTTTTCTTTTCTTTTCTTTCCTTCCCTTTTCTTTTCTTTTCTTTTCTTCTTTTTTTTGCAGTTGGCTTGTAGAGTTATGAACTTCCCTCTCAAGACTGCTTTCATTGTGTCCCATAGATTTTTGATTGTTGTGTTTTTATTGTCATTTGTTGCCAGATTCTTTTTTTTTCTTTTTAAAATATATTTTATTGATTTTTTACAGAGCAGAAGGGAGAGGGATAGAAAGTCAGAAACGTCGATGAGAGAGAAACATCGATCAGCTGCCTCTTGCACGCCCCCCACTGGAGATGTGCCCGCAGCCAAGGTACATACCCCTGACCGGAATCGAATCCGGGACCCTTCAGTCCACAGGCCAATGCTCTACCACTGAGCCAAACCGGTTTCTGCCAGATTCTTTTTATTTCTTCTTTGGTCTTCTTTGGTCTCTCTCTTTGGTAACCCAGTCGTTGTTTAATAGCATGCTATTTAGCCTCCAGGCGTATGATTTTTTAAATTGTTTTTATTGTAGTTGATTTCTGGTTTTATTCTATTGTGAACTGAGATATTGCTTGATATGATTTCTATCTTATTGAGTTTGAGGAGACTTTGCCTGTGACCCAATATATGGTCTATCTTTAAAAATGACCCAAATTCACTTGAGAAGAATGTATATTCTGTGGCTTTGGTATGAAATGTTCTGAAGATGTCAATTAATTCCATGTGATCTAGTAAGTTATTTAAGACTGATGTTTCTTTGCTGATTTTTTGTTTAGAGGATTTGTCCAGTGATGATAGTGGGATATTAAAGTCCCCTACTATGACTGTATTGCTGTCTATCTCTCCCTTGATATCCTCCAGAAGTTTTTTTTTAAAAATGTATTTGGGTGTTCCTGTGTTGGGTGTGCATGTATTTACCAGAGTTATTTCTTCTTGTTAGATTGCATCCTTTAGTATTATGAAGTGGCCTTTCTTATCTCTTGTTAGGTACTTCACTTTGAGATTTAATTTGTCAGATGTAAGTATTGCTACCCCAGCTTTTTAAATTTTTATTCATCTGAACAACCTATTTTCATCCCTTCACCATCAGTCTGTGTGAGTCCTTTTTTCTGAGGTGGGTTTCCTGTAGACAGCAGATTTATGAGTCCTGTTTTCTTATGCACTCAGCTACCCTATGTACTTTGGGGCATTTAATCCATTTACATTTGAAGTTATTATTGATAGGTAATTGTTTGAGGCCATTTTTATTCTTTATGCTTGTGCTCCTTCTTTGCTTCCTATTTCTTCTTTTTACAGCAAACCCTTTAGCATTTCTTGCATTACTGGTTTGGTGGTAATAAACTCCCTTCATTCTTCCTTGTCTGTGAAGCTCCTGATTTCTCCCTCAATTTTGATTGATAGCCTTGCTGGGTATAGTTTTCTTCAATTCAGACCCTTCCTTTGCATGACTTTGTATATTTCATTCCATTCCCTTCTTGCTTATTGTGTTTCTGTTGAGAAATCAATTGCTAGTCTGATGTGGGGTCCTTTGTAGGTAACTTTCTGTCTCTTTCTGGCCACTTTTAAGATTCTTTGTTGTTGGTGTTTGCTAATTTAATTATGATGTGTCTTGGCATTGGTCTTCTGAGGTTCATTTTGTTTGGGACTATGTGAGCTTCTTAGATTTGTGTGAGTTTTTTCTTCCCTACACCAGGGAAGTTTTCTGTCATTTCTTCAAACAGGTTTTCTATTTCTTCCTGTTTCCTCTCCTTTTGGGACCTTTATTATGTAGATGTTGTTTCATTTTGTGTTCTCCAAAGTTCCCTTAGGCTCTCCTGTTTTTTTTTTTTTTTAATTTTTTTTTCTAGATGCTGCTATGCTTGGGTATTTTTTCCTATCTTGTTTTTTAGCTCACTGATGCAGTCCTCTGCTTTTTTTAGTCTACTGTTGATGCTTTCTATTGAGTTTTTCATAGCAGTGATGTCAGTTTTCATTTCTTCTTGGTTCTTTCTCATTTCCTCTTGTTTTTTACACATATTGTTGAATTTCTCTTTCATTCTTTTCAGTGATCTTATGACCATTTCTCTGAATTCTTTCTTTGACATATTGCTTGTGTCCATTTCATTCAGTTCCTTTTCTGGTGTTGCCTCTGTTTCTTTCATATGCGGGCTGTATCTTTGTCTGCCCTTGATCTCTCTTATTCAGGTGTCTGCTTATGTAGCTCTCTCTCTCTTGCATTGATTTGAAGGCACAAAATAAAACACAACAAGGCACAACACACAAGGCAGTGAACACAAATGTATTCATGTTACTAATAACCCCAAATAAAGTTGACCACTAGAGAAAGAGAATTAGGGGATAAGAAATAAAAAGGAGTGCAAAAATGATAGTGAGGAAAGAGAGTAAAAAAAGGAGGGGGGACAACTCTTTATATGGGGAGAAATCTTCAATAGAACCACTAATCCCCCAAAATGCAAATACCAAACCCCAGAGATGAATGCAAGCTATGAACAACAACTAATAACAAGTGAGGAGAGGAAAACAAGACTAAAAAATCAAACAAACAAAACACACACACACACACACACACACACAGAAACAACTTCACAAACAAGCACAAAAATCCCCTAATCTCATCAACAAGCAAGCAAACAACAACAATAGGAGAGAGAGAGAAAGCCAAGCAAAACAAAATGAAATAAAACAAAAAAAAGCTAGGACAAAAAACAAAACAAAACAAAACAAGAAAACAACAACAGCAAAAAAAAAAAGGGAAGAGAGAAAAATAATTAGGATAATGAAGAAATGGAAGAGAGATGTGAGTATGGACTTAGAGCAGGGGATTGGAAATTATGTATATGTAGAATGCATTTTTAACAGGGGGTAAAAAGAAGGAATAGGGAAAATATAAAGCAGGAATAGGGTAAGAGAAACAGGACAACAAAATGGGAAAAGTAAGAGAGTGTTGTGAGATAGAATAAAATTATGCTAAAGGAAAAATGAAAATAGAATCTATTCTCAATAAAATAAAGGGAAAATAAAATTACACTTAAAAATGGTAAAACAGTAATGGTAATTATACTGGTTAAAAATAAAAATATAATAATTAGGTAAAATCAGGTGAGGAAAAAAGAAAAAAATTAGTTTCTTAAGTAAAAGATGAAAAAATAAAAATGTACTGCAATGAATGTCACTCACTTCTCTGCTGTTCTGTTTGGCATGCCTGTTTCCTGTAGGTTGTCAGGATAGTATTGAAGTTCCCTATGTTCCACTGCTCCTCTATGTTGTAAGGCACAGTCCTGATTTTCAAGTAGGCAGTATTTCTTTGTTTCTTAGACTCCTTTACTTGTATTTACACAAGAGTCAATTTTTGAATCAAACCCCTTGGTGCCAGTGTTTCTTGATTGACCTCGGCGGCTAGAAGTCCTCTCTAGCCAATATTTAGATTTTTTCCCCCCGTTGCTCCTAATACTGGTTTGGGAGAATGGACCGCCCCAGAGATGGTTCTCTGATTGTTACTCCCCCTTCTGCTCCCCACGTTCCACAGCAACAACTTTCCCCTGCAGTGTCTTAGAATGTCTCCAATTGGGTGAACCTATGTACTGGGCTTAGTAATCCAGAGCAAGGATTTAAAGAGAAAAAAAGAGCCATACTAAGTGTGTGAACTCACCATTTTTACCCTGTGGCACTGCGTGCAATTCTGTGAACTTCTCTTGGCAGTATTTTACCCTGGAACTAAACATCTGGCACACTGGTAAAATTTCAGGGTACCCTTTTGTGCCCAGTCTAGTTATGGGTTGATTTTTAGAGTTCCCTTCCCCCAGTAGCCTTGCGGATTTCCTTCCACATTTGCAGATCACGCTAGCCCCAACAGACATGGATTTTGTGGAGCGCAGACTTCTTCCAAATCTCTAGATCCTGTTCATGTGTTTCTCTCTCCTGCCTGGATCGCAGACCTCACTTTTCCCTAAGCAAAATCTGAGCTTTCCGTGAGAAGGTGTAGAGCTAATTTGATACCGCGTATCTGCGCTGCTTGATATCCAGTGTTCCTGGATTCACAGCTGGTCCCTGGGTGTTGATAACAGCCACTATCCCCTTCAAGATGGTGTAGTCTCCAAGGCAGAGCTGGTTGCACTGGGAGAAGTTTCAGCATTGACTGCAGGACGCCTACCTTTGGGATTGGACCTAACTCGGCAGTTGGACATCCCTCACATAATCTGGGACTGCTGTCTCCTAACCACTCGCCTGCCTGCCTGATTGCCCCTAATCACTCTGCATGCCAACCTGATAGCCACCTAACTGTTCCCCTGTCAGCCTGATTGACTCCTAACTGCTCCCCTGCTGGCCCAATTGCTCCCAACTTCCTTCCCCTGTGGGGCTGAGGATACTGGGGGACTGTGGCTGGATGAAATGGGGCTGAGGGGACTGGGGGACTGAGGCTGGATGAGGCTGGATGCTGTGGGAACTGGGTCAGGAAGGACTGAGGGACCTGGGCACTCCAGTTGGATAAGGCAGGGCTGAGGGGGCTGGGGAATTCTGGCTGGATGACTGAGAGGACTTGGCACCACCATCTTGTGGCTGTGGGTGCTGCCATCTTGTGATAGCCTTATGGTCAATTAGCATATTCCCTCTTTATTAGATAGGATAGGTACTTGTTTGTCACCATTTTTGTTTTTTATACCTGTGTTCCTTCTTCACTTCCTATTTCTTCCTTTTACAACAGACCCTTTAGCATTATTTTCATTGCTGGTTTGGTGGAATAAACTCCCTTTTTTATCTGTGAAGCTCCTGATTTCACCTCTAATTTTGATTGATAGCCTTGCTGGATATAGTATTCTTGGATATAGACCCTTGCTTTGCATGACTTTTTATATTTCATTCCATTTCCTTCTTGCCTTATGTATTTCTGTTGAGAAATCAGTTGATAGTCTGATGGGAGATCTCTTGTTGGTAACTTTCTGTCTCTCTCTGGCAGCCTTTAAGATTATTTCTTTGTCGTTGGTGTTTGCCAATTTAATTATAATGTGTCTTGGTGTCATTCTTTTTGGGTTCATCTTTGGGTTTTTCCCCCCCAGTTGCTGCTCTGTTTGGGTATATTTTCCCTACCTTTCTTCTAGCTCACTGATGCGGTCCTCTGCTTCTTCTAGTCTACTGTTGATGCTTTCTATTGTTCTTTATCACAGCTATGTCATTCTTCATTCTTCATTTCCTCTTGATTCTTACACTGTTGTTGAATTTGTGTTCCTTTTCAGCATTCCTTTGACCATTGGTCTGAATTCTTTCTGTGACAAATTGCTTGCCTCCATTTTGTTTACTTCCTTTTCCAGTGATTTCTCATTTTCTTTCATATGGGACTGTTTCTTTGTCTCTTCATGTTCACTCTTCTCAGGGTGTCCAGTTACGTAGTTCTCTCTCTACTGTGTTGACTTAAAGGCACAAAATACAACACGACAAGACACAACACAAAGGGCGCCAAACACAAATGTATTCACGAGACCAATAACTTAAATAAAGTTATTGAGAAAAGAGAATTAGAAGAGAGAAAAGAGTGCAAAAATGATACTGAGAAAAGGAAACAATGTAGGAGAGAAAAGGAAAGAAAAAAGAAGGGGAAATATATATGTATATGGGGAGAAAACGAAACCCCCCCCCAAAAACAACTAATCCAAAAAAAATTCAAACAAAAAAGGAGGACAGCTGAATCTGAAGAGGCAGAGCTGATTTCCAGAAGGTAAGGTCAAGGAACTGAATGAATGGGGAAATGGCCACAATTCAAAATAGTGGAGGTAGAAAGAAAATGAATATATAAGAAGAAAAGCAAAAATCGAAACACTAACATACACACACACACACACACACACACACACACACACATACACACACTAATAAAAGAGAAAGATGCAAATTGACCATCACTTGGCAACACTCACCAGCCAATCAGGTGCAAGTATGCAAATCAACCCCACAAAGATGGTGGGTTAATTTTCATGCACTGGCACCAAGCAGCCAGGGGCAGGGCGGCTGCTTGTGTATGTGCCAGAATCAAGCAGCCTGGGTCCCAGGGACTGGCATCCTTGGGAGCCAGGATGCTATGAGCCTGTAGGCCCATGTGTAGGCCTGGAGCAGCTGGAGTCCCAGAACACTCCTGGCCGCTCCGGTCTTATGCTTGCAGGCACTGAGCAGCCGGGGGTGGGGCGGCAACATCCCTGGGACGCAGATTCTCTGAGCTGGTGTGCTTGCAAGTGGCAAGGGGCAGGATGGGAACATCTCCTGCAGTGAGTGAGCAGACAGCAGGGCCCTGCTTGCCCCTGGCTGTGGCAGCAAGGGGTGAGCATTTCCCCACAGGGCCCTCACACAGAGCAGACACCAGTGTGTCAAGCAGGCAGGTCTGCAAAGAGCAGAGAACCATGGGGAGCAGGCCTAAGCCATCAGTAGGACATTCCCTGAGGGCTCACACATTAGAAAGGGTGCAGGTTGTGCTGAGGGACCCATCCCCCTGTGTATGAATTTCCATGTACTGGGCCCCTAGTATATGTGTGTGTGTGTATGAATATATATATATATATATATATATATATATATATGAATATATATATACATATATATGAATATATGTGTTATATATAAAAGAACATATATATTAATATATGTATTTATATATGTATATACATTTTTTTCTTTAATTTATCTATCTATGTATTCATCTTTTTTTGGAAAAGGAGAATAGACAGTAGATAGGCCTGAGTTGGTGATTGAAACTGATTAAGCTATTAGTAGAAAAAAAGAACAAGCAAGGAGAGGAGAAACAGAAGCACCCTCCCCAAAACCCTGAAAAACCCCCCAAACTAACAAACAGTCAAATAAACAACAACCACAAGACAGAGAGAAAGAAAAAAAAAGGCAAAAAAAATTGGCTCATGAAGAAAGAGAAAAGAGAAGTGTGCATGGACTTGTAGCAGGGAGGAAGAAATTAGATATGTGAGGAAGATCAATTTTTAACACGGAGTAAAAAGAAAGGAGTAAAAACTAAAGCAGGAACAGGGTAAGAGAAACAGGATGAAAAAGGGGAAAAGTGAGGAAGAAAGTGTTGGCATAAAGGAATAATTGAGATAGAATAAAATAATGCTAAAAAAATAGAATGTAGAACACTAATCTAAAAATAAAATAAAATAAAGTAAAATAAAATAAAACCTAAATAAAGGTAAAATAATAGTAATGATAATAATAATAAATATAACAATAAAAAGTAAAATAAAGTGAGATAATTTTTTTGGTTTCTTAAGTGAAAGATAAAAAATAAAAAAGTGTAGTAGTAAAGGTCATTCACTTCAGTGGAGTCTCAGTGACCCAGGGATGCTGGTTAAGACCCCTCTCTACTGTTCTGCCTGGCACATTTGTTTTCTGTCAGGTAGTCAGCACAGTGTTAAAGTTCCCTGCCATCTACTTCTCTGTGTCATAAGCCACAACCTTGGTTTCAAGCAGGCAGGATCTCTCTGCTCACTTTGTTTCTCTGCCAGCTTTTAGTTATATTTATACAAGCATATATTTTTGACACAAAATATGTGTTATATATAAAAGAACAGAAATGAATAATTGTAATATATAACTATATTTACTAAACCAAAAAATAATTATTTAACTTACTTGCTTAGTGACTTCTTTGTTCATCTGTCAGTCAGTTTCTTTTGTTGGTCTTGACATTATTTAACTTGTGTGGGGTGCCGTGAACTAAGATAAGTAAGGGAGAGAGGGAATTTTTTAACTAATCTGCCTATTAGTGACTTTTTTTGTTGCTGAATTTCATTGGATAAACCTTCAATTGAAGGTTGGTATTTTGTTCATTTCAAGCCCAAGCAAGCGCTACTATCTTCATCTGTCAACCTGTTTCTTTTGTTGGTTTTGGTATTATTTAATGTTGAGAATGAGGTCTCACAAAAGTACATAGGAGGAAACATTGTAAGTAAAGCCATTGCTATATTTTTCAGGTTGCTAAAAGTGTCTGGTAATCGGTTCCAGGCACTCCAAATTTCCTGTTCGTAGTGGCACTCCTCTTGATTCTCCAAGCGGCACCTTTCCAGATTCTCAAGCTTTGACCTCAAGTCGACAAACACCTGAGCCCAGATGCTGTCCTGAAATTCTGCAAGTTGCATCTCCAAATCATCAGTTTGCATCCATTGGAAATCATTTAATTCCAAACTACTGTAGACTACTACATCAGGATACTAAATTATTTTTATGGTCTGTTCTAGCCTTCTAAATTGATTAAATCTATCACTGAACTGGTCAAGTAATGAGTCTAAAACATGCTGGTACTTTATGTACAAGTGTTCCATTTCATTTTGTACAGCTGCACTGGCCTTCTCAAAATACTTCGTTACTCGAGGAAAATACTTATAAGTTTTAGTTTCTACGTCTCGCTTGAAAATGTTGTTTACTTTCAAAAGCTTTTATATATCCAAATATAGCATCAATACTTTAGCCAAAACATTGTAACTTTAAGTTCAGCTTATTAATATGAACAGAGATCTGTAAAAAATATCAGGGTGTTGACCTACTTATCAACATTGAGCTGAGAAAAGTTTCCCAGATCCTTATCCTCAAGAAATACCTTAATTTCTTCAAAGCACTCCACAAAGCGCTCAAGAACTCTGCCTCGGCTCAGCCATCTTACATTATTGTACATCATCAGTCCACTGTAGGTGGAATCAACCTCCAGTAAAAGTGCAGAACATTCTCGTTTGTGAAGGGGGCAAACAGCTATTAAATTAACTACTTTTGTAACAACTGACAGTAAGTCGTTTCAGTCAGTGAATCCTGCCTTGGCACATAAAACCTTCTGATGGATAATACAATGAAAAGGCAAAATCAGATTCCAATAGCTTCCATAAACAATTTGACAAATCCAACTTTTTCCCCACCATGTTTGGTGCCCCATCTGTAGTCACTGACACAACTTTAGAGATATCAATGCTTAGGTCACGGAATGTTTGTATAACAACCTGATGTACTTGTTGGCACTGATACTAAGTTTATCAACTCCTCTCTCACTGTGAGACCATCAGAATATCAACCAATAATGGCCAACTGAGCATATGATGTGACATCAGTAGTTTCATCAAGAGAGAGCAAAAAATATTTAATATTACTTATGTCTCTCTTTAATTGATGTTGAATGTTTGTGTTCAGTCTCATTATTTGCTCTTTTATGATATTTCTACTGAGTGGTAACTCAGATATTCTCATAATAATTGCATCTTTATTCTGCATATCATGAAATAGAATTGGTACATATCTTAGGAGAGTTTCCTTAATAAATTTTCCCTCACTGAGTGCTTTTCCATGCTGAGCTATGGAGTGAGCAATGCTCAAACTCACAGATGTTAAATTTGTAGAGCCTTTTATAAATTTAAGGATGGAATTAGATTGGCTCTTATAAAGGTGTAGCTGCCTGGAAATGTATTCCTTCCTTGCATCTTCACATTTTTTTCAATCGCTGGGAATGATTATTTTATTTTTATTTTTTATTTTTTATCTTTATTGTTCAGTTTATTAATTACATTGTTTCCCCTTTTTTATCCCCCTATATCTCCCCTCCACCCTGTACCTATCCCACCCTCCACCCTCACCTCCCCCTCCCCAATGTCCTCTCCCATTGTTGCAATTGTCCAATCTCTTGCTGTACTTCCCACAACCCTTTTCTCCCCAAGAATTGTCAGTCCATTCCCTCTCTATGTCCATGTTTCTGTTATATTCACCAGTTTATCTTGTTCATCAGCCTATCAATTCACTTGATTTTTATGTTCATTTGTTGATAGATGTGTATTTGTTGTTCATAATTTATATTTTTACCTTTTTCTTCTTCTTCTTCTTAAAGAATATTTTTCAGCATTTCATATAATATTGGTTTGGTGGTGATGAACTCCTTTAGCTTTTTCTTATCTGCGAAGCACTTTATCTGATCTTCAATTCTGAATGATAGCTTTGCTGGATAGAGTAATCTTGGTTGTAGATTCTTGCTGTTCATCACTTTGAATATTTCTTGCCACTCCCGTCTGGCATGCATCGTTTTTGTTGAGAAATCCGCTGACAATCGTATGGGTGCTTCCCTGTAGGTAACCAATTGTTTTTCTCTTGCTGCTTTTAATATTCTCTCTTTATCTTTTGCTCTTGGCATTTTAATTATGATATGTCTTGGTGCGGTCCTCTTTAGATTCCTATATTTTGGGGTTCTGTGTACTTCTTGGGCTTTTAAGTCAGTTTCTTTCACCAGGTGGGGGAAGTTTTCAGGCACTATTTCTTCAAGTAGGTTTTCATTAACTTGCTCTCTCTCTTTTTCTGGCACCCCAATAATTCGGATGTTGGCATGCTTGAGGTTGTCCCAGAGGCCCCTTACACTATCTTCAATTATCTGAATTCTTTTTGTTTCTTGCTTTTCTAGCTGAGTGGATTTTGCTTCTTTGTATTTCAAATCTTTGACTTGGTTCTTGTGGCCCTCTGGACTGCTTTTAGTACTTTGTGTAATGTTTTTTATTTCAGTCTGTGTATGCTTGATTTCTAGTTGGTCCTTTTTCATATCCGTGAGGGTCTCGTTCATATCCTCAGAGGTCTTGTTCATTTCCTTGAGGGTCTCATTCATTTCCTTGTAAGTCTCATTCATTTCCTGGTTGGTCTTGTTTATTTCCTCATAATTCTCATTAAGTTCATCGGCCTTTTCTAGGAGCCTCTTGAAAAGCCTTATAACCGTGGTTTTGAACTCTATGTCTTGTCGTCTTTTCTCCTCCATTTCTTTAACACCTGATTTCTTTCCATATCTCTGCATGGTGGCTGCTTTATGTGGTAGATGTCCTCTAAGGGTCAGTGGCACAGCCTCCCCAGTTACCTGAGGTGGGTACTCTTACTGCAATCCTTTATGGGTTGTACAGTATTTTTGAATTTAAACCCAGCTTGTTGTTGTTAGCCCTAGGAGGGTTTGACCTCCAGGCCAATTGGCTGTGAAGGGAGATTGTGTTCAGGTTGGATGGGCGGAGTCTCTGAGCTGTGCAGGCAGCCTCACTATCAGCTAGGTCCTATGCGGCGCTTGCGGGTCTCTGTTGGATGGGGATGGCTGCAGACACCTCCAAAAGAAAGCCGCTAGTCTCTTCCCCTTGCCAGACAACTCTGCCTCTCCCCAAATGAGTCTGCACACCCAAAGTCTAGCCCAGGGTTGTAAAATAGATCGTTTCCGGGACCAGGAGACAAGTTTCCAGGGGGCAAGTCGCGGGTTTGTGCGACACTTGCGCGCAAACTTCTTTTCCCAGCATCCAGGTTTCTCCTCAGACTAGGAGACCTCTGCTTCGCCCCGCTTCCAGGGTGCGTCCCCCGGACCTCGGACCTCGCCTGGCACTGGGGAGTCTGTGCAGTGGGATGTCTCCACGTACCCCGGATCTTAGTCCTTGCCTGGCGCTGGGGAATCTGTGTAGTGGGACGTCTCCACCCTCCCCGTTGGCGAAATCCAGCCGGGGTTGCTGCTCCAGCCCTACAGCCTGTGCGCGAGACCAGGACGGCTCCTAACCTGTTTCCGTCTTCAAGGCTGCCCTCCCGCTGCTCCTCTGAGTCTCAGTGTCCCATCTTTACTCTTATTTGTGGAGTTTTCACTCAGCCAGCTTTCTGGCGATTCTGGGTGATGTCTGTTCTGCTGTTATGTTGTAGTTCTTAAATCATTGCGAGGGGCAGAACAATAGGTGTTTATCTATGCTGCCATCTTGGTTCTCTCTCTCTCTTGCTTCTGATAGCAAGTTGGCAAGAGTGGCTTCAAACTGAAATGATAATCACATTTGAAAGATGGTTTCTTTGGCTGACTTGGAGGAGAGGAAGGGGTTGCAGTCGGGAATGATTATTTTCAAAATGTCTATTTACATTCCACGTTCTGCATACGGTTACCATTTCAGGACATAGAACGCAAAATGATCTGCCATTTTTTTCTATAATGCCATACATCTCAGTCCATGTCTCTTAAAGGGTCAGCTACTGCTACTACCACTGCCTTTACTTAACCTTGGTTTTTTATTTTTGAGGTTCTCCATCAGGGGGCCAGTGACAGAAGATAGAATTATAGATAGCCTGTTAGCCCTGCAGGCAATTAGGAGTTAACTAGCCTAACAGACCACAAGATGGCACAGGCAACTGTCTTTTAGGAAAGGGCAGGGTTAATAAGCAGAAATAGGGATTAATAAGGATGCACAACAATAATAGTGGTGAAATGGAGTCTGCACTATGCTGCAAAATGACATTCCTTATATAAATTAAGATGGCTGCCGCTATTTCTAATGGCGGGAAACAGCACCCATAGCACAGGTCCTCGCCTCTCCTAGCCTCCCCCTCACTTATCTCAGTAATGATGTTCAATTAGAAATCCACGACACCCAGAACAGTAGATTGGATAATGGTTGCTGTGGTTATGTGGTTGCTGGTAATGGTGATCACAGGGTCCCCAGAGATGTGTCCCCCGAGGCATTCTGCTGCTCCCTGCTCCGCCGTCCGGAAGTGAGGTCACCGATCCCTTAATGGCCTAAATGCAAGTTCCAGGACTAGTCGCTCTGTGCCGGACTTCTGTTGTTTTGTCCTACAAACCTTCAGCACAGAGTGTCTACACTACACTACAGCAAATGTTTCATCCTTGGCATGCGGCCCCATACTTCTCTGTATGTGATCGATGCAGCCACATGTCATCGAAAATTGCTAGGCGTGTCAGTGCTGACACGGGTGTTATAGGTTCGCCATCACAGGTGTAGACTCTTCCATTTCCTGCTCACTCAAGACTGGATTGGAGGGACAGACTCTCCCAGAGCTGGTTTCCTGCTTGTCTCTCCCTATTCTGCTCCTCAGTTTCCACAAAATCCACCTTTCCCTGTAGTCTCGATGAGTGCTTTTTAATTGGAAGATACTATGTACTTGGCTTAGCAAGCAAAAGCAAGGAAGTAAAAAAGACAAAGAAACTGCTCATGGTTTTCTCTCACATCCCCTCTACCTCTGCACTGTGTCGCTGGTATAGAACTTCAGGCTGCCTTTCTGGGCACAGTCTCCCATGGTGTGGGCTTAGATCTCGAGTTCCCCTCTGCCAGCAGCCCTATGGAACTCCTTCTACGTTTGAGGGCTATACTTACCCCAAGGGCTATCGATTTGGTGGAGCACAGTCTTCCTCTGAGACTCTAGTCCCACTGCGCACATTTCTTCCTCCAGCCCAGATCCCACCTCTCTATAGGAGATCTCTGTCTTTTCCATCCATTTACTACCTCACCAGCTTTGTTTAATTTGCGAATTCCAGGTGGATGTTATTCAATTGAGCTGTTTCTTCTATCTGCTCTGTGGGAAAGTGTAGGACTTGTCCCCATATTCAGATGCTACCTTGTCTCCCCCTGGACAAGCTTTTTAGGCACCTGTGGCCAGGGAGGCTGGAATCTCAGGGGTTTGTGGGATTGCAGATGTGACACCTGGTCCCTGTGCGTTGTGGCTGTAGGGTCCCAGGAGATATTGGAGGACTCCCCGGGTGAAGGTGAGGCTGGACTTTTGATCACAGTTGCTCTCCCCTTTAAAATGGCTGCTCTAGGAGAGATTTCAGCAGTAGGAGAGGCTGCCCAGCCAGGGGCACCTGGTCTGCCAGTCCCTAACAGGTCTGTGGAGTATAACTGTCCCTCACTCACAAATAGACACTCCCCGCATGTCCACACACTGTCCGTTTGCTCTCTCACTCACATGCTGTCTTGCAGCCTGCCGTCCCATCGGCTGTAGGATCTCCCTAATTTTCAACATGGTCTAGTCTTCCACTTGTTTATATCTTCCTTCATCTCTTTTTCTCAACGTCCTGTAGTTTTCAGAGTACAGGTCTTTACCTCCTTGGTTAAGTTTATTCTTAAGTATCTTGATTTATTATTATTATTATTTTTTAAATTTTATTTACAATATAACTTATATTTAATAGTAGTACATATGTTTTCCTCCCCCCCCCAGTATCCTCCCCCCAACCTCCCTTACCCCCCAGCACATGTCCCCACCTGCCCCCCTCCCCACCCCAGAGTCTTTCATTCATTGGTTATGCTCATATGTATGCATACAAGTCCTTCGGTTGATCTCCCCCAGCATCTGCCTCCCCTCCACTCCAACCTTCCCCCTGTAGCTTGACAGCCTGTTCGAGGCCACCCTGCCTCTATATCAATCACTCTCCCCTGTTTCTTTTCTTCAAAAATATCTTGCCTCTGCATACTGAAAACAAACGTATAAGAGCAAAAACGTTTGAGTGTCAGTTTCAATGTCCAACTGTTCTGAGTCCCAGTTTCAATGTCAAATAGTTCTTCATGTGTACATGTCAGCAATGGTATCCAGATGGTGGACACATCATGGCAATGCAAGATCCATCCTCTCTGGTTTGGTCCTGGGCCTCCTGCAGCCACGCACAGCTGCCGACTGCTAGCATGGCAAGGTGTCGTCAGCGTCCCCCATCTCTGGACCGTCCTCGTGGCTGGAACAGGCCCGTCAGTTCCTCACTGTCGCAGGAACCCACATGGTCTTGGAGTTGTTCTCTGCAAACACACAAACACATTCTCGACCAAAGGTTAACAAAGGGATCCTCTCTGCAAAATAGATTTGGGATTCTTTTTATTTTTGCCTAAATGATTTTCCTTTGGCTTATTTTGACACCTCCCGTGATACTACAATACCCTTACATGATATTATTCTACAATGTCATTATAATATTTGATATTTGACAACAGCATATTGTTGTTGGGATATACAATTATCCCAATTAAACTTACAAACTAAATCTTTGAATGTTGGGCAGCAACTTAAAAAAAGGATAGGAAAGGAATTAATCCCTTTCAGAAGGGATTAAGGCACTGGGAAGGCATCCGAGCATTCTATATTGGCCCCTCTGGCCATTTTGCCAAGAGGGACCCTCTTCTTATTATCCAAATACACACAGCTGATGCGTGAACTTTCAGTTCGAGCTATGGCTGAAGCCTCTGGGCAGCTGGCACCATGGATCTATCTCCATGGACCAGTATCTTGATTTATTATTAATGGATTTTTTTTTTAGTTTCTCTTTCTTTTTAAAAAAATCTTTATGGTTCAGTTTATTAATTACATTGTTCCCCCTTTTCCCCCCTTTAGCTCGCCTCCACCTGGTACCCATCCCACTCTCCGCCCTCACCCCCCTCCACTGTCCTCTCCCATAGTTGCATGATTTTTGTCCAGTCTCTTGCTGCACTTCCCACACCCCCTTTCTCCCCAAGAATTGTCAGTCCATTCCCTCTCTATGTCCATGATTCTGTTACATTCACCAGTTTATCCTGTTCATCAGCTTATTAATTCACTTGATTTTTAGATTCATTTGTTGATAGATGTGTATTTGTTGTTCCTAATTTACACTTTTATCTTTTTCTTCTTCTTAAAGAATATCTTTCAGCATTTCATATAATATTGGTTTGGTGGTGATGAACTCCTTTAGCTTTTTCTTATCTACGAAGCACTTTATCTGACCTTCAATTCTGAATGATAGCTTGCTGGATAGAGTAATCTTGGTTGTAGATTCTTGCTATTCATCACTTTGAATATTTCTTGCCACTTCCAGCTGGCCTGCATAGTTTCTATTGAGAAATCTGCTGACAATCATATGGGTGCTCCCTTATAGGTAACTAACTGTTTTTCTCTTGCTGCTTTTAATATTCTCTCTTTGTCTTTTGCTCTTGGCATTTTAATTATGATGTGCCTTGGTGTGGTCCTCTTAGAGTAACTATATATTGGGGTTCAGTGCGCTTCTTAGACTCCTAAGTCAATTTCTTTCACCAGGTGTGGGAAGTTTTCGGTCACTATTTCTTCAAATAGGTTTTCATTGTCTTGCTCTCTCTCTTTTTCTGGCACCCCTATAATTTGGATATTGGTATGCTTGAGGGATGTCCCAGAGGCCCCTTACACTATCTTCAATTTTTTGGATTCTTTTGGTTTCTTGCTTTTCAGCTGAGTGGATTTTCCCTCTTTGTATTTCAAATCTTTAACTTGGTTCTTGGGGTGCTCTAGAGTACTTTTAGGTCTTTGTATAATATTTTTTATTTCAGTCAGTGTATGCTTAATTTCTGGTTGGTCCTTTTTTATATCCTTGAGAGTCTCCTTTATATCCTTGAGGGTCTCCTTCATTTCCATGTAGGACTCATTCATTTCCACGTTGGTTTTGATAATTTCCTTGCAGGTCTCATTCATATCCTTGAGGGTCTCGCTCATTTCCTCGTCTGTCTTGCTTATTTCCTTGTAGGTCTTGGCCTTTTGTTGGAGCCTCTTGAAAAGCCCTATAACTGTGGTTTTGAATTCCATGTCCAGTCGTTTTTTTCCCTCCATTTCTTTCACATCTGATTTCTTTCCATGTCTCTGCATGGTGGCTGCTTCCCTGAGTTGGTCAATTAGCTTTGTGTGGTAGATTTCCTACAAGGGACAGTGGCTCAGCCTCCCCAGTTACCTGAGGTGGATATGGGTTGCACAGTCTTGCTGAAGTTAAGCTCAGATTAATCGTTGGTAGCTCTTGGAGGGGTTGACCTCCAGGCCAATTGTCTGTGAAGCTCAGCTGTGCTCAGGTGGGATGGGCGGAGTCTCTGGGCCAAGCAGACAGCATTAGCTCCGCCTTATGCGGCCCCAGGGACTCTGTGCAGGGGGCAATGGCTGCCAGCACCTCTGAGAGAGAGCCGCTACCCAGCTCCACTGGCTGCCAGGGAATTCAGACTCTCCCCAAATGAGTCTGCACACCCAATGTCTCACCCAGCGTCGTAAAACAAAGCAGTCTAACCGTTTCCCGAATGAGAGAGCAAGTCGCGAACGCTCTCTATGTGGTCATGCAGCTACACTGTTCCCAAGTTCACGTGCAAGCTCGCCTTCTCCACAAGCCAGCAGACCCCTGCAGCACCTGAGCTTCGGTGTGCCCTCCCACTGTCCAGTTTTCACCCCGTATGATAGTGTGTTCCCTGAACTTCGTCCAGAGCTGGAGAATCAGTCCAGTGGGATGTCTTTGTCTCTCCCGTTCGAGAAAACTGGCCGGTTTTCAGCCGCCCGCCCTATCTGCTGGCGCGCGCTCCTCCAAACCTCTCTCCGCACGTATCTTCATCGCTGTCCTCAGCCGCTCCTCCGAGTCACAGTGTCTTATCTTCACTTTTATTTGTAGAATTTTCACTCGTCCAGCTTTCTGGTGATTCTGGATGATGTTTGTTCTTTTGTTAAGTTGTAGTTTTAAAATTGCTGTGTATGACGGCATGATAGGTGTTTTACCTATGCTCCCATCTTGGTTCTTTCTCTTCAGTTTCTCTTTCTGAGAGTTCACTTTTGCTGTATAAAAATGCTATGGAATTTTGGATGTTTTTGTATCCTGCTACATTTCTGAAATCATTTATTAAATCTAGTAGTTTTTTTGATGGAGTCGTTAGAGTTTTCTATGTACAGTATCATGTCATCTGCAAATAATGACATTTTTACTTCCTCCTAATTTGGATCTCTTTTATTTCTTCTTCTTGTCTGATCGTTATGGCTAGAACTCCCAGTACTATGTTATAAAAGAGTGATGAAAGAGGGCATTCCTGTCTTGTTCCTGTTTTTAGGGGAAACGGTTTTAATTTTTGCCCATTGAGTATGTTGTTGGCTGTAGGTTTGTCATATATGACCTTTATTATGTTGTGGTATGGTCCCCCTATTTCCACTTTGCTGAGAGTTTTTATCAAAAAAGAGTGTCAGATTTTATCAAATGCTTTTTCTTTATAATGATATGATCATGCGATTTTTGTCTTGCAGTCAGTTTATTTGCTGTATCACATTTATTGATTTGTGAATATTGTACCTGCCTTGCATCCCCAGAATAAATTCCAATTGGTCATGATGATCTTTTTACTGTATTGCTGGATCTGATTTGCTAAAATTTTGTTGAGGATTTTAGCATCTATGTTCATCAGGGATCCTGGCAGTTGGTATTTATTATCTGATTCACTCTTGAAAATGGACCTCAGGTGGGAGTTGGCATTGCCATTTAAAAAAATAGGAAACTGGAGGCTGAGAGAGTTCATAGACACTTGGCCTGAGGTCACACAGCTAATAGGCAGCCAAGAAGGGATTTGAACCTGAACCACTTCCCTCATTCCTTTGCCACTACCTACGGATCTTATGGCCCAGGCAAGGCTCTAGGCACATCTTATTGAAGAATGTCTGTGGTCCCAGCCCAAGGCTCAGCACAAGTGTGTGCTTGGAGCGCAGACTGCACTGGTCCCAGGGGTGAGCTGTCTCCTCTGGCCAGTGCTGAGATTTATGGGCATTAACAAGCCATTTAAAAAGCGCTGACAGCACACTTTGTGGGTCCTAGTTAAGATGTACTGAAAAATAAGCACCTTTTCAGGGAGGAAACTACAGCATGTTGGGGTGAAATACATCTACAGTGTCACCTATGCACATGTGTCATCCTGGTGAGGGAGCAGTGAGTGCCAAGCTTCACCCTCCCTAGGTAGTTCTGATGGCAGTAGGTGCTTGGTGAGCAGGTTAGCATCTCAAGCTCTACATGGGAAAGAGGAGGGATGTCTGAAGTTAAATGTCAGGATTGGGCAGAGTGGGGCATGTAGTTATCTGCTCTAATCTGTCCATTTTGCAGAAGAAGAAGCTGAGGCTCAGAAAGTGGAATGAAAGGTCCAAGACCACACATTCCAAGAGCTGTCCCCAGAAGCCCAAGGGCACCCTGTACCCAAAGGGGCTACTCCTGTATTTCTCTCCTTCCTCCTCATTCTACCTTGAAGCAGATGTAGTCAGGACCCGGGCAGGCTCAGAATTTGCTCGTTCACTAGATCCTTAGGCACCTCCTGCCTCTCTCTGGGCCTTAGTGGAAGAGTCATGATGCTCAGGTGGGACTAGGGGAGTGGAGCATTTCAGTGTTGGATGTTCCCTTACTTCCTCCATGGAAGGCCCCGGCACACACGGGCTGTGGCGGTCTCTGAAGAGTATGGGACTGGACCTCCCCCTCCCTCTCTTCCTTCTTTCCTTCCACAAATATTTTTTTAAGTGCTTACCTCCAGCCTAAGACTGTGATGGACAATGGGGAATACAGCAGTGAACAAACAAAAAATGCAGTCAAATGATCAAACAAACCAACCAAAACCAAGTCTCTGGCTGCTTCATGGAGCTCACAGTTGATTAGAGAAGCCTGAAACACATAAAGAAGGCAGCCACGCTGTAAAGCTGCTGTGTACATACTGCCCTGGTGCCTTTCATTCCCTGAGAGGGGATCAACCAGGGCAGGAGGGCGAGGAGGGCTTTCTGAAGCAGGTGACACGCAAGCTGTGCACTGCAGGATAAACAAATGAGCCGAGGTGTGTGTGAAGTGGTAGCTGGAGGAACGGGACGGCAGGCAGAGGGAATGGCATGTACAAAGGCTCTGTGGCAGGAGCTTAGGAGATGAGGACAATCAGTGTGGCTGGAATGGAGCATGCTTAGGGAGGTGTGGTAAGAGGTAAAGTGGCTGGGCCAGGCCTCTGTGCGGGCCATGAGAGCTTTAAGTGGGGATGGGGAGGGTCATTACTTAGATTTGTGGTATGGACAGATTTCTGGCTGTTATGTGGGAAGGTTGCCTGAAGTTTAGTCAGGAGTAGAGTGGGGTGGTAGTTAGGGGTGAATAGTGTGCATCCAAGTGGGAAGAGCTGGTGGCCTGGACCAGGATGCTGATGTGAGTGCCTACTGGCTAGTTGTCTGCTCCCCTTTATTTCTCCTGGGCCTGCTGGCCCAGAAAAGTATCTGTGGGTGTCCAGGAGGGACAGTGCTCTGGGACTCATTACTCTGTGGGAAGTGGAGGGCTAAGGGGATGAGGTGGGTGCCTTTCTCAGATGGGTGCCCTCCTTCTCTAGGAAGCCAAGCATGGATATTGCTTCCTGAAATGCAACTCAAGAGGCATCTGGGCTGTGAGAGCGTGAGCACTGAGGGTGTGACATTTACCTTATCACACTCTGTTAAGTGTGTATAGATGGGGTCACAGAGGAGCCAGTGCCCTGTGAGGGGAAGAAGCAAGAGGAAAAATGGCTTGCTTTACTTCATTATGACTGACGGTGATAGCTTGCATCTTTAGCTGAAAAGTATCTATGGATTAAGGACTGCTTTTCTTAATCAAGATAATTATGTTAATTAAAATGTTTCCTTTATAGTAGTTCTGATTAATAAAGCAGTTTCACAGCTCATTCTAACCTTCTGTTACACAGGCAAGGAGGCCCTTTCTCAGCAATTATGGATCTTCACGCAGATTCCAAGAGGCACCCTGCTGTCGGGTGGCCTGGTGGCAGGCAGTTTGTTTAACACGTGTGGGGACAGATACAGGGAGAGGGGCAGGCGAGTGGACCTGGCAGGAGGCTGGACAGGCCATGAGGGGTGAGGATAGAAATGGGGTGCTCCAGTGCTGGGGAGTCTTCTGGAGAATAAAAATACCACTTTTTTTTAGTTGCTCTTTACTTCCACTGAAAAATGTGGGGATAATTAATGAACTCCCAATTAAGGAAATTATTTGTGGGAGAAAGGTGCCAGCGCCAAAGTGATTCTGGAGTGAAGGGCAAACTGGGGGACTCCTCCACTCTGGCCTTCGTAAGCTAGGGGGGATAGTTGGAAAGTGGAAGTAGCTGGGGGCTAAGAGGGAGGTATTCTTAATAAAGTGGAGTGGTTGTTGGTATGCCAGGATAAGAGATGGAGTGCAGGAGGGACTGGGGTTGGGGAAGGCAGGTAGGAAGAGGAAGAAGGGCTGATTCCTATTTCTCACCCCCAGGGAAGCTGAGCTGGGAGGAGTGAGTGGGGCCTTGATGGCAGAAATCTGAGCCTGGGCCTGGCTTCTCCACCCCTGATGCCATTTTTCACTGACACAGCCTCATGGTCTCAGCCTTGATTCCTCCATCTCTGCCTGGGCCAGAGATCCCAAACCGTGGCTCAGAGACAGAATCTGCTCCATTGATGTGTGTGTGTGTGTGTGTGTGTGTGTGTGTGTGTGTGTGTGTGTGTGTGTATGGGTTAGAAGGAGTATGTGGGCAAGTCTGTGTGCATCATGTATGTGTAAGAGTGTATATGCGACTGTTTATGTGTTTATGTGACTGTGATATGAATGTATTTGTGCATTTATGTGTGCAAGTGAGTGTGTATGAATATGAGTGTGTATGTGTGTAAGCGTGAGAGTGTGGATCATGTATGTGTGTGAGTATATATTCAAGCCACAGAATGTGGTAAAAATCTCAGCCCATAGATCTGGGAATATTGAGTGTTTCCCATCAAAATCAAGCTTTTGGATGTATTCTGAAATGTCAGAAGTCCTTGACTCTCCACCGCCAGGAGCCCTGGGTAGGCAGAACAGTAGCTGCTCTTACAGAGCCGTCTTCTTCTCCATCTCCATTACAGCCTGACCTCGAGGCGTGAAGTCCTGGTCTCAGAAAGTGAGGTGGGGTTCTGGTACCTGGTGACTCTGTGGGCAGCTAAGGCCTGTGAGGATGGGGGGATGGTATGGAGAAGGGCATTTAGGGGGCCCCAAAAGGGGGAACATCTCAACTGACCACCATGCCCTCCTCCTGAGAGGATTGAGTATAGATGGGGTCACAGAAACCTCATGTATAAGTGTCTCAGGTGCTGGAGGGAGACTTTGTGGGCTTTCTCACTCCATTCACACCCAGCCATCCTAGTCCTAGAAGCTGCTCTGCCCAGTCATGGTCACAGCCAAAGGGGTTCAAAGCTGGGGGCTTACTCTCTCAAGGAGGCAGTGAGGACAGGGTTGCAGATGTCATAGCAGTGAGGCCCTAGCATGGAGAGCTGACTGCCACCCCTCCTTGAGACCCCAGCAATCTGCTGCACATCTCTCCCCAAGCTCACCAAGGTCATTGTCATTGCCATACTTATTTACGAGGGCTTTGGCTCCAATTCTGCTCCTGCCAATCCAGGCCCAGCCCACCAAACACAGCTTGGCGCTTGTTTATCTTCTTGCTCTCCTCTAATCCCAGCCCAGTCCTGAGTTCTCTTGCTGCCTAAAAGGAGGAAGTAAGCTGAGGGATTCTTTTTTGAATATGCTGCCTGGTTGAAGAGGAGGCTGTTGCAGTCAGGGAGGCCCCAATAGCCCACAGACCATGTGGACTAAAAGGGGCAGGGGCTTGTCCAAGGTCATGCAGCCTGGAGCCATGGGCTGGGGAAGAGACATAGCCCAGGTCCCTGACCCCAGGGGTGTCTGAGGGTGGCCGAGGCCAAGGACTGAGGCTGAGGGATCCCCATGGCCAGAGGAAGAGATAGATGCTAGAAGCTCTCTAGACCATTGGACCTCTCTTGAGAACTCTGCACACTAACTTCTGGCCCACATATTTGGGGCCTGATATTGGAGTCCCGAGGCTTGCCTGTGCACATGCGTCTGAGCACTCACACATGTATGTGTGTGGGAATGTATACACACATGTGTTATCAGGTGTACGTATACAAGTGTGAACATTTGTACTCATGTCTATGTGCTGGTACATGTACACAAGTATTGAAACATTCCTGTATGTACACATGGGTATATGCAGCCATATGGTTACACATGTGTATGTGTGTGTGGAGTGCTCCTGTATATACACATCTATGGTCATGTATATGTGTGTGTGCAAGTGGCTGTGTAACATGTGTGTCTGGGGTGCTGTACCCCAGTAGTTCTGCCCCTGCATGTTCACATGTGTGTCCTCTCATGCAGGTCTGTGTTGCTGATGGGCCCTGCAGGCCCCTCCTTAGGCCCTGGAATAGGGAGGCTGTCTAGGCGGGGGGTAACAAGTCAGAAATATGAGCTCTGGCCTATGTTGGAAGCCTGTCCCCTTGGGAGGGAGGCACCATCTCCCTAGGTGTCCTTGTTTGGAGAGAGCATGAGCTGTGTCACCTGTCTGTGACTCCACTGTCCAGGTGTGCCAAGAGTAGGGCAGGGACTTCCTTGCGTCCACTCTCCTCTGAGACCCCGTTGGGGGCAAGCCCCTCCTCAGGTGGCAAAACCAAACCCCAGATGTGCAGTGGGTTTGAGCAATGCAGAGGAGGGCCTTGGACCGGGCCTGTCTGTTGGGCCCGCCTCCTCTGTGAGACAGTAGCCTGAACCTGCCCAGAAGGAGCTGCCCTGGCCCTATCCCAGGCCAGCCCCACCCTCTTCCCACCAACACAGCTAAGGCAGAAGTCAGCTAAGCCCCCATGTCCCTTCCCTCCCAACCCTCTCCCCCATTATCTGACAGGCTCTTGGGCTAAGCTTTATGACCCTCTGCCAGGAGAGAATAGAGTTTTCAAAGACAGGCCAATTCCGACTGCTGAGATGTGGAGTGCTAATGGCTGGGTACCACTTCTGGGCAGGAACACCCCTGCATCTCAGTAGATACAGTTGGCTCCTAGACAGGCTGGCTGGGACCTGGCCTGCCACTCCCACCTCAGCCTGCCTAGGGGGCTGCCCCCTCTCACCTCTACTATATTTATGTGCCTGTTTTATGATTTCAATTTTTAATGCCTATGCTCTTTTAAGACACTTAGTGCTTTCGAGTGGAACATTTCCTTCTAGGACCTGAGCACAGATTGAGGACAAAGCAATAAATCAACTAATAACTGGAAACTCATTTTCTGCTCCACAGCAAAGAGTTAACCCCTGCCTCACTGCATTCCTCTGGCACAGGTGGCCGTGAGGGGGCTCAGTGAGCTGGTAGCTGAGCTGGGACCCTATTGCTCTCTGCACAGACTTTCCCTCTCTTCTCCCAGTTTCTCTCCTACCTGCCTTTGTTTCCCTCTTTTTCTTCGTGTTTTCTCTTCATATTCATTTATTTAGGTCCTGCTCAAAGCTAGTAGGATAGAGATGTCTGGAATTGGGGGTTGTGGAGGGGACCAAGAGATAGTGTGAGAAGGGTTTGTTGGAAACTTCCTAGGCCTAGGAGCTGGCCCAGTTTTGCCCTGACTTGCTATGTGACTTACGGGGAATGTTCAATCCTCTCTGAGCCTCCAGGTCACCACCTATGCAAAAGGGTCTTACCACTTGGGCTGACCATGATTTGATTTTTACATTTGGGACAGACTTGACAGCAGAGGTGGGCAGTGCCTGAGGTTTTCCACTTCCTCCTTGCCCATAATTGCTAGAGAGGGGAGAGATGAGACTTTCAGGCCTTGGGACTGGTAGTGATCTTGATGCCTCTTCTTTCCTTTGCATGTATAAGCCTGCATGTGTTAACTAATGCCGGTGTGTGTGTGCATGCGCATATGTGTGTATACTTCTCCATGTGTCTTGGCCTCCAGGGTCGTGAAGCACCACTACGGATGGATCCTAAGCATTCCCTTAGGATGGTTCCTGATCCTCTGCAGCACTTGTGAAAGGGCTCAGAGTGGGGAATCACATCTGCGTTGAGAGGCTGAATGGTGGAGGTTGAAGGGAGCACAAACTCTGGGACCACACTGCTGGGGTGCAAATCTGGCTTTCCCATTTATTGCCGTGTTACCTGGAATACGTCACTTAACTTCTCAGGGCCTCAGATACCCCTTCTGTAAAATAGAGATGAACAGTGCCTCCCTCCTAACTTTCTTATACCGGCTAAATGAAATAGTTGCCTATAAGATGCCCAGTACATGTAAATGCAGTGTGAATGGTTACTGTCATTATTGTAAGACACACACACTCATATATAGCATGATCCCCTGCCCCAACTCACTGATAATGAAGTACCAGAGATGCACCTGGTGTGCTCCACAACTTGCAAATGAGAAGGAGCCCAGTGTCCATCAGAGCAGCCAGGGGTGGCTTCCTGGAGGAAGTGGCACCAGCAGTAGGCCTCAGATAGACAGAGAGTAGAGTGGGTGTGTGAACTTGTTGGGGAAGGACAGAAAGGATATTTGGAGCATGCCAAGGTCCAGATGGAAGTGTTTACATTGATTCAGAGGTAAATAGAGAAGCTAATATTCAGCACTGCATGCAGATATCTTATATGTATTATCTTTCTGTGGAGATGAGGAGTCTGCATTTGAACACATATATAACTTGCTCAGGGTCAATCAAGCTATCAATGGCAGAGGTGGGATTTGAACTTTGTGTGTTTGACATTGAAGTTCTATTCTATTCATGGTGCAAGTTCCAGCACTGGGAAAGGGCAGCTAGTTTAAACCCTTTCCCATAATGCCCTACTTTACCCAGACACCTCTGATAATGGAGCTGACTACCTTTCAGGACAGTTCATGATTTTTAAAAATGATTCCATGCATTCTTAACAGTGAGATTCAAGGTAGGCCCAAATCTAGTTACCATAACTCACCCTTCATCCACTCCATAACCTCTCAGCCACACCCTGTCCATGTAGGCCCAATGACTGCCTGGTGGGCCCACACTGGTACGCTGCACCATTTCCTCCCAGAGTTCCACTGACATGAAAGGAATGGAAAATGCCTCATGCTGAAGACCTGCAGTGTGCTGGATGCACAGCACATCCCACATTTGACTGAGGTCACCCTGTAGAACAGGCTGGGTCAAGCTCCAGTGCCCAGCCCTGAAGTGCAGTGTCCCATCAGCCAGGTTGTTCACTGGCATCCAGGGCAATCTTGAGTAGTGTCCAGTCCCAAGAGTTTGGTTTCCAGAGTATTTATTTTTTAATTCTCACCTGAGGATATGTTTATTGATTTTTAGAGAGAAAGGAAGAAAGAGGGAGGGAAGAAAAAAAGATCATTATGAGAGAGAAACATTGATTGGCTGCTTCCTGCATGCTTCCCAATGGGGGATTGAACCCGAAACCTGTGTATATGCTCTGACCATGAATCAAACCCACAATATTTTGGTGTATGTGACAGTGCTCCAACCAACTGAGCAACCTGGCCAGGACAATTCCCAGAGTATTTAAGTGGATGATTCTTCTAGGTTATAACTTTTGCACATTATGGCTGATGTCTTCTTGGAGCCATAAAACAGCAAATTTTTCCCACTGGAAGCAGCTCCCAGGAAGATGTAGGAAAACAATCATGTCATCCAGTCATCTGGATATCAATGACTATTTAGGGGAAAGTGGCTTGTGTGGGTTTATTGACATGTACCCCCTCTCCCGCTCCCCCCCCCCCCCCCAGCCCAGTGCACAGGTGAGCCAGCCTTGTCAGGTGGCAGAGAACACACTGCCTGGGGAGTTGATGAGGGAGGGCTTGTCCATTAACTCAGCAAGCATTACTGAGTGCCTACTATGCACCAGGTGCTGATCGGTAGGAAAGGCAGACACTAACAATATAAAGGCTAATAAGGAATTTGAAATTGCTAAGGATGCAGTGACGGGGAGGAATGGGGACACATGTGAGGTAAGGCCCAGGCCTTTCTCAGGTGAGGGAGCACATGTGGGAAGGCCCTGTGTGCGGAAGAGAAGGCTATGTAACAGGGGAGGAAGCCTCATGTGAGGACATTTGCATGGGCTGTGGTAGGGGCACTGAGATGTTTCCCAGGGGGCAGTGAGCAGCTATTGATGGGTTAGATAGGGGGAGAGGTCTGATCTGTTTATATTTTTATTTTATTTTTTATTTTTTTAAATGAAGCCTGTTTTATTATTATTATTTTTTATTTTATTGTTTTTTTACAGAGAGGAAGGGAGAGGGATAGAAAGTCAGAAACATCGATGAGAGAGAAACATCAATCAGCTGCCTCTTGCACGCCCCCTATTGGGGATGTGCCTGTAGCCAAGGTACATGCCCTTGACCGGAATCGAATTCGGGACCCTTCAGTCCGCAGTCCGACGCTCTATCCACTGAGCCAAACTGGTTTTGGCATGATCTGTTTATATTTTTAAAAGATCTCTCTGGATGGTGCAGGAGGGGCCAAGAGGGGAAACAGGGTAAGGCAGAAGTGATGGAAGCTTGGGCTAGAATGGTAGCCATGAGGGTAAAGAGAGGCAGATGACTGCAGACCTGCCTTGGAGGCTGAACTGGGGGTGGGGATGGGATGTGAAGGAAGCAAGGAGGACAGTTCATTTCCTGATTGATATGGGGAGACCATGGAGGTTAAGGATTGATCAGATCAGACAGAGCTTGTTCTTGACTGCCTCCTAAAGCAGAGCCGTCCATTGTAAGTTGGCCTTACCAGCCTGGAACTCAGGGAGAGGGCTGAGCAGGGGGTGGCGGTGCAGGAGCCAGCAGCTGCAGGTGGTGTTTATGGACGTTGTGCAGATTGCCCAGGAAGAGGTGTGGATGGTGGAGAGAAAGAACTAAGCCTGGATCCTGGGCTCAGCTACATGGAGAGCTGATGGAAGAGCAAAGCCAGCATAAGAGGCTAATGGCACATTCAGGAAGAGGAGGAGAGCCAGGATGGTGTGGCATCCCAAAAGCAGAGAGAGGGTTCCAAAAGGAAGTGCCAAGTTACCATTGTCACTGCTGTGAGGGAGTGGGGAGATGTCCATTGCATTTGACAACATGGAGGCCATGGGGCTGGGCTGAGAGATTTGGGCTAGAAGATCTCAAGGCAGGTCTGCAGTCTCTGGGCTGAAATTGTTGCGAAGGGGTGGACAGAATCCAGTTTAAAGTGGGCTGAAGACAGGGAAGAGAGAAAGGGTGTCATTGATTCTCCCTAGAAATTTTGTGTAGAGAAGAGAAATGAAGTGGTGACAGAAGGAGGAGAGTCCCAGGAAATCTCAGGAATGTACAGGCATGTCCTGGACTCTTACCCAGCCGTCCTCAGTGTGTAACTCTAGGGAAAGATCAGACTAGCTCACAATCAACATTGATACAATCCACAGAACTTATTCAAGTTCCCAGTTGTACATGCACATGTGTGTGTGAATGTGCACATGCTTGTGTAGTTCTATGTAATTATGTCACATATGTAGCTTTGTGTAACCGCCACCACAATCAAGGCACGGAACTGTTCCATGACCACGAGGTTCCCTATGCTACCAGAGCCCCCTCCTCTCACAGTGGCCCTTCCTCCAGCTACCACTCCTTTGTCCTGTATCTCTGTAGTTTTATTTAGTGAGTGTTATATAAGTGGTATATATAGTTTAGAACTTTTGGAAATTGAATATATTTTTTTAAAATATATTTTATTGATTTTTTACAGAGCGGAAGGGAGAGGGATAGAAAGTCAGAAACATCGATGAGAGAGAGACATCGATCAGCTGCCTCTTGCACGCCCCCCACTGGGGACGTGCCCGCAGCCACAGCACATGCCCTTGCCGGAATCGAACCCGGGACCCTTCAGTCCGCAGTCCAACGCTCTATCAACTGAGCCAAACCGGTCTCGGCGAAATTGAATATTTTTTAATGCAACATAATTAAGGGAGGGGATTTTTAAAGGACAGGAGATGCTAGGACATGATTGTTTGCTGGTGGGAAGGCCGAGGGATCCAATAGAGAGGGCAAGATGAGTAATGCCGAAAAACAGCAAAGGATGGAACTTGACTCTTGGACCAGAGGAGATGGGTTCAGAGGCCAAGTGAAGTGCACGCCTAACCTTTGACATGTAGCGTGACTCCTTCTTAGGGAGTAAGAGGGAACATGGGCAGAGCAGGCCAGGGACATGAGCTGAGACGGCTCTTGCCTTAAGATCATGGAGGGCACAGCTTTCCTAGCAGGCTCATTTTCTCCAACATTTGACTCTGCAGGTGAGGGAGTTGTCAAGAGCGTGCTGGTTGTGTTCATCTAGGTTGGAGTTTCATGAAAGTATTGCCAGGGGGAAGGGGTCAAGGCATTTGAGGGATTAATTAAACTGATGGACTGTGGAGCCCAAGCTAGGCAAAGGGAGAAGAGTGGATGTGGAGAGAGAGGTGTGAAGTTCTCAATTAGGTGAAAGAATTGTGGTAAGAGGATTGTGGGGGTCACTGGAGGGCTGGGTTGGGCAGGGAGGCTATGACCAGGAGCTGTGGTAGAGATGAGGGCCAGGCTGTGCCTGGGATAGAGGCTAGAAGGAATGGAAATCAAAGGTTACTAGAGACAGGAGGTCATAGAATGGAGAGCACCGGTGCTGGTCATCCCTAACATGGTGAAGTCACCTAGAGACGTCAAGGGCTGATGTGCAGAGGGAGATGCAAGCCTTATGGACCAGGGGAAGTGGCCAGGAAGAGAAGCTCTCCCAGTGTCTCCCAGAGTACCGAGGGAGGTCAGCATCTATCAGACAGCCTTTACTATGAAGGAACATAGGTGACATTATTTTGTCCTTTCTCCCCTATGAGACTGTCCCTATACCACAGTCTCATAGAGGAGAAAGGACAAAATAATGAGCAAAGATGGTAACAATGGAATATAGGTCAAGAAACAGTTGCTCAGGACAACAGAGATTTGGGCTAGAAGATCTCAAGGAAGGAAGAAAAGGTCCAGTGACTGTGGTGGTAAAGGAGGAACAAGGGTGAGATGTGTTTTGAAGCATGGTGTAAATTTATCGAAGGGGCATTCCAGGAGCAAAGCCCCAGAGAGGGTTTGGGGTAGATATCCATGAGAGCAGCAGATGTGGGAAGGCCAGGTGTGCAGGCTGGCTCCTGAGTTGTCTCATCTTCTCTGAGAGAGGTGAACCCGATGCCCCTACGGCTTGTGAGCAGATGTCAACAATGGGAAATGGGCCGGCGGATTATCTGTGGACCTGTGTGTGTCCAAGCCATCAATTGCTGAGGCAAAGGGGCCTGCAAGCCAGGATTAGGGGAGAGTATCTGCAGGGTGCGATTGACCAGCTCACCTGTGACCTTGAGCCAGCCAGCTCTGCAAAATGGAGCTACCCCAGCCGGTCCATTCTCCCTCTCGGGCTGTGTGAGTTGGCACAGCCCCGTGCAGTCTTCTTTAGCAAAAACAAGAGTAGCTCCCTGGCAGAGGTGCCCAGCGAAGGTGCATCAGAAAGCAGATTTTTGGGAGAACCTTTGATTTAGAGAACAAGATTTCGGCATAAAACTGAAATCAGAGAGCAGGGGCAGCCCTCCAGGCCATGAAACTGACTGCTGCAAATCTCATTAATCTGAGCAGCACTCTCCACAGGCTGGGAGACCCATTGTTTCCCCCGAAAAATTACACCGGGTAACTACAAAGCCTGTTCTTCTCTCATGCCTGGGCTTCATGGTACCGGATAACCAGTGTTTAGGGTTAGCTGCTGGCCTGGGGTTTCCAGACAGTTCTCCAGTTCCTGGGGCAGATGGGTGGAGTTGAATGCCAGGCTCAGATGGGGATGAGCGACAGCCTTCTGGGCCCAGAGGCCTGAAAGGAGCTGGGGGAGGCAGTGGACTGACTGTTCTCCCTCAGCCACATTCTCGCATCCCTTCCTTTCCTTCCAGGTCAAGCTGCTCCTGAGGGGGCCCTAGGAGAGGGCCCAGAATGCCCAGCCAGAGGTGATACTTGATCTGGGGTCTCGCTGGTGGTCTGATCTGCATGGACTCTGGATCTCTGAGAAGATGAGGGGTCCTGCCTTCCCCTGGTTTTTATCCTCACTTCCCATTGTGGTAGGGGCTTTCCACACAATAGCTTGATCTCTCTTAACTGAATGCTGTCCTGATGCTGCTCGGAAGCTTTTAGGTTAGAGTCGGGCAAGGTTTAGGCAGTGATGTCACTTTCAGTCTGGAATCCCTGGGTCTATGGACTCTGTCTTCCAGGGCATTGAACTGAGTTGAGTCTAGAGACAGGGAAGACAGTAAGACTCAGGGGAGTGAGCCCGAAAGAGCCCCAGACTGGTGGTTGGGATTCCAGGATTCCAGGTCTATTGCTGGCTCTGACTTTGCTGAATGACAACTTTGTCCTGTCCAGCTCTCTGGTCTGCATACAGGCAGGTCAGGTGGGGGACTAAGTATGAACCTGAATCGGCAGCTGTTCAGAGTCCCGGAGGGATGGGTCCATTCCTGGCTTTGGTAGCATTTCTCATAGCGGGGATGCTCACCACTTTCAGCGGTTGCTGTTTTTATTGCTGGATAGTTGCAGTTGTTAGAATGGTCATTGTATTAATTTTCTAGATTTCCATAACAAATTACCACAAACCTGACAGAATGAAACAACAGAAATTTTTTCAATCATATTTCTAGAGGCCAGAAGTCAAATCTAGGTATTGGCAGGGCTGTGCTCCCTCTGGATTTCAAGGGGAGGAACTTTTTGCCTCTTCCCAGTTCTGGTGGTTCTAGGTATTCTTTGGCATTCCTTACCTTGTATGCATCACTCCAGTCTCTATCTTCATTTTCATAGGGCATTCTTCCATGTTTGTGTGTCTGTGTCCAAATTTCCCTTTTCTTTTGAAGACACCAATCATTGGATTAAAACCCATCCTAATACACTATGACCATATTCTAACTAATTACATCTGTAATTATTAATCACCCTGTTTCCAAATAAAGTCACATTCTGAGCTTCCAGGTGGACATTAATTTTGAGGACACAGTTCAGTGCACTACCTTCATTTTTCTTCTCTTGAGACCAGACTTCCACCCTGTTACTTCATCCCCGTTGGTTCTCCTGCCCAGTCCCAGCTCTGTCAGCCTCCGATAACCCAAAGGATTCTAGCCCCCTCCTGCCCTCATGTTCTTTTGGGGGATGCCTGCTGGTTTTGCAGAAACTTTTCTGACAGACTCTGTATCTTAATTCTTGGAGTTTGGTGTCCCTCCTCCTGCTATTCTTCTCTTTAGACATGGAACTCCCATTACTCAGGACTCAACCTGGGTCCTACCAGTTACGAGCAATCTTGATATAGAACACTATAAATTTCTTTTGAATGGCTTTTAAAAACCATCTCATTACACAGGGAGAACTCTATCTTGCACAAGAAGGAGGTTCTGGATGAACTGGTGTCTAGCGCTTTCAAAACCCTGGGACAGGGTTCATTGTTGTCTGGTTTGGCCTCTCTGGCCCCTTTCTTTCTAGGATTTGGACCCAGGAGATCAGACCCTCCACAGAAAGAGGAGAGCAGCTAAGCACCTGGGTTCTTTTTTATTTTATTGTTATTGTTCAGATTATTATAATTGTTCCTCTTCCCCCACCCCATAACTCCCTTCCACCCGGCTCCCACCTCACCCTATGCCCTTACTACACACCCACACTGTCCTCATCCATAGGTGTAAGATTTTTGTCCAGTCTCTTCCCATACTCCCAAAATTGTCAGTCCACTCCCTTTCTGTTCCCCTGATTCTATTATATTCACCAGTTTATTCTGTTCATCAGATTTTTTATTCACTTGGTTTTTAGACTCACTTGTTGATAGATATGTATTTGCTGTTCATAGTTTTTATCTTTTAATATTTTAATCTTTAGGGTTGTTCAGTTTATTAATTACATTGTCCCCCTTTTGTTCCCCCTATAGCTCCCCTCTACCCAGTACCCAACCTGCCTATTAGTGACTTTTTTGTTGCTGAATTTCTTTGGCGAAACCTTCAACTGAAGGTTGGTATTTTGTACACTTCAAGCCCAAGCAAGAGCTACTATCTTCATCTGTCAATCTGTTTCTTTTGTTGGTTTTGATATTATTTAACGCTGAGAATAAGGTCTCACAAAAGTACGTGGAGGGGAAAATTTTTTGGGTGTCAACAAGTACATCAGGATTTGCCATGTAACAGGCACTGTGTGTGTCATTTTACTCATTTTATAGATTAGGTAACAAACTGAAAGAGGTGAAGTGACTTTGGTGGAGCCAAGATAAAACTCTCGGTTCCTTTCTCCATTTCTAGGCTCTCTCAGCATCCCTCCTAGGCCAGAGCTCTCAGCAGAGCTCTTCCTGCCCAGGTACCCCTGTGGACTCTTATTTCCTTTCCCATCTAGATTGGGGCTGTAAGTGCAGCTTTTCTCAGTCTGAATCTCCCTAGGTAAGCTAGTTGGGCCTGAGGATGGACTAATAGATCCTTTTCCAGAGACCCAAGGCATGCAGGCAGGCCCTGTCCCCAGTGTCTGGGAAGAGGTGCAGCCTGTCTGCAGGGCCCATAATTCCCAGAGATAGGCTTTGCCCTTTGTTAGAAGGTTGAAGGAATGTGGAAGCTCCAGTAGAGGCAGTTGGTCATCATGGTCCTGGATTTTAGACCTTTGGAGGGTCCTTCCCACCACCCCTGACATCACTCCTACAGTAATTTTTCTTCTTTGCTTCCAGGACGTGGTGTGAAGATGGCATATTGCCTCCCTGGACACCTTATGTTGCAAATAGGGCAACTGAGGGCCAGAGAGGGGAAGACATTGTGCCAAGAAACACAGTATGTTAGTAGAGAGGAGGAACCAGGACCCCAGGGCCCTGCCTCCCCCTGCCAATATCCCTAGGGGTTCTGGCTCCCAGGCTAAAACTATTGTGGAAACTGAAGACTCATGAGCACACAAAGGGATCATGTTCTAACAAGTGGGGTTCTGAGCACCGTTCCAGCTGTTTTCTTGGGCTTTCCAGGCCCCTCTATTAGCCTCACATGTTTCTTGGCAATAAGAAGACGTTTCTTCTGCCCATTTGTTAGTTGTTTGGGAAATTTCATGGGGAGAAATGGCACATAATTTGAGTCAAGTCCCAGAAGGGAGGGGACACGATGAGGGGCAGTAGCCCCTTTCTAGGTTTATCTGCATTCTGTGAGATGCACAGGGCCATCTTGTGTCCCAGCTAGGAAATCTGAACTTCAGTGAAATAAAGAAATGGGTCAAGAGTTTTCCAGCTTAATTCCACCCCCACCTGCCACATCTAAAGCCAGTGTGTTTTTGCCAGTCCCCTCTGTGTGCCCAGACTATGGAGTTCCCTGCTCTCAAAGAGCTGCTGAGAGAATGAGATTTAAGTCAGAAGTAAAGGGGAGGCAGTGTTCCATCAGGTCTCGGGGCTGTATGCATAAATCATAGCTGTGCCCTGAGTACAGAAGAGGTGTGTGCACTGCAGCAGTCACAGGAGCTGGTGAAGTTTAGATAAGAGGAGGGGATTGAGAAAGCAGGCATAGCAAAGGGAGGGAGCTGACTGGTGGTTGTCAAGAAGGCAAGGGCCTGAAACTGACCAGGATACTGCACAAAACAGTGCTTGACTGCCCCTCTTCCTGGATACCTTAGAGTAACTCTTCTTGTACCTGAGCCTCAGTTTGTTCACCTAGAAGACTGGAGTCTGATATGTGAGCATAAAGGAAGGCTTGGATGATCGTTCTGAGCACACAGCCTGCATACAGTCAACAAGGGCATTGGGAGGAGTGATTTGCTGGGGCATCTTCAGCGCCATGAGGTATTCTCCAGCCTTTAGGCCCGCACAATTCATGTTACAGATGAGGTGACTGGTAACAAGTGAGGGGAAGAGTGTTGCCAAGCAACAGTGTGTTAGATGAGCGTCCTCCCTCCCAATGCCAGTATTCCAGGATTGTCCTACTCCCAGCTCAGAAGATTTATGGAAACTAAACACCATTGGGACTTATTTTAATTTATTTAATGAATTGATTTTAATCCTCACCCAAAGACTTTTCCATTGGTTTTTAAAGAGAGTGGAAGAGAGGAAGAGACAGAAATATTGATGTGAGAGAAACACATAGATTGGTTGCCTCCTGCACGTGCTCTGGCCAGAGTCTGGGCTGGGGAGAAGCCTGCAGCTGAGGTACATGCCCTTGATCGGCATTGAACCCAGGACCCTTAGGTCCACAGACTGATGCTCTATCCACTGGGCAAACTGGCTAGGGCTACCTTTGAGGACTTAAAGAAATGATTCTGAAGTTAGAGTCCAGGCACTGCAATAGCTTTTGCTTGGGTTTTCTTGACCACCCCCCATCAGTTCCTGCCACTAGTCTCAGCCCACAGATGGCCTTGCCCTAGCTCTAAGCTGCGCTTTCATCTCTCTTCAACTTTACCCCCTACCCTGACCCCATGCAGAGGTTTTCTCAAACCTGTTGGCAACATCAGGCCTCCTAGGTGCCTATCTCACTAGGCAGGAGGGATATTTTCAGATAGGATTGGGGTGGGGCAGAGGGCTGCTGAAAGCCAAAGGAGAGATTTCCCCCATCTTCCCCTGCCACTTATCTTTTCAACTGCATGACCCCACCCCCATCTGTCCCCAAGACCTGGGTGTGGGACAACTGGCACCAACTGTGTGGGGAGCTAGGAAAAGTCCACCCTCTAGGCCTTCCAACGCCTGCTGATTATGCTTGAAATGCCCTCTGACTTCAGCCCCATGAGCCCAGTCAACCTTTGGCTTCTCGTCCATTAGAAACAGTGCTAGGTGTGAGTCCCAGCTCAGCCATTTCCATCTGTGAACAATCCCCTGGATCCAGTTTCCTAGACAACTGGGAATAATACCTGGCACCCAGCGTTACGCAGTTTCAGCCTGAGAGACATACATAGCTTTGGTCGTTATTGCTCTTCTCCCTCCCTTCCCCCTTGTCTTCATTTCCGAGGATGTTTGGTGCCACGCATGTGGGTGAAGGTGGTGGCTCTCTGGAAGACGAGAAGCGGGAAGCTGCAGGTGTAGGTCACATTCCGTATCAGTGTTTTGGACACTAGGAGGGCCCAACTGAACTGCCACTACAGCCACTGTGTGACCTCTTATTTTGCTGCCTCTGATCTGGGTCTAGAAGGATCCCTTATTCAACCCCACTCTAGTCCCACTTCTGCAGGCTCAGGATTGGCCACTTGGAATGATGCTGAAAACTTGTAGACCTTGGCCATTGGTGACACCTGTCTCCCCTATTTTCCTGCCTGTAGTTGACCTAAGGCCCAGATCTCAGTCAAACCTGCACTAGTCAGTCTAGCACAGTGGTCGGCAAACTCATTAGTCAACAGAGCCAAATATCAACAGTACAACGATTGAAATTTCTTTTGAGAGCCGAAAACCGACTTCTGTACATGGGCCACGAAGTTTCTATTGCAATGTACGTGCGTGCCCACACGTGGTATTTTGTGGAAGAGTCACCCTTAAGGGGCCAAAGAGGCGCATATGGCTCACGAGCCGTGGTCTGCCGACCACTGGTCTATCAGAAGAGAATCTGGGAAAGGGCAGGCTTAGCCTCAGCTCTACCTGTCTGTCTTGGCACAAAGAGCTCCCATAAAGCCTACCACAGAGCAAGTGCCTCAGATGCTTTAGATATTACTGTTAGTGGTGATGGTCCTAAGAGGGAGAGCAAAGGAACGAGGAGGAGGAGGAGGAGGGGGAAGAGGACAAGTGCAGTTCTGTTTTACAGTACAGGAACAGGCCCAGAGTAGTTGAAAAGCCACCATCTTCATGAAGTCTTCCAGGCTCTCTGTTTTCTCCCAGAGTTACCCTTCCTTCTTTTTTACTTACTTCATGCCTCTCCAAGGTTGTAGCTTGGTCAGGGCCTGACACAGTGTGGTGAATTCTAAGGTGAGGTGGGTGTGGGTAGGAGGGGCAGCTTACATGACTTTGGGTGCTATTAGGAGACCTTGGGAGGCCTGTCTGCCTAGGGACCCTCCACGGGGGTGCAACCCACCGCCAGCCCTCACTCCTCTCTACTGGCTCCCCTGCTGGTCTGTTAAATGACTGAGGAGTGCTAATGTGTGCGGTGTGAGGAGAGCCTCTGCCACCTGCCACAACGACCCTGTCCCCTGCTTCACCCTCATGCCTGCTCCCTGGGGTGTCTGCCATGTCCTCCTTCCTAGATCTTTTCCTACCTGGTCCACTGAGCAGAATTCTAACAACCTCACATTGCTATCAGCTGGTTAGCATTTAAACTTAGGACAGTAAAAGTTAATTGAATAAGAGTGTATGGGAGGCAATGGGGACTCCAAGAGGCTCTGCCACTAGGGAGGGGTAGGGACAATCATCTGTGTGTACCTACTTTCCCAACCTGACCTGAAAGATGGGGACTCCCCAGTTTATTGATGGGAAGAATAGGATCCAGGGAAGTGATGAGCCTGCTGGCGGATGGTAAGTGTGGACTGCTGGCCTTGAGGTCTGCCTTACAGACAGGGAACTATATGGGAGCCAGTGGAGGAGAGTTGGCTCAGGTGACTCTTAGCAGTGAAAGTGTGAATGGCAGCCTGAGGCCACTGCGTGGGGTACCTGCTAGGTCTTGGGGCCTGCTGGGTCTTCTCTGCCCTCTGCCCCTCCCCTAGCTCAGCTCTGCTCTTCTCCTCTTCCTATAGCCACCTTAGGTGACCCAGCCAATATCTGGGTCCTCCTGCTGTGCCCACCCTGACTTCTGGGTGTCACTCTCTGGGCCTCCCCATTCCTCAGGTAGGCCTGATGGTCCTGCCATTCCCCACCGGTGCTCCTCCTGCCCACAGAGGACATCGTTCTTCATCATCAGTTTGCCTCCTTCAACCTCAAACTCCCTCTCTGGCTTCCCACCCCTGTCTTGGGGGAAGAGGTACTTTTACTCTAGTAATATTCATCCCTGTCCCTACTCTGACCCAGCCCCAGTGTCAGGCATTCCTTTTCCACAGCTCTTATTTGGCTTCTGCACCTACCCATTCCCATTCCCATCCCCATTCCCATTCCCATCCCCATTCCCATTCCCATTCTCATTCCCATTCCCATTCCAGGCTATAGCAGAAGTCCCACACCACTTCTTATTAAAGGAGGCTGACAGCAGCTCTGGACTCCCACCTGCTATAGTCCCAAATGGCTGTGGAACTTCTTGGATAGCACTTCGAGGTCTCAGTTTCCCCTTCTGTTGAGCGGTCTAGAACAATGCCTGGAATATAGTGGGTATTTAACAAGTTCTTGTTGAATTAACTAACTAATTAAGTAAATAATTCTTGGCTTGCTCACCTCACCTTAGTATTATGAAGATCAAAGTGGGGTTTAAAGGGCTTTGCAAAGTTTGACTGATTTGTTTAGCCATGAGCATCCTTGGTGCTCAGAGGGAGATTGCTGCTGTTGGTGTTATAATCACTGCCCTCACTACAGATTCTGCCTCCTAAATACTTCTTGCATCCCCCCCTCCTCACCATCCCTTTACCCACCTCAGGCCCCATCAGCTCTCACCTGGTCACTACCTCAGTCTTCAGTTGGCTCACTGTATTTGGTCTCCTGTGTACCCATCCTCCACTGGTGACAGTCAGAATTAATGGGACTCTGTCACTTCCATTTAAAATCCTTTAGGCTCCCAGTGGCTAATAAGAACAGATATCTCAGTCCTGCCTACAGGCTCTCCTCTTCAGCCCATTGTTCATGCTCCTGGTCCTTGACATAGGTGGCCGGCCCCTCCTCCTATCCCCTCCTCAGTGCTTGCAAACCCAACTTCTTTTCCTTTGAGAGCCTTTTCAAGATCCCTTCCCCTAGAAGCCCTCCTTGATCCCACAGCTCTTTGGGCTCCCCTCTCACACAGTCCCTCAGTGGTGGACTCTTATCTCCCTGTGTACCCTCACTTCCCACTTGTCCTATTAGACAGTAAGCTCCCTGATGTGGGATATTGGGCAGTTTTGTTCCTTTAGTTCACAGAAAGCATTAGAGAGAGTTTGTGAATGACTGAATGAGTCTAGAAACAAGCTACTCCCCAGGCGGTGGGGCTCTGGGCTGAACCTGTGGTCTGCAGTGGGGAGTGGTCAGCACAGCATGCCTCCATCTGCCTTGCATGGCCCTCCTTTCTCAGTGTTCCTCTAGAATGTAGGCACTATCCCAGAATTTCCCCCCAAACAGCTTTTTTTTGCCCAGCCTTGTGCCCTGCAGTTTTAGTAGGAGCTGTCTTAGGGCTTTACTACAGGCTGAGGATGGCACAGAAGTCCAGATGGGCAGAGACTAGGATCTGAAGAACCTTCCCACTAGGCCATTCCTGGTCAGCCCTGTTCCCCACCCAGCTACAGCTTTTTGGCCCATGCTACCCCCAACAGGTCTGTCCTGTCCCTTTTGTCCTGCTCTGGCCTAAGCACCTGTGCACTGTGGGGTGGGGGGATGGGGTGCGGGGAGGGCCTTTAGCCCGGCCTGCACCCTCTCACAGTCTGGGACACCTTGCTTCTTACCACTTGGCTTGCTGCTCCTTAGTGCTGCCATGGAAGTGGGTGAAGCTCCTGCCAGCACAGCTGCCCTCACCAGCCATAAACCCAACTTCTGGCTGAGCACACTGACCACCAGGGAGTAGCTCCTGCATTAAGCGTCTGCCCCCCTGGTAATCAGTGCACACCATAGTGACCAGTCGTTCCACTGGTAGTCCTGCCATTCAATTGATTTATGTATTAGGCTTTTATTGTATAGAACTAGAGGCCTGGTGCATGAAAATTCATGCACTGGAGAGGGGGTCCCTCAGCCTGGCCTGCCTCCTCTCACAGTCTGGGATCCCTCAGGGTCAGGAGACGACCTGGTGATCAGGAGAAGGCAATGCCCATCACATCTGCGCTGCTGCCACTGCTGGCAGCGCAAGCCCCAGCTGGCCCTGGTTACCTGAGCCTTGGGCGGCCCTGGGAGGCTGGGCAGCCACCATCTGAAACTTGCCTGTGCCTTGGGCGTCAGCTGGGCAGCGCCATTTAAGGCTTGACTGCACCTTGGGCTGGCCCTGGGTGGCTGGGGGGCTGAGGAGCCTGAAAGACTCCAGAGGCAGGTGCCCTGAGTGCCTGGGCCCACCTAGAGCCTGGCCTGACCTTGCCGTATGCCTGCTGCCCCAGCAAGGCTGAGGGGACTAGGCGCCGCCATCTTGTGGCTGTGGGTGCTGCCATCTTTGAGGGTGTGACAGTCAATTAGCGTATTCCCTCCTTATTGGCTGTGGGTGCTGCCATCTTTGTGATGGTGTGAGGGTCAGTTAGCATATTCCCTCTTTATTAGATAGGATGACTTGATCTAAGCCCTGCCTTGTGCCCTGACTGTCCTGCAGCAGGTGGTACCACTCTGCACTCACAGACTCATGTCCTGAGATTTCTGGCTTTCCCTGGTGCTGATGATATTCCTGTGTCACCCTTCAGTGGATACAGCTCATACCTGCTCCTGGTTTCTACCAGCCCTTCCCTCCAAGCCTGCACATCTGGACAGAGTCCTGTGTACCAGTCTTGAATGTGGGAGAGGCTTGGGAGGATGGGAGGGAGGAAATGCAGCCCTGTTCAGAGGGAACCCCTAAGCCTGAAGCACTCATCTGCACACAACCACCAGGAACTAGAAAAGTCTAGAAGGTGGGGTTCTGCTGCAGGAGATACCCATGGGTGGTGGTCAGAGAGCGTTTCCTGGCAGAGATGGTATTGACCTATGGGGGACAGTGAGAATGAAGAGAAGGAGCTCCATATCAGAGGGCAGAGTAGTGCCCACTTTGCTGGGCTCTGGGCCAGCTTCATTCCCTCCACAGCATAGCACTTGGGTGGGTGTTATCAGTTCCATCTAATAGATGGAAATGGAGGTTCAAAGAGGCTCAGGGATTCACTTGTGCTCACCCACTGTCATGAAGGCATTCTGGGCCTCCACCTCAGGTCTGGCCTCTTGTTAGGCTCTTAAGTGGAGAGAGTAAGGAAGTCTGGGGAGGAGGGCTGGAGGCTGGCATTTGCTACACGCCAAGCATCAAACAACTGCTAACTGGCTTTCTGAGTTGTTCTTGTCTCCCCCCCCCGCCCCCCCGGTCTTCTCTCCACCTCCACCAAAGCTTTTCTGTTGTTTCCTCCCCCTGTGGGACAGCCTTCACTATAGGGGTTCCTGTTCTTTGCCCCCTCTTTGGGTGCCTTTTCAGAGAATAATTCTCCATTATACAGAGAAATCTAGCCTAATAGAAGCTGACAGATCATTCAGAGCCGTAATATACTCCAGCTTCAGGCATTTAGTTTCCATGGCCTGAACTCCCAGATTAAAGGCTCCTTGCCAGCACCTTGCCTATGTCCTCCCTGCACCCATGCCTGTGACCTTGACTTCAGCTATGGGGTAGGTTGCTCTTTCCTTATCCCTTCCCCCCCGTTTCATGGCAGACTCCTCCTCCCTCCTTTTCTCTCTCTTTCTTAAAAATACAAACACTATTTTTCTTCTTAAATATTCAGTTGAGAGGCTGTTGCTTAAACCCTGGGGACAGGCTCATTGTGCTTACTGCCAGGAGGCAATGGAACATGGTTGGCCCTAAACACTCTCTCAGCCACACAGCCTGGCTGCTGTGCTGCACCTGGTGGGCAATCTGGGCAGCTAGACCCCGAGCCCAGCATGGGCAGACAGAGGCTGGGTAGATGGCAGCAGCAGAAGCACTAGAAAGCCTTTTATTGATCAAGAGAGCAGCATCTAGAGCTGCCTCCTTCAGGCCCCTGGAGGGTCCACTTGTCAGTTGTCTGTTTCTGCTGCTCTGTCTTATCTTTGTTTTGCCTTCTTAACCTTTTCTCTGCCCCCTCTCCCATGCCACCACCTTTCATATGCTCACTAGGCTGCCTATTTGAACTACCTTGCACTCCAGGGGAGGCAGCAGGGTGCATGGGAAAGCAATGGACATTTGAAATAAGCCAATCCTGGGTTCAAATCCTAACATCAGGACTTGCAAGCGGTTTCTGTTCACTTTAATATTTTGAATTTGGACAAGTTCCTTAATCTCTCTGAGCCTTCATTCCCTCACTTGTAATGTAAGATGCTATATTCTGAGGGTTCAGGGTTTAATGTGGTGAGGAGTGGTGCTGTAGGTGGCAGCTTGCCTTTCCTTGGTGAACCCAATCTCCCCTGAGGAGATTCCAGCTCCTGATGTTCTGACCTTTCTTGCCCAGATACCCTGTCCCTGCCCCTCTCATTAGGAAGGGTGTTTGGCAAGGTGGGCTCTGTATCTCCCTGGTCACAAGCTGCCTATGTAGGTTTGAGGGGGAAAATGAGGTTGAGTGGGAGGGACTTTTCTCCTTGACTTTAGTTCTTGGGCAAAGCTTAGTGTCTGGTTCCAGGTCTGGCTCGAAGGAACTAACTTTTGAAGGGTTGAGGCAAGACTATCAGGGGGAAAATGAGGGTGGGTAGAGGCGCAGTGCCTGTGTAACCTGAGAGGAGGAGCCTCCAGGCTAGGGCGCTAGCTACCCTTAGGTTTCAGAAGATTGGGCTAAGAGTGACTCTAACCTTCATACATGGGGAGTCTTGGAAGCTGGATGGAAGCCTGGGTTGGGGTGGGGGAGATTCCTGCTCCACCTAGGGCAGGGAATAGCAGGATGACTACTGGAGATGCAGGAGGGGAAGGTCCCTAGGTATAGGGCCATAGAGATTATCTGGGTCTGATGTGCTCTAGGACCTTGGACTGGTTCCATTCCTTCTGTGGTCCTCAGTTTCTTCATCTGCTAAATTGGGTTAATCATCCTGTCCTATCTGCTTCATGGGCTGGGCAGAAGATCCAGTTAGAAAATAGATGGGAGTGTCCTGTGATCTATAATGTCATAATAATAACAACTATTATTCTGAGTATCACCTTGCCTTCCATTCACTCTTTATAATATCCACTTGGATCCACACACTCTAGCTCTAATTAATTTATTGATAAAATTGAAGAAATTCACAGCTGAAAGCAATTTCCCTTCTCATTTAATGCAAATTCCACCCAACATGCATAGCATACATAGTCCCCAGACCTCTGCATGCATGCCCCCATAGCTCAGTACTCCCAGTGTTAAAGAAAGATTTGTTTCCCTGAAATCTGTTCTTAATGGGCCCAGCTCTATTTTCTGGGCCCATGAATGCCAAGTATCTTTATCAGGGACCTGAAGAACCAGGTGGCATGGGTTCCAGGCCCACCTCTTCTTGACAATATCTTGCAGCATTTCATGTAATACTGGTTTGGTGTTGGTGAACTCCTTTAGCTTCTTCTTATCTGTGAAGCTCTTTATCTGACCTTTAATTCTGAATGATAGCTTTGCTGGGTAGAGTAATCTTGGTTATAGGTTATTGCTATTCATCACTTTAAAAATTTCTTGCCACTCCTGTTTGGCCTGCATAGTTTCTGTTGAGAAATGAGCTGACAAGCATATGGGTGCTCCCTTGTAGGTAATTAAGTGTTTTTCTCTTGCTGCTTTTATTATTCTCTCTTTGTGTTTTGCTCTTGGTATTTTAATTATTATGTGTCATGGTGTGGTCTTCTTTGGATTCTTTTTGCTTGGGGTTCTGTGCACTTCCTGGACTTGTAAGTCTGTTTCTTTCACCAGGTGGGGGAAGTTTTCAGTCATTATTTCTTCAAATATGTTTTCAGTTTTTTGCTTTCTCTCATCTTCTGGCACCTCCATAATTTTGATGTTGGTATGTTTGCAGTTGTCCCAGAGGCTTCTTACACTATCCTCAAATTTTTGGATTCTTTTTTCTTTTCTGGTTGAGTGTTTTTGGCCTCTTGGTATTTCAAATCTTTGACTTGATTCTTGCGTTCCTCTAGTCTGCTGTTGGGTTTCTGTAAAATATTTTTTATTTCAGTCAGTTTATGTTTAGTTTCTAGTTGGTCCTTTTTCATATCCACGAGGGTCTTGCTTATCTCCTCGGGGGTCTTGCTCATCTCTTCGAGGTTCTCACTAAACTTCTTGTCCTTTTCTAGGAGCCTCTTGAAATACCTTATAACCGTGGTTTTGAACTCTACATCCAGTCGTTTGTTTTCCTCCATTAATTTTGTTTGCGATCTGTTTCTTACTCTCCACATTTTCACTGCTTCCCTGTGTTGGTTGGGTAGCTTTATGTGCTAGGTGTCTCGGCCTCCCCTGTTACCTGAGGTGTACACTCTTGGTGCACCCCTTTGTGGACTCTGTGTACAGCCTCGTTGCAGATAAGTCTTGTTTGTTGCTGATATCACTGGGAGGAATTGACCTCCAGGTCAACTGACTGTGAGGTTCAGCTATGTCTACTCTAGGAGACAGCCTTATGTGCCAGGACTTGCAAACTTGCCAAAGTCTCTGTGCTCAGTTTGGATGGGGCAGAGTTTCTGGATGGGGTGGAGTTTCAGGGTGGAGCCGACAGCCTTGGCTTCCAGTCAGCCTCGGCCCACGAGGCTGCTGGGTCCTAGAGTCTGCAGGCAATCGCCGCAGGCACCTCTGTGAGAAAGGTGCCCTCGCATTTCGCCTGCCGTTGGACCGTCCAGTCCCCAGTGAATCCAGAATCTCAGATTTTCGCCTGGCACCTGGGTTCAGTGCAATGGGAACTCCTTTTCCCTTCTACCAGATGCCAACAGAATGCCCTCACTGTGAGCACTTGTGTGTGCCCCCAGAGCTCCACCTCTGTCCGGAGCTCCTTTCATCGGCCAGACACTGCCAGTGGCTCTGTTCGTCTTCTCTGCACGCACTGGCACACATACCTTCGGAGCTCTGCCTCTGGAGCTCTGCCTCTGGCTCTTCCCCTGGGATTTCGCCGCAATCCAGATTCTACCCGGTTCCCCCGGGTTCTGAGTGCAAACTGAACTGGGTTCAGCGCAGCCTGGAATTTCTGTCTCCTTTCTGCTAGAGCACCCCTGCCAGGCTTTCAGGCACCCCATCCTCTCGTGCACGTGAATCTCCTACCGCACTTGGGCTTTGCAGAGTCTCTGATTATCTGTGTGCACTTCTGTGTCCCTCTAGTTTCAGAGCTTCCAATCAGCCAGCCCTCCCGTGGTTCTGGACAATGTCTGCTTTGTCCTTCAGTTGTATTTTCGAAATTGTTTTGCGGGGCAAAAGCCTAGGTGTTTGCCTATGCTGCCATCTTGGTTCTCCTCTCTCCAAAATCACCTTTCTGAAAAAGGTGCATGATGAGGAGATTGCGAAGCTGCAGGCGCAGTTCCAGTATGCTTAGATCTCTGGGGAGATGGACGTGTTCTCCAAGTCTGACGTCTCCGCTATGCTCAAGGGCTTCTGCGCCCAGTATGAGAAGCTGGCTGCCAAGAAATGCAGAATGCCAAAGAATAGTACAAGAACCACTTCAGTATGCTGACCGAGAGCTCTGCCAAGAACACCTATGCAGTGCCGGCCAGCAACTGCTCAAGGCCAAGACCCTGGAGATGGAAACATGCCGGGGCATGAACGAAGCACTGGGAAATCAGCTGTGAGAGCTGGAGGATAACCAGAATTCCGATGTTAGTGCTATGCAGGACACGATCAACAAATTAGAAAATGAGTTGAGAACTACAAAGAGTGAAGTGGCATGATATTTAAAAGAATACCAGGACCTCCTCAATGTGAAGATGGCTTTGGACATTGACATTGCAGTTTACAGGAAACTCGTGGAAGGTCATGAGACCCTGCTCAGTTTCACCAGCATGGGAAGCATAGCCAGAGGCTACCCCCAGAGTTCCCAGGTCTTTGGTGATCTGCCTATGGTGGTTTACAGACTAGCTCCTACTTGATGTCTGCTTACTCCTTTCCTTCTTAATACCACTGCCACATCCAGGAGGAGCAAGTTGAGGTGGAGGAGACCATTGAAGCTGCAAAAGCCAAGGAAACTAAGGATAAACTCCCTGAAGAGGAGGAGAAGGAAGAGGCTGAGGAAGAGGAAGGAGAGGAAGAGGAAGAAGGTGCCAAGAAAGAATTTGAGGATGCAAAGGAGGTAGGAGGTAAAGATGAAGGAGAAGATGCCCAAAAAGCTGAGGAGAAGGTGAAAGATGCTCAGGAAGCTGCCCAAAGAGATAAAGGTGCTGGGGAGGAGCAAACAACCAAGGATTATTTCAGGAATAATCCTCCCAATAATCAACCCCATCACTAACCAAGCAGTTGAGTCCCCGATAGTATATGAATTAAAGTCGGACATTAAATGTTAGGCTATGACTTTTCTCCTTATACAGAGAATCAGTTTGCTTGCAGAGTGGCTTCCTGGCTTGCTGCCAGCCTGTGCATGGTCCACGCTTATGAGTTCAGGATCTAGGACAATGTGAATAATTCAGATGTTTACAATAAAAACACATGAATACAGGAATTCACTAATGTTAATGTTAAAATTCATGGAAAAAATAGTCCTTTGAATCTTTGGTGGTTAGAAATTAAAGACCTCAAATTATGTGCAATAAACAGTAAATAAAGTTACACTGGAGGGGGAACCAAGATGGCAGCATAGGTAAACACCCATAGTCCTACCCCATAAAACAATTTCAAAACTACAGCTAAAAAACAAAATGGACATCATTCAGAACCACCAGAGGGCTGGCTGAGTGGACATTCCACAAATAGAAGGAAAGATAAAAGGACACTGAGACTCAGGGGAGCTGCAGAGGAGTGTGGAGTCAGAGGTGCGGAGCCGTGCGCATGAACAGAAAGGGCGGGTGGCTGCAAACCCAGCTGGTTTTCTTGAACTTGGAGGGAGACAAAGGTCCCACTGCACAGAGCCTCAGTTCCAGGCGAGTCTCGGAGAACCCAGACTATTATGGGGTGAAACTGGACAGTAAGGAGGAAGCATGCTGAAACTCAGGTGCTTCAAAGGTGTGTGAGCTCTTGGAGAGGGTTCGTGGCTGCTCTATCGTTCGGGAGGAAAAAAAACAAAACGCTGGACTGTTTTTTTTTTTTTTTCTGTTCTGGGTGAGTCTTTGGGTGTCCAGACTCATTTGGGGAGAAACTAGACTGTCTGGCAGCAGGCAGAGCACTGGGCAGCTTTCTCTCAGAGGTGCCTGCAGCTGTTGCTGTGGGCACGGAGACTGGGGAGCCATTAAGGGCAGGGCTGATGGGAAACCAAGGCTGCCGGCTCAGCCCAGAGACTGCCCATCCGAGCTGAGCACAGCGGGTCTCCCAGTGTAAACACAGCTGATCCTCACAGCCAATTGGCCTGGAGGTCAACCCCTCCCAGTGATACCAACAACAATCTAGGCTTAACTACAACAAGACACTGCTGCCCATAAAGGGGTGCACGAAGAGTATCCACCTCAGGTAACTGGGAAGGTTGAGCCACTGTCTCCTAAAGGACACCTGCCACACAAAACTACTTTACTAACTCAGGAAAGCAGCCAAAATGCAAAGACAAGGTAACAAATTACATGTGAAAGAAATGGAGGGGGGAAAAAACGACTGGACATAGAGTTCAAAACCATGGTTATAAGGTTTTTCATGAGGCTCCTAGAAAAGGCCGATAAATTTAATGAGACCCTCGAGGATATGAACAAGATTCTGGAGGATATGAAAAAGGACCAACTAGAAATTAAGTATACAGTGACTGAAATAAAAAATATTATACAGAGACCCAAAAGCAGACTAGAGGACTGCAAGAATCAAGTCAAAGATTTGAAATACAAAGAAGCAACAATCACTCAGCCAGAAATGCAAGAAGCAAAAAGAATTCAAAAAATTGAAGATAGTGTAAAGAGCCTCTGGGACAACCTCAAGCATACCAACATCCGAATTATGGGGGTGCCAGAAAAAGAGAGAGAGCAAGATACTGAAAACCTATTTGAAGAAATAGTGACCGAAAACTTCCCCCACCTGGTGAAAGAAATAGACTTAAAAGTCCAGGAAGCACACCGAACCCCAAACAAAAGGAATCCAAAGAGGACCACACCAAGACACATTGTAATTAAAATGCCAAGAGCAGCCGAAACCGGTTTGGCTCAGTGGATAGAGTGTTGGCCTGCAGACTGAAAGGTTCCAGGTTTGCCGAGACCAGTTTGGCTCAGTGGATAGAGTGTTGGACTGTGAACTGAAGGGTCCTGGGTTCGATTCCGGCAAGGGCATTGTACCTTGGCTGAGGGCACATCCCCAGTAGGGGCGTGCAAGAGGCAGCTGATCGATGTCTCTCTCTCATCGATGTTTCTGACTTTCTATCCGTCTCCCTTCTGCTCTGTAAAAAATCAATAAAATATATTTAAAAAAAAAAGAAAGGTACCAGGTTCGATTCCGGTCAAGGGCATGTACCTTGGCTGTGGCCACATTCCCGGTAGGGGATGTGCAAGAGGCAGCTGATTGGTGTTTCTCTCTCATCAATGTTTCTGACTTTCTATCCCTCTCCTTTGCTCTCTGTAAAAAATCAATAGAATATATTAAAAAACAACAACAACAACAAAAAAAACTGTGCCCTGATTGGCCCAGGGTAGAAATTGAAATGCCAAGAGCAAAAGACAAAGAGAGAATATTAAAAGCGGCAAGAGAAAACAGTTACCTGCAAGGTAGCACCCATACTATTGTCAGCTGATTCTCAACAGAAACTATGTAGGCCAGATGGGAATGGCAAGAAATATTCAAAGTGATGAATAACAAGAACCTACAACCAAGATTACTCTACCCAGCAGAGCTATCATTCAGATTTGAAGGTCAGATAAAGTGCTTCACAGATAAGAAAAAGCTAAAGGAGGTCATCAACACCAAATCAGGATTATATGAAATGCTGAAAGGTATTGTTTAAGAAGAGAAAGAAGAAGAAAACAGTAAAGATAAAAATTATTACAACAAATACACATCTATCAACAAGTGAATCTAAAAATCAAGTGAATTAAAAATCTAATGAACATAATAAACTGGTGAATATAATAGAATCAGGCACATAGAAAGGGAGTGGACTGACGATTCTCGGGGGGAAAGGGGTGTGGGGGTGTGGGAATAGACTGAACAAAAAGCATACATCTATGGATGAGGACAGTCAGGGGGAAGTAAGGGCAGAGGATGGGATGGATACCAGGGGGAGGGGAGCTACGGGAGGGAAAAAAGAGCAAAATTGTAATAATCTGAACAATAAAGATTTATGAAATTTTTAAAAAGTTACACTGAATGACAAAAAAAAAATACATTAGGGGCCAGGAAATGTTCAAAGACATAGGAATCATTCCCAGATCAGGAAGAGAAGTCACATGGTGTATATTATTGCTACAAATACTGTATTTCCTACTACTTACAACATATACAATGTAATGTATTAGATGCCTTCCTATCGCATGAAGTACGTATTCTCATAGGTAATATTGGTAGATATGTTATAGTTATGGCAGTATGTCATATCCTATCTATATTAATAAAAGGGTAATATGCTATTTAGACTATGAGACATTCCAGATGTCCTTCCGGACAAAGCCATGGTGGTGGGGCCAAGGCAAAGGCAATTTTGGGTGATCAGGCCAGGAGGGGAGGGCAGTTTGGGGTGATCAGGCTGGCAGGGGGTTGCAGTTGGGGGCAAGCAGGCCAGCAGGCAGAGTGGTTAGGGGAGATCCAGCAGGCAGGCAGGTGAGCAGTTAGGAACCAGTAGTCCTGGATTGCGAGGGGGTTGTCCGACTGCCAGTTTAGGCCCAATCCCACAGGGGTCTCAGATTAGAGAGGATGCAGGCCAGGCTAAGGGACACATCCCCTCCACTCCCCCTTCCCATGTACAAATTTCGTGCACCGGGTCACTAGTAATAATAATAAAAAAGAAAGTGATCTTATCAAGTTTAAATTATAATTAAGAATTTCTCTTTTAATATCTTCAGGCTTTATTGGGAGAGGGGCTGGGCTCTGCACCTTTCTTCTTCCCTTTCAGTCTATTCCCAGAGCTGAAGAAGGCACTTATGCCCAGCTCTCCAGCATAGCCACTGTGGTCAGTTTTGCTTTCAGTTGATTCCTCATGCTGCACTCTTCTTCAAGGTTCTTTGTAGCCTAGTAGAGCATCAAAGTCTACATTCATGTCACAGCCTTGTCAGGATTGATCTCCATCACCTGCAGCTCATAGATCTTGCTGTAGTTTGCCTTTCCCCAGTAGTCAGGCAGGCAAAGTTTCTCAATTTGTTTTCTAATACTGCTTTGGGGTTGGTGATGTCCAGGAAGTCAGAGGTCTGAGGTTGAAATTTGGAGTTCGTGGCCACTTGAAGATGGACACTTTCCATCTGAACCAGGCCCCCTCTTTCAACAGCAAATACTGCATTATCTAGTGTGGGAGGTAGTAGATACCCTCTTCAGTCACTAATTCCAGCACACCACAGTAGTTCATGCAGTCCAAGTTCTTGTGGTTAGTTTAAACAGCATGGGATAGGTAATGTTGAGTCAGCTGAGTTGATCAAAGGCCAAGGATGGCGTTATTATCTTCTTGCCTTTCTCCACATTTGACCCGTCACTATCCTTATGACCATGGACATGGAAATGCACCTATACTCCATGGAGAAGCATTTCTGGGAGACCCAGGGAGTCATGTTGTAATACATGTTGAAAGAGAACATGATGGTACCTTTGCCTCACAGATGCCACTGGGTCCCGGGAACCCAGGCCATCCTTTTTGAGCAGCCAAGGAAGGAGGTGTGGTTATCTTGCATGACTCTTTGGTAGTGAACTCTTCCCACTGCCTATTGTCTTTCCTGGTGTTCTGTGTAGGCGCTTTTAGAATTTATATTAGAATGGACATGAAACTCACTAGTCTAAGCCCAAATTGACTTCCTCTTTTTAAAACAAAAGGGAAAGGATGCTAATATTTATAAATGCCAGTTCTTCACATATATCATTTCATTGGATCTTCATCACAACTTTGTGTGGAAGGATTGTGACTAAGATTTTACAGATGAGAGCATTGAGCCTTGGGAAGTGAAATAACTTACTCAGGATCCCAGAGGCAGCAAGGGACAGAGCCAGAACTCAAACCCTAGATGGTCTTATTCTCAATCTCATGCTTTTCCCAGATGCGTCTCACTCCAGCCCCCATGCTTCTCCTGTAATTGCTCACCGATTCACCTACTATATGTTAGGGTGATGCTCTGGGCCAGCCTGCCTGCAGCCCTCCCATCCTGTCCTTTCCTGTCTTTTGGACAATCTTGTCTCCCGTCAACCTACATGTTGTGCCCAATCTCTGCTCCTCCCTAAAACCACCCCCTGGCCTGGTGGCTCAGTTGTTGAGTATAGACCCATGAAGCCACAGGTCACTGATTCGACTCCTGTTCAGGGCACATGCCCGGCTTGTGGGCTCAGCCCCCTATAGGGGGCATGCAGGAGACAATTGATTTATATTTTTCTCCCATTGATGTTTCTATCTCTTTATCCCTCTCCCTTCCTCTCTCTCTAAAATCAATTAAAAAAACATATTTTAAAAAATAAAGAAGGGGGAAGCTTAAAAATACATGTAAAGGTCACAACCCAGAGAGACAGGCCATTCAAAGACAGAGATTTAATTAATAAGATTATAGAATGCTTCTCTCCCCACCTATCCCCTCTTCCCCCCCGACCCCCCCCCCCACACATACCCACTGGAGCAGGGAACAGAGCAGGGGCTTGTGGGGGAGAAAGATGCTTCTCTGGGGATGATAGACTAAGAGGGGCTGACATTCTTCATGGGTGACTCATTTGCTGTGATATTTTAGTAGTTATGTTTAGTAGTTGTTTTTGATTTGGGGGGTCTGGTGGTAAAAGTATGTCTGTGGTAGATTTAGGAGTCACTCTTGATGTCTTTTTCTTACCCTACCCCTTACATCCAGCACATCAACTATTACTTCTGCTACAAATTACATGCTGAATCTGGCTAATCCTCACTCACCTGGCCAAGCCTGGTTTCATTGTCCTTGGACAACTACAATAGCCAGCCCACTAGTCCCCTGCTACTGAGCCAGTTCCCCTTCAATCAGGCTCTACTGGGCAGCCCCAAGGAACATTTATTTCTTGAACTTTTTTCTTTCAAATGCTACAAAAATAATTTGCATGAAATTAGAAAGGGAAAACACACATATCCGTGCTTCTACCACTCCAAGACAACAACTGTTTCCTTCTATCCCCTGATCTTTGCTTGTCAGGGCAATGCCAGAACACTGCAGAACATGTGGGAAGTACAAGTGGCCCTGTACCTCAGGCAAAGATTCCTTATCCAAAAAATAAAGATCTAAAATTGCTCCCCCTTTCAGTTGTGTAGATTACAAGTCCACATTTATAAAGCCCTTATTTGAAAGGTGCCTGACACTTAGTATGTATAAGTTAAATAAGATGAGAAAATAACTAGAAAGAACAGGGCACCCATAATGTTCTCATTCTAGCACAAAGATGCCGCCGTAGGATTTCTTCTTGGAGTCAGTAAACAAGAGTTCAAGCTCCCACTTCGTCCTTACTCCCCATGAAACCAGGGATATGTATGTGGCTTCCCTAAGCCTCAGTTCCTCCATCTGTAGAATGGCTATATAATCTGAACCTGGCAATGCTGTGGGTAATGGATGTGAATGGCTCAGTGAGCATAGAGCCATGTACACCATGGCAACCCAGCTCCCACCCTCATCTACTTCAGTTGTTAGGTAAACATGGCTGTGTAATATTCCATTAAGCAGAGGTGTCACGATATACTTTGCCATCTCTATTGTGGGATGTTTAGGCAGTTTTCAGCACCTTCCTATTATAAACAACCCTGCAGTGAACAGCTCTGTGCTCCGAGCAATTCCCCTCTAGTGGATGATTTCCCTAGGCAACCTCAGGACTATTCATTAAAGCTGCTTTGCTGAGGGGCTGAGGGGCAGGCCAGCAGCAGTGGTTGGGAGAAAGAGGTTCCTTCAGAGGTGGTCTGATACACTCCACAGAGGCAGCAGAATGGGTAGGGGGGCAGCAAGACGTGCAGTTCTAAGCAGGATAGGAAAAGCAAGGCATCTAGTTGGACAGTGCTGAGCATGATGGGAAAAACAGGGCATCTGGTGTGATAGTGCTGAGCATGATGGGAGAACACGAGGCTACCATGAGCAGCACAGAGTTGGTGTTGTGGAGAATTTGGACTAGGAGGTAGATAACTAGATTCTGGGTTTGCCCTTACCATGCTCTGGTGGCATGACCTTAGGCAAATTCCTTCCCCTCTCTGGACCTCAGTTTTCTCCACATACTGTGGCCAGGACTGGGCAGGGGTTGGTCCAGAGTGGTGTTTTCCATTATGGTGGCCACTTGCCACATGTGACTATTTCAATTTAAAAGTAAATTAATAAAATAAAATAAAATAATTTTTTAGTCATGCTATCCCCATTTCATTACCCAGTTGTGGCTAATGGCTACCACATTCAGCAGCACAGGCATAGAACATACTGTCATTGCAGAAGCTCTATTGGACTGGGCCTGTCTAGAGACATTTCTAGAAAGCCAGTCAGCCTTACTGTGTTGTGATTCATGATCTCTGTCATCATGCATTGAAATGGCCAAGAGTAGGGTGAGCAGCCCTGAGCTCAGAGGACTCGTTAAGTATCTAAAGAGGCTGAGTGGCTTTATAAAGACCAGGACTCGGAGAGTTTTGAATCTGAAAAGGCTACACCCTGTTGCTCTGCCCAAAGTTTCCAGCTTGGCCTCAGAGAGAGATTGGGGAAGAGTGTGAGCCCTGCTAGGGCGGCCTCCACCCAGGGATGGTGCCCAAGGGAAGATGGCTTGAAGGCAGAGTCGGTGGTCTCCTGTTTCCTCAGACAGGAGGGCCCTTGAAGGGGTTAAACGGCTCTCTGCCCATGCCTGAGACACCACCATCTGTTCCCTTGGGTTAAACAATATCCTCTCTAGAACTGTTTTATAAGTCTAGTCTAGAGATTAAAGAAGATGGCTACCTCACTTATCTCGTCCCACTCTGACTATCCCAACCCCTAGGCTTAGTTCTGGGCACTCACTGGGGGAGGAACTGTGAGAAATGAGTCTCCACACTTGAGAGTGAAGCTCCTCCATCCCCTCCCCATCACCAAACTCACACATTCTGGCAACAGCACGTGGATTCCAGCTGCACCTTCCCCCAACTCTCTCCTCAGAGGGCAGATCTCTGCAGATGCTTTTCTGCAACCTGGGGATTCTCCAGCGGGAGAGGAAGAGCTTGTGGGAAGGGGCAAAGTAAGATTCAAGGAAATGCTCCCTCTTGCTTTTGTTTTCTAGAGACCCCAAAGCCATGTCTTATCTGCCCTAAGTCTTTGGGGCCACACAGCCTTCCACTGGCACTCCGGCATGCTGACCCTGTCCAGCCCCTGGACCAGCTTCCAAGCTTCCTCTGTACCCAGCCTGGATCAAAGGAACTCTGCAAGCTTCAGGACTCGGGGCACAGTAGCAGCCACAATAGGTGTTATCCCCACCCTGCCTACTCCCTGCCTCCTAGGGCTACCTGAGCCTTCCTGGTCCCTGGAATAGGAAGAATGCCTTTATGAGCACTATCTGTCAGGATCCCCTTGGTTGCAAGTAACACAAACCCTATTTCAATAAATGAAATGGTCAGCTCATGTAACCAAAGTGTCGGGAGGTAGGATGGACTTCAGCCAGGGTTTGATCCAGTGGCTTAAACAATGTGACCAGGATCTGTCTATATTCCTCTGTTTCTCTTCTTCGGTGATGGCTCCATTCCTAATGGCATTTCACAAGATTCAGTCACAAGATGTCTGCTAGCAATTTCCGGGGCAACCTCCTTCCAGGTTTAGATCTGGATTTGGGGTAGAGGTAAAATCTGCTTTCCTGCTTTTGTCTCCACTGAAACCCCAGACTTAAATCTGGAGTTGATCTCTTGTGCCCTACTGGCAAGATTTGGATAATCTTGACCCTTTAGCTGGGTCCACAGGGCTTGGGAACATAGATAGGTTTGGGGGCAGGGTCTATCCTTCCCCACTATGTGACCAGGAATGAAGGGAGGGTGTTTCCTAAAGGAAGTTTACGATCCTACAGGCAGGAAGGAGATGCCTCCAACTGGGGGATGCAAATAACAAATGATTATTATAGACAGTCTGCATCATGCTCTTTTTCAAGGCCCTGTTCAGGGTTCTCCTCTAGGAAGCCTCTGCTGACTATTTCAGCCAGTGGATATCTTCTGTAGTCCATCCTCTGGCTCCTCTTTTTCCATACGAAAGACCAAAGCTCAGTGTGTGTTCTCTCATGAATACTTTTATTGGTCAGTGCAGCAGTGCCAAAGTGTGCTGCCTTCTTTGCCTTGGCTGCTAGGAAACTCATAGCTGGCTTGTGGCCTGTTTCTAGTTACTCAGGATGCCATGATGTGCAGTTGCTCAATGATCTTTCCTCTGGCTTTATCCTTTTCTCTCTTATTTTTTTTTCCTTGTTCTGTTTTCTTCTTATTTTTTTGGCTTGTGCTGTTCTCAGCAACATCAAACTCTTTTAGTGAGGTGGGTACAAATAAACAAGAATAATCATAATGAACCATTCAGCATCAATATAACCAAATGCTAGGCCTTCCCCTTTCTAGGGGCAACTGGTCTAGCAGGGATAGGAGGGGTCAAGCCCAGAGTCAAGCCTTTTTCCAGAGAGATACCAAAGCCTGAACATGGTGGCCCCATGATAATGGCCACCCTGTCCTCCATAAGTCAGGAATGGCATTGTTCTGCTTCCCACCGGCTTCCCTCTCCTCTCCCCATCTTATCAGGAGCTCATGGAAGAGGCTGGAAAACTTAGTCCTCTGATAATTAAATTTATTTAATGGGTATTCAAGTGGAGTAATGAGAAGTTTAATGCAGTGATTAGATTTTTCTTTAATTAATTAAAATGATAATCATGTGTCTTGCCAGCAAACCAACTTAACCCTCTGCTTGAGAGTAGCAGGCAGAGACAGTGGGAGACTTGGCGAAGGCATGGTGCAGCCTTTTGCCCTGGCACTGACACTCTCAGAAGTAAGCCCAGCTCTGATGCCTACTCAGGCCAATCTCTGATTCAGCTTTCATTTCTGAGCCCTGTGAGTGCAGGGTCTGGGCTAGATCCAGGATGAAGGATTCAGAACTGGGTCATCAAGGGTGGCTTAGAGCAAAGAGCACTAAGGAAGGATTCCAGGCACTGTGACAGGAGTAGGCATTTGGTTGGCATATTTCATTGCCATGTGCCAGCTGACACATTCACCTGCATGTTCAGCTAAACTTGGGTTTTTCCCCATTGACACTAAATTACCAGGGCTAATGGAGTGGGGGCAGTGGGGTGGATAATAGGAAAACCTGAGGTAACCCACAAACTAATTCTCCTTGGCTTGAGAGCACATCCATGCCACAAAGCTGACCATCCTTGCTGTGTTTCTGAAGGCCAGCTAGGGATACAAGAATGCATTTCCCACCTTGAGCCACCTCTGCTGAGGTCATATGACTGGGACAAAAATGACTGTGGGGATCCCAGCATAGCTGTATGGTGTGTGTTATGGACCACCTGTGAGTGACGACCACCAAGGAGCCAGATCAAAAATTTAAGAAGCCTTTATAACGAACTCGAGCCCAGGCCCACGCCTCCACTGTCACAGCAGTGAGCAACATGAGCCCTGAGCCTCAGTAGCAGGCACTTTTTATCTCCAACGCAGGGAGATTTGGCAATTTGTGACTGGCTGGTTTCACACAAAGAAAGGTAGCACAAGGTCAGCTATAGTACAGGGAAGCGGGAAATTTCAAATTTTGTTCCCAGGCTAGTGGGCCCTGTTGTCCCTGTATCTGCCTTTCGGTGTTATGGCAGCAGGATGTCCTCAGGCAAGGGAGGGTTGAGTAAATGTCACAAACAGCTAAGGGGGTTTCGGTGGTTGTGTCTGGTCTAAGCATGACGAACCATGTCCTTCTCTTCTATCATTCTCCCCACTCTGAGTCTGGCTATCACATTCCCTACTGGTCTTATCAGGGAATCAAATCCTTGATTCCTGCTGTCCCCCCTCATCATCCGAGTTTATGGGTTGGTCTTTGTGATTTTAAGATGGCAGCCCCCAGGTAAGTTTCACGCGGCCAACATGGTGGGGCTGCCAAGTCACACAGTCCAAAATGGTCTTTGCAGTCCTGTCCTGACCTTACAGCGTGGAGCACAGGATAGGCCTTACCAGGATAGAGGGTGAGAATATTGGGGACCCAAAGACAGTACCTGACACCCCAGATGCAGGATATATTGTTTTCAAAGCAATGGGTAAGGCTGGGGAGATTCCCGAGCCTTCAGGGGAAGAGAAACAGAAAACTTCCTTCATTGAGCCCTGATCCCAGCCCCACACTGAGCCCTGATCCTGGATAGACTGAACCTTTTTCCTGGTCCCATACTGGCTCTGATCCCAGCCCCACACTGAGCCTAGCATTGTCATGGATATGTCAGCAGAGAAACAGGTGTCCCAGTAGAAGGGGTGAATGGCCCTATTTTTCCATCCCACTGCCAGTTCTATTGCCTGTGGGTGAGACTCCTCTGCCAGGCCTCAAACTCTGGAAGGGTTGAGATGAATCAGACATGGTCCCTGCCCACAGGACTGGTGGGGGAGGTGACAAGCAAACAGGCAGTGCCAGCCTAGTGATCAGAGATGAGGTGCAGGAGGCCCAATTTGCACTTGGAACATTCCTCTGGCAGCAGGTGGGTGGGGAGGGGCTGGAGGCAGTCCAGTGAGGAGGCTGAGAGTAGGTCTCTTGGTCTTGATGAGGTGAGAGATAAGGTGGATGGCACCCATGGAGGGGTGGGGAGGCTAGGCAAGTGATCCCCTGCCCAAAACTGGTTATGACTCCCCCAGGGCACCCTCAGCTCCTGGTGAACAAAAGGACTCACCTGGGGGGTTTGATGATATGCCAGGACTGAGCTGATAATATTACTTCATAAGAAAGGTGTTTTTTCTCCATTTCACAGAAGAGGAAAGGGAGATGTGAGGGACTTGCCTGACCCTACTCATCTGTAGCATCCTGGTAGTGAGTGTTCCCAGGTCTTGTAGCCTCCAGGCCTGCACACTGCTGTTCCCTCCAGTGAACTTGCCCTGGGTGGGGCTCCTCTTCTCTGACTCTCCACCCCCAATCTGGTGAATAGAGCCTAGGCACTGAGGGGTGGGAGATTTCAATTTGGGGCAAGTCAGACTGGTATCCAGGGCTTCCAACCCCAGTTGGGATCCTTGGAGTAGAAGAGATGTGGGAAGCTCTGTCTGGGTAGGGGCCTAGCCCCAGGAAGAAGGGTCTTTGGCTTCCTTCATTCTCACCCCTCCCCACCCCTCCACGGATCCCACTCCTTTGGATTTTCACTCCCCCACTCCATTTCCTTCCTTTCATGGCCCAGCCCTTTCTGAATAACCAGACCTAGAGAGATCACCCACATGGGGAAATTGAGGCCCTGAGAAAGGCAAGGACCCACTCAAGATCATGGGGCTCTTCCTCTCTTACCTCTTTAAGGTGAAGAGTCTAAAATCACATTATCTTGAATGTACACTTTAAACAAAAGGATTGTAGGAGAAGCCTTGTAGGGACCTGTGCACACAAACTTACACTGTACAGGCAGATATCCTCAGGGAGCCACCCCTGCCTCCTTGGGCACTGTGCCCCCAGATGTGTCCATCCCCCAACCCTGAGTTCCAGGGGCTGCAAACCACTGTGGAAGGCACATTATTTCTTACAAATGAGGGAACCAAGGTCAGGAACTACGCCACAGTCCCACAGCAAAGTAACTGCTAGGGGGACTGCCTGATAAGCTCAGATTGCCAGGATCACCTCCTCCTTGCATGTGAGCAGCTCCCCTTCCAAGGGCTTCCAGCAACCTCCCACAATCCACTGCTGCTTCCCTACTTGCCTTGTGCTCCAGCCAAAACTGATGACTCCTTGCTTATACTCCCCACATGTTCCCACTTCCAGGCTCTTGCTCAAACAGTTCCAGCTTTCTGGAGCTCCCTTTCCCAAATCCATCTGCCCAGATCCTCCTCATCTTTCTAGGCTGGCCCAAATGCCACTTTCTTTTTTCAATTTTTTTCAATTACAGTTTACATTCAATATTACTCAATTAGTTTAAGATGTACAGCATAGTAGTTAGAAAATCATGTACTTTACAGTGTTTCAAATACCCACCTGGCCCCATACATATTAGTAGTTATTGTGATATTATTGACTATAGTCCTTATGCTGTAATTTACATTTCTGTGACTATTCTGTAACTACCAATTTGTACTTAATCTTTTCACCTTTTTTACCCAACCCCCTTTCCCTCTGACAACTGTCAGTCTGTTTTCTGTATCTATGAGTCTGTTCCTATTTTGTAGGCTTATTTTGTTCTTTAGATATTTTTGTTCTTCAGATTCCACATATAAGTGAAATCTTTCTCTGCCTGCTTTATTTCACTTAGCACAATACCCCCTAGGTCAATCTATGCTGTTGCAAAGGATAAGATTTCATTCATTTAAAAAATGTTTTTATTGATTTCAGAGAGAGGAAGGGAGAGGGAGAGAGAGAGAGAGAGAGAGAGAGAGAGAGAGAGAGAGAGAGAGATCACTGATGATAGAGAATTATTGATTGCGCTGCCTCCTGCATGCCCCTACTGGGGATTAAGCCCTTCAACCCAAGCATATGCCCTAACTGGGAATTGAACTGTGACCTCCTGGTTCATGGGTTGATGCTCAACCACTGAGTCATAACCAGCTGAACTCATTCTTTTTTTTAATGGCCAAGTAGTATTTCATTGTAAATACTAGTATGTACCACAGATTTTTATCCATTCATCTATTGAGTGGCACTTAGATTGCTTCCATATCTTGGTTGTTGTAAATAATACTGCAGTGCACATAGGGTGCACCTATTCTTTCGAATTAGTGTTTTAGATTTTAAAAATATATTCCCAGAAATGGAATATCTGGGTCATAAGGCAATTTCATTTTTAATTTTTTAGGAACCTTCATACTGTTTTCCATAGTAGTTGCATCAGTTGCCTTCCTACCAATAGTCAAATGCCACCTCCTTTATGGAGATCCTGTCTGTCCTCATCCTAGTTGGGAGCCAGGCCCCACATCCCCTAAGCACCATCCTACAGCTCTTTGCCTGTCCCCATCTTAGGCTCTTCCCTTTGACCATGTAGTTATGTGGAGGACAGGGTTGTCTCCTGGCCTCTCATTCCCAGGCCAGTTAACCCTAGGGCCTAGCACACAGTAGGTGTGTTGTAAATCTCTTAAGATATTTGCCTTGGAAGGACTGCTCCTCCACAAACTACTTTCCTCAGTAGTCCTGGGTCAGCTGGCCTTACCCTTTCCCTCATTCCAGCCCCTGAGAAGACCAGTTGCTTACTTTAACCCTTGCCTGGCAGAGGTGAGAGCTGGCTTCTGATTCTAGCAGAGCTCCTTGTGCAGGTCCCCACCTGCCCAGGTTCTAGGGGCAGGAATAAGGTAAACACCATCCTTGGGACTTACAGGCAGGCCTTGAAGCTTGGCAAGTAGGGGTATCAGGGCAATCCAGCTCTGTGTGGTGAGCTCTGAGTGAGGGTTGCATGGGCACTTTGCCTGACTTCACTTAAAGGCTGGCTCTGCAGATTCCTAGCTGCGTGACTTTGAGTAAGACATGTAACCTCTCTGTGCCTCAGTTTAGTTATCTGTTAAATGAGGTGATAACAAACCTTCCTAGGGTTGCTATGAGGATTGAACAAGTCAAAACATAGACACACGGTGTGCTCTCTGAATATTGACTGTCACTATAGCCACCGGAGAAAGTATGAAGGCAGTGTGTGGGAGATGTTCATGGAGAGTTTCTAGGTGAGGACACATAACAACAACTTGAGATATGAGACATAGGAGATAGGAAACGACATCTTGGAAGAGGGAACGACATAGCCAAAGGCCCCGGGGTAGTTAGGGGGACAGGTAAGGCAACTGGGCGTGTCTAGACTTAGGTAAGAATGGGATGAGGGGTTACCATAGGCTGATGGAACACGGGACTGGTCCTGAGGGATCTTGGGTGCCACACTGAAGAGTGTGGACTTGGTCCTGCAGCCTATGAGTGCATGGAACTGGGTATTTTTTCTTTTTTTCTTTTTCTTTTTTTCCATAAAAGCAATATTTGCTCATGAGAAAATATTGAAACAGTATATATAGATGTGTGTCCCATTAAGTAGGAAAGTTCTCTTTGCCCTTAAATTTCATTTAGTCAAGGTCCCACTGTTGTTGGTCTGGTGTACCTCCTTCCAGAACTTTTTCTTTGCCTTTAGAAGCATATTCAATTGTATTTTTATTAAAAAAAAAGAAATAGAATCACGTTATGCACATTGTCCCACAACTTTAATTTTTTCACATGGCATTGTATTTATGGGCATCTGTCAGTGTCTCAGCATATAGATCTACTGTGCTTTTTAAAAATTGTTGCCTAATATTCCATTGTTTGCACGTAGCATAATTTATGTAACTAGTCCTGGGTTGATGGATATTTAGGTTATTTTCTATTTTTCACTTTTCAATAATGTTTGAGAGAATGGCCTTGTATATATATATCTTGCTGACATGTGTAAGCCTTTCTGTGGGAGAGACTTTTAGATGTGGGATTGCCAGGGTAAGGGTTTGCTTATTAAATTTTGGTAGGTAATACTACATTGCTTTCCCAAAAGGTTGGGCCATTTTAGACTCCCACCCTGCAGTGAACATTATCACTCTTTTTAATTTTTGGCAATCCAGGAAAGCATGTCATTGTTTCAACCCTCACTTTCCTTCTCCCCAGTGAGGCTAAGCATTTTTTATTTTTATTTATTTAATAAATCTTTATTGTTCAGATTATTACAGGTGTTCCTCTTCCCCCGACCCCCATAGCTTCCCTCCACCCAATCCCCCACCCCACCCCATGCCCTCACCCTGTCTTCATCTGTAGGTATAAGATTTTTGTCCTATCACTTCCCCCATCCCTCACACCCCCTTCTCCCTGAGAATTGTCAGTTCACTCCCTTTCTATGTCCTGACTCTATTATATCCATCAGTCCATTCCGTTCATCAGATTTTTCATTCACTTGATTTTTAGATTCACTTGTTGGTAGGTATGTGTTTGTTGTCATTTTGTTGTTCATAGTTTTTATCTTTACCTTTTTCTTCTTCCTCTTCTTAAAGAGGAAGTGCAGTTTAGGTGTTTACCTATGCTGCCCTCTTTAGCATTTCATATACTCCTGTTTTGGTGGTGATGAACTTCTTTAACTTTCTTTTGTCTTTGAAGCTCTTTATCTGACCTTCAATTCTGAATGATAGCCTTGCTGGGTAGAATAATCTTGGTTGCAGGTTCTTGCTGTTCATCACTTTGAGTATTTCTTGTCATTCCCGTCTGGCCTGCATAGTTTCTGTTGAGAAATCAGCTGACAGTCATATGGGTACTCCCTTGTAAGTAACCAACTGTTTTTCTCTTGCTTCTTTCAAGATTCTCTTTGTCTTTTGTCCTTGGCATTTTAATTATGATGTGTCTTGGTGTGGTCCTCTTTGGATTCCTCTTGTTTGGGGTTCTCTGTGCTTCCTGGACTTGTAAGTCTATTTCTTTCACCAGGTAGGGAAAGTTTTCTGTCACTATTTCTTCTAATAGGTTTTCAATATTTTGCTCTCTCTCTCTTCTTCTGGCAGCCCAATAATTTGGATGTTGGTATGCTTAAAGTTGTCCCAGAGGCTCCTTACAGTAATTTCATATTTTTTGGATTCTTTTTTCTTTTTGTTTTTCTGCTTGGGTGTTTTTTGTCTCCTCATATTTCAGATCTTTGGTTTGATTCTTGGAATCCTTTGACCTACCATTGAATTTCTGTATATTCTTTATTTCAGTCAGTGTATGCTTAATTTCTGACTGGTCCTTTTCCATTTTCTTGACATTCTTATTAAGGTCCTTGAAGGTCTCATCAAGTTTCTCGGCAGTTTTTAGAAGATTCTTGAGTAATCTTATAAATGTGGTCCTGAACTCTATGTCCTCCATTTCTTTTGTTTGTGACATGTTTCTTTGTCTCCGCATTTTGCTGCTTCCCTGTGCTGATGTAGTGGAAGAACTGCTGTCCGGGAGACACGCCTATGGGGCCGAACTTGCTTCAGTGGGGCTTTGGTGCTCACCGAGTCTGTCTCTTGAATGTGTCACTTATAGATGTGAGTAGTTGAATTCTGGTGTCATCTCACACTAACCTCTAGATACACTAGCTTCTGGATCTCCAGTGGGGTGCAGGTCAGCTACTGTCTGAGGAAACCCAGCAGGAGCTACAACGAGGTCTGCAGATTTCTCCTGGGTTGACCAGAGCTGCAGTTTGTTAGATTAAGCTGCAGTAGGGCAGGCCATTTATATGCAAATGCCTCTGTGCACAGCTAGGGTGGGTTTGCAGATTGTGTGGGGTGAGGTCTCAGGAAGTCACTGAGGCATGGCTGAAAGTGATGGCTGACAATCAGCCGTTTCTGTGTTTCCACATTTCCCATACCCCAAGTCCGGCACTGTGGACAGTAATTGCTGTAGGCACCTCTGCAAGAGAGCCACCCTCACTTTCCGACCCGATGGCAGACCGTCCAGCTTCTCCCTGTAGGAGTCTGGATCACCAGCGTCTCCCCAGAAACGAGTTCAGAGTAATCAGGAGCTTGTTTCCCTTCGGGTTGGAAACAGCAGCGCCCTGTCGCCTGCTGCCAGCCCGATTCGTACACCTCCGTAGCTTAGCTTTTCAGCACTTGTGCTTGTCTCAATGCTCTGTCTAGTTGCAGAACTTCCACTCGGCCAGCTTTCCCGTGGTTCTGGGTGATAGACGTTTGTCTTTTAGTTGCAGTTTTGAAATTGCTGTGAGAGGCAGCAGTTTAGGTGTTTACCTATGCTGCCCTCTTGGCTTCTCTCTAAGCATTTTTTTTATGCAGTTACTGGTTAACTGTATTTCCTCCTCTGTGAATTGACTATTCATATCTTTTGCCCATTTTTATTTTTGCCTTTTCCTTATTGTTATAAGGATGCTTCTGGTGTATCAAAAATTTTAAAACTTCTGTTTGTTTTGTGTTGGAAATATTTTCCTTAGTCTGCCATTTGTCTTTTTAACTATTTTTATGGTATCTTTGCCATATAGAAGCTTTAGATTTTTATTCAGTAAAATCTATCAGGTTCCTCCTCGAGGCTTCTGAATTGCACATCTTGATCTGCCAGGCTTCCTGGAAGGATTTTAAGCAGAGTGGGGATGAAGTCAGATTTGTGACTGGAAAAGGTCATCTGATTCCCACTGTGTGGAGGGTGAGAGGAGGGAGTGACTGCAAGCCAGAGGACAAGGAGGCAGCTGAGAACTTTGTGCTGGGGTGGGTTGGGGAAAATTTAGAAGAAGGTGAGTTTGAGAAATATTAATCAACTGACTGTCTATGGTGATGGGATGTGAAGGTAAGAGAGGGAAAGAAAAGCACTCTGGAGTGATGCCTGGGTATTTGAATGGGGACAGCATTGGTGGTGATGCTACCACCACCACCTTGGGGTGTGGGGTGGGCAGGGTTAAGGAGGGAAGTGCATGGAGTTGCACATGAATGCTCACCTTGTTTGGTTATGTGTACACATGGACACAGGCATGGCCACATGTACATGCTTAGAAGTTCTTGAGATTAGTGCATCTATGCTGTGGCTTCACAGTGGGTGAGGGTCACGTTTTGTGGAATTTCTTGCTCTCTACCGAGTACTGTAACAGGCACAACATGTGTGCCTGCATACATAACCCCTACAAGCTCTACTACCACATAAAGTGTGTTTTACAGGTAAGGAACCAGACTCAGAGAGGTGAAGTAACTTGCTCAAGGTCACAGAACTAGTAAATAACAGAAATAATTTTTTTTCACCAACTTGGACAGAATTTCCACCTATGGCATTGAGGAGCCTTTCATGCATTTCTAACCTGATCAATCGAATTTCATCATGGACTCTTTGGATGAGTGCTAGAGCCAGACTGCCTGGGTTTGAAATGCAGCCCATTCCTTACAAGGCAAGTTATCTACCACCCAGTGCCTCAGTTTCTTCATTCTGAAAATGGAGACAATAACAGTACCCATCTCATAGGGCTTTGGTGGGAATTCATTGTGTTAGTGCATGTGAAGTGCTTACCAGTGAGGGCCAAGTGTCTGTGATGTTTGTGATAATGACCATGATGGTGATGGCACTCACCCTCACCTCCTGTCTGTGCCTCTTTGCCTATCTTGCCCTCCTCCATTCTTCTTCCTCTTGTCACTTCACATCTATGTTCCTCAATTCCTCACAGAAACTTCTTTCAACATTTGCTTTTGAACCTATGTCCTCTGTTTTCAACCCCCAAAGCCAGTGAATTAAAGCCCAATCAGTTAGCAAAATCCATTCAGGGGAAATGATCCATGTTGCTTTCAGTAGTCATTCCCCACCCCCAAGCACTCCTAGACAGACATTTCCACTATCCAGCATGTTCATTGTGACATTGCTCAGCTCTGAGAACCAGACTATCATGTTCAAATCTAAAACCCCTTCCTCCCTGAGTGGAGATGCTCAAGTGTACTTTAGCCATAACCCAGCACTAGACCCGAGACCCCAGACCCCAGGAAGGGTAATTCTCGGCATCACTAGCTGGAAAATTGCCCATAGGGAAGAAAAGTGGGAAACACAGCAAATCCTGATGCCAGGGTTCTTGTCCCAGCATTCCAAAGGGTTCAGCAATCTGGAGAAAGGCTGTGCATAGATTAAGTAGGAGTCCAAAGATGAAAGATAGTTTTGAAAGGCATTGGGGGTCAGAGGAACTTCAGCTAAAGGAGTTCAAGACTCCAACTTCCTAGTTCTTAGTTCTCCTTGTCTCAGGACCGGTGCTTTTTATTAACACATTTGGTCCTAAAACAAGGTGGAGACATAAACTTCAAAGGGTAAGGTTTGGTACAGAAGCATTGTCAGATTGGGGAATAGCCTACGGCTGTTCAGGTGTTTGGCCAACAGGAGGCAATAACATGTAGATTAAGATGCCCTGAGCTGTCAGGCAGCATACAATCATCCTATTCAGGTTTGGGGAAAGTGCCTTTTAGCTAATCCAGTGGTCAGCAAACTCACTGGTCAACAGAGCCAAATATCAACAGTACGAGGATTGAAATTTCTTTTGAGAGCCAAAAACCAACTTCTGAGCATGGGCCATGAAGTTTCAATCGCACTGTACATATGTGCCCGCACATGGTATTTTGTGGAAGAGCCACACTCAAAGGGCCAAAGAGCTGCATGTAACTTCTGAGCCAAAGTTTGTCTGCCACTGAGCTAATCCAACAGGTGATTACATATGTGACTCAGCCCTTGTTAAGTCCCCAAGTTTCATCAACCTTTTGATAAAACTCTTGTAATTATGTCATGTTGGAATTGGCTCCCAACATCCTAGGCACAGTTCCTTCCCACAGACACATCTAATCAAATCCTGTAGTCATGAGGATGGGTCCAAGGTGTCCAAACTGATTTAAAGCTTCAGGTTTGTACCCAATTTAAATGATCTCTATGCCAAAACAAAAACAAAAAAATCCTTCACGGAAATCACTGAACTCACCTATGGTTTTCTCTTCATTAAAATAAATTTCCAGGTAAATAAATCCTCCTGGGGGGGAAAATGGAGCAGTTTTTGGCCATTTCTTTGCAGTATTTTGTTTGCATTTGCACTGTATCAGTCATATTTCTTTATTTTTTTTGTTGTCAAAAATATTTATTGTTGAAAGTACTACATATGTCTTTTTTTCCCCTCATTGACACCTTCTAGCCTGTCCCTACCCTCTACCCCTGGCCTTCACCACCCTATTATCTGTGTCCATAGTTTATACATATATGCATACCAGTTCTTGGGTTGATTACTTCCTACCTCCCACCCTCACCTGCCTTCCCTCTGATATTCTGCAGTCTGTTCTCTGCTCCTATGTCTCTGGATCTATTTTATTCATCAGTTTATTTTGTTCATTAGATTCCACATATAAGTGAGATTATGTGATACTAGTCTTACTTTGCATGGCTTATTTCTCTTAGCATAATACTCTCACTATATGCTTTCTCAAAGGGTAAGAGGTCCTTCTTTTTTACAGTTGCATAATATTCCATGGTATAAATGTACCACAGCTTTTTTTTTTATCTACTCATCTACTGATGGGCATTGTTTCCAGATCTTAGCTATTGTAAATTGTGGCTGCTATGAACTTAAGGGTGTATACATTCTTTCCGATTGGTGTTTCGGGTTTCCTAGGATATATTGTAGAATTGGGATGAATGGGTCAAATGGCAGTTCCGTTTTTAATTTTTTGAGGAAACTCCATACTGTTTTTCATAATGGCTGCACCAGTCTGCATTCCTACCAACAGTGTACTAGGGTTCCCTTTTCTCCACATCCTCTCCAGCACTTGTCATTTGTTGATTTGTTGATGGTAGCCTTTCTGACAGGTGTGAGATGATACCTCATTGTTGTTTTAATTTGCATCTCTCTGATGACCAGTGACTTTGAGCATTTTTTTAGATGTCTCTTGGCTTTCTGTATGTCCACTTTGGAGAAGTGCTTATTTAGGTCCTTTACACATTTTTAATTGGATTGTTTGCCTTCCTTTTGTTAAGTTGTATGAGTTCCCTATATATTTTGGAGATCAATCCTTTATCAGATATATCATTGGCAAATATATTCTAGCATACAATGGGTTCCCTTTTCATTTTGATGTTGATTTCTTTTTCTGTGCAGAAGCTTTTTATTTTAATATAGTTCCATTTGTTTATTTTCTCCTTAGTTTCCTTTGCTCAAGGAGATGTATCCACAAATATAGCTATAAGAGATGTCTGAGATTTTTCTGCCTCTGGTTTCTTCTAGGATTTTTATGGCTTCCTGACTTACATTTAAGTCTTTTATCCATTTTGAATTTCTTCTTGTATATGGTTTAATTTGGTGGTCTAGTTTCTATTTTTTTGCATGTACCTGTCCAATTTTTCCAACACTGTTTATTAAAAAGATTGTCTTGACTCTATGGTATATTCTTGGCTCCTCTGTCAAATATTAATTGAGAATAGTGGCTTTGGTCAATTTCTGGGGTCTCTTGTGTTCCATTGATCTGTATGGCTGTTCTTGTGCCAGTACCAGGCTGTTTTGATTATAGTGGCTTTGTATTAGAACTTAGCTGGTATTGTAATTTCTCCAACATTGTTCTTCTTTCTCAAGATTGCTGTAGGTATCTGGAGTCTTTTTTGGTTCCATATAAACTTTTGGAGCATTTGTTCTAGATCTGTGAAATATGATCTTGGCATTTGAATAGAGATGGCACTGTGTCTATAGATTGCCTTGGATAGTATGGACATTTTTCAACTAATTTTTTATTTAAATTCTTTATTATTTAAAGTATTACATATGTCTCCATTGACCTCTCCCAAGCCATTCCAGTCCTCCCACAGCACATGCCTTTACCCCCCTATTGTCTGTGTCCTTTGGTTGATCTCTTACTACCCCTTTCTCCTACCTTCCCTCTGAGGTTGGACAGTCTGTTCCATACTTCTATGCCTCTGGATCTATTTTTGTTCATCAGTTTTATTGTTTATTATATTCCACAAATGAGTGAGATCATATGATATTTATCCTTCTCCTACAGGCTTATTTTGCTTAGCATAAATCTCTCCAAGTTCATCCATGCTATTGAAAATGGGAAGAGCCCTTTCCTTTTTATTAGCAGCATAGTATTCCATTGTGTAGATGTACCACAGTTTTTTTAATCCACTCATCTGCAGATGGGCACTTAGGCTGTTTCCAAATCTTAGCTATTATAAATTGTGCTGCTATGAACATAGGGGTGCATATATATTTTCTGTTGGTGTTTCTGATTTCTTGGGATATAGTAGTAGAAGTGGAATTACTGGGTCAAATGAGAGTCCCATTTCTAATTTTTTGAGGAAACTCCAAACTGTTTTCCTTAATAGCTGCAATAGTCTACATTCCCACCAGCGGTGTTTTTTTTTTAATCTTTATTGTTCAGTTTATTAATTACATTGTTTCCCCCTTTTATCCACCTATAGCTCCCCTCCACCCTGTACCTATCCCACCCTCCACCCTCACCTCCCCCTCCCCACTGTCCTCTCCCATTGTTGCAAGATTTTTGTCCAGTCTCTTGCTGCACTTCCCACAACCCTTTTCTCCCCAAGAATTGTCAGTCCATTCCCTCTCTATGTCCATGTCTCTGTTATATTCACCAGTCTATCCTGTTCAACAGCCTATCAATTCACTTGATTTTTATGTTCATTTGTTGATAGATGTGTATTTGTTGTTCATAATTTTCATCTTTACCTTTTTCTTCTTCCTCTTCTTAAAGAATATCTTTCAGCATTTCATATAATGTTGGTTTGGTGGTGATGAACTCCTTTAGCTTTTTCTTATCTGCGAAGCACTTCATCTGACCTTCAATTCTGAATGATAGCTTTGCTGGATAGAGTAATCTTGGCTGTCGATTCTTGCTGTTCATCACTTTGAATATTTCTTGCCACTCCCATCTGGCCTGCATCGTTTCTGTTGAGAAATCCGCTGACAATCGTATGGGTGCTCCCTTATAGGTAACCAACTGTTTCTCTCTTGCTGCTTTTATTATTCTCTCTTTGTCTTTTGCTCTTGGCATTTTAATTATGATGTGCCTTGGTGTGGTCCTCTTAGGGTTCCTATATATTGGGGTTTGGTGCTCTTCTTGGACTCATAAGTCAATATCTTTCACCAGGTGTGGGAAGTTTTCAGTCACTATTTCTTCAAATAGGTTTTCATTGTCTTGGCCTCTCGCTTTTTCTGGCACCCCTATAATTCGGATGTTGGTATGCTTGAGGTTGTCCCAGAGGCCCCTTACACTATCTTCAATTTTTTGGATTCTTTTGGTTTCTTGCTTTTTCAGCTGAGTGGATTTTACCTCTTTGTATTTCAAATCTTTAACTTGGTTCTTGGGGTGCTCCAGAGCACTTTTAGGTCTTTGTATAATATTTTTTGTTTCAGTCAGTGTATGCTTAATTTGTGGTTGGTCCTTTTTCATATCCTTGAGAGTCTCCTTTATATCCTTGAGGGTCTCTTTCATTTCCTTGTAGGACTCATTCATTTCCACGTTGGTCTCGATCATTTCCTTGCAGGTCTCGTTTATATCCTTGAGGGTCTTGTTCATTTCCTTGTAGGACTCATTCATTTCCTTTGTGATCTTGCTTATTTCCTTATAGGCTTCGACCTTTTGTTGGAGCCTCTTGAAAAACCCTATAACCGTGGTTTTGAATTCCATGTCCAGTCGTTTTTTTCCCTCCATTTCTTTCACATCTGATTTCTTTCCATGTCGCTGCATGGTGGCTGCTTCCCTGAGTTGGTCAATTAGCTTTGTGTGGTAGACTTCCTACCAGGGACAGTGGCTCAGCCTCCCTGGTTACCTGAGGTGGATATGGGCTGCACAGTCTTGCTGAAGTTAAGCTCAGTTAATTGTTGTTAGCACTTGGAGGGTTGACCTCCAGGCCAATTGTCTGTGAAGCTCAGCTGTGCTCAGGTTGGATGGGCGGAGTCTCCGGGCCAAGCAGACAGTGTTAGCTCCGCCCTATGCGGCCCTGGGGACTCTGTGCCCAGGGCAATGGCCGCCAGCACCTCTGAGAGAGAGCCACTGCCGAGCTCCACCAGCTGCCGGGGAATTCAGACTCTCCCAAAATGAGACTGCACGCGCAATGTCTCACCCAGGGTCATAAAACAAAGCAGTCTGACGGTTTTCTGAATGAGAGACAAGTCGCGGAGCGCTCTCTGTGCCGTCATGCAGCCGAGCTGTTCGCGCGCAAGCTGCCTTCTCCACAAGCCAGCAGACCCGGCAGCGCCCAAGCTTCGGCGTGCCCTCCCACTGTCCAGTTTTTACCCCGTGTGATAGTGGGTTCTCTGGACTTCGCCCAGAGAATGAGAGGCAAGTTGAGGTGCGCTCTCTGCGCCATCACGCAGCGAGCTGTTCACGCAAGCTGCCTTCTCCACAAGCCGGGAGACCCGGCAGCACCCAAGTTTCAGCGTGCCTCCCCACTGTCCAGTTTTCACCCCGTATGATAGTGGGTTCTCTGGACTTCGCCCAGAGCTGGAGAATCAGTCCAGTGGGACGTCTTTGTCTCCCCGTTCGAGAAAACTGGCCGGTTTTCAGCCGCCTGCCCACTCCGCGGCGCGTGCTCCAAACCTCTCTCCGCGCGAATCTTTCAACGCCATCCACCGCCGCTCCTCCGAGTCACAGTGTCTTATTTTTACTTTTATTTGTGGAATTTTCACTCGGCGGGCTTTCTGGTGATTCTGGAAGGTGTTTGTTCTTTCGTTAAGTTGTAGTATTAAAATTGCTGATTATGACGGCAAGATAGGTGTTTTACCTTTGCCGCCATCTTAGTTCTCCCCCACCAGCGGTGTTTTAAGGTTACCTTTTCTCCACATCCTTGTAAATACTTGTTGTTTGTTGATTTGTTGATGATAACAACTTTGACATGTGAGATGGTACCTCATTGTTGTTTTTATTTGCATCTCTCAGATGATTAGTGACTTTGAACATGTTTTCATATGTCTCTTGGCCTTCTGTATGTCCTCTTTCAAAAAGTGACTATTTAGGTACTTTGCCCTTGTTTTGATTGGATTGTTTATCTTCCTTTGGTTAAGTTGTATGAGTTCCCTACAAATTTTGGAGCTTAAACCTCTGTTGGTGACAACAGTGGCAAATATGTTCTCCCATGCAGTGGGCTTTCTTATTGTTTTGTTGATGGTTTCTTTTTCTGTGCAGAAGCTTTTTATTTTGACGTAGTCCTATTTGTTTTTCTCCTTAGTTTTCATTATCCTAGGAGCTGTAATTGGTAAAGATATTGCCATGACATATGTCTGATATTTTGCTGCGTATGGGTTCTTCTAAGATGTTTATTATATCCTGACTTACATTTAAGTCCTTTATTCATTTTGAGTTTATTTTTGTGTAGGGTTTAAGTTGGTGATCTAGTTTCTTTTTTTTTTTTGCATGTATCTGTCCAATTTTCCCAGCACCATTTATTGAAGAGATTGTCTTGACTCCATGGTATGCTCTTGCCTCCTTTGTCAGATATTAATTGAGAACAATGGTTTGGGTTGATTTCTGGGTTGTCTGTTCTGTTCCATTGGTCTATATGTCTTTTTTTGTGCCAGTACCAGGCAGTTCTGAGAACAGTGGCTGTGTATTATAGCTTGATATCTGGTATTGTGATCCCTCCAACTTTGTTCTTCTTTCTCGAGATTGCTGCAGTTATTCAGGGTCTTTTTTTTTTTTAATATGAATGTTTGGAGAGTTTGCTCTAGCTCTGTGAAATATGCCATTGCTATTTTAATGGGGATTGTCTTGAGTCCATAGATTGCTTTGTGTAGTATGCACATTTTAATGATCCATGAACACTGTATGTTCTTCTGTTTGTTTATTTATTCCCCTATCTCTTTTTTCAATGTCTTGTACTTTTCCAAGTATAGGTTTTTAACTCCTTAGTTAAGTTTATTCCTAGGTATCTTAATTTTTTTTTTGGTGCAATGGTAAATGGGATTTTTTTTTTAGTTTATCTTCATGTGATTTCATTATTGGTCTATAAAAAAAGTGATGGATTTCTGGGTGTTAATTTTATATCCTGCTACATTGCCAATTCATTTATTAAGTCTAGTAGTTTTTTGATGGAGTCTTTTGGGTTTTCTATGTACAATATCAGGTCATCTGCAAATAATGACAATTTCACTTATTTTCCAATTTGGATGTCTTTTATTTCTTCTTCTTGTCTGATCACTATGGTTAGCACTTCCAGTACTATGTCAAACAGAAGTGGTGAAAATGGTCATTTCTGTCTAGTTTCTGTTCTTTGAGGAAATGGTTTTAGTTTTTGCCCATTGAGTATGATATTAGTTGTAGGTTTGTCATATAAGACTTTTATTATGTTGAAGTGATCCCTCTATTCCCACTTTGCTGAGGGTTTTTATCAAGAAAAGTTGTTGGGCCAAGACCGGTTTGGCTCAGTGGATAGAGCGTTGGACTGTGGACTGAAGGGTCCCGGGTTCGATTCCGGCAAGGGCATGTACCTTGGCTGCGGGCACATCCCCAGTAGGGGGCGTGCAAGAAGCAGCTGATCGATGTCTCTCTCTCATCGATGTTTCTGACTTTCTATCCCTCTCCCTTCCGCTCTGTAAAAAATCAATAAAATATATTTAAAAAAGAAAGAAAAGTTGTTGGATTTTGTCAAATGCTTTTTCTGCATCAGTTGATATGATTATGTGATTTTTGTCTCTCAATTTGTTAATGTGATGCCGTTTTCTGATTATTCTAGTCTATGGTTGAAACTTTCCATTGTGTTATTTATTGCAGCTATGCCATTCTTCATTTCCTTTTGATTCTTATACATGTTGTTGAATTTATGTTCAATACTTTTTAGTGTACCTATAACCATTGCTCTGAATTTTTTCTTTGACAAATTGCTTGCCTCCATTTCATTTATGTCCTTTTCTGGTGATTCCCCCTTTTCTTTCATATGAGGGTTGTTTCTCCCCGCCCCCTCCCCCATTTTTGCTATTCCTTTGTGATTGTTTCTATGTATTAGATCAAACTTCTATGCCACCCAGACTCTTTGAATTTTTCTTATATAGTAGATGTTTTGTGGGGCCCAGTGGTACAATCTCTGAGTTCTTCTGGGCTGGGTATTCTGGGTTGCCCCCTACTTGGGATATTTGGGTTCTCTTGGTATAATTGAATATTGAGTGTTGTTGTCCCATTCCTGAATGCCATTTCTTCTCAGGGTGTCTGGTTATGTGGCTTGCTCTCCACTGTGTTGACCAGAAAACACAAAATACAACGCATCAAAACACAACAGAAAGGGAACAAAATACAAATGTATTCATGACACCGATAACCCCAATAAAAGTGACCACAAGTGAAAAGACAATTAGGAGAAAGAGAGCAAAAGTGATATCAAGAAAAGGAAAAAAGCTAAGGAGAAATGAAAAGGAAGAGGAAAAAATATAAACAGTAAGAAAACCATACAAAACAAAAAAATAAGCCAAAAAATGCAAACAACAAACATCCAGAAATAAAAGGGGAAGAAAATATGTAGAGGCAGAGCTAATAGACAAAAAGTAAGATTAAGGAATTGAATGAGGAGGTAGAAAGAGAATGAGTTGGTAAGAAGAAAAAAATTAAATAAGAAGATAAAACAAAAAATTTAAAAAAATTTGTCTATTCATTTATTTTGGAAAAGGAGAATAGAGAAGAGAGCAGACAGGCTTGAATTTAGTGAGTGAAACTAATTAAACAATTAGGAGAAGAGAATGAGAGAGGAGAGGAAAAACAAAAGCATAAAAATTGACTAGCAAAAAAGAGAAGGGTGTATGGACTTGGAGCAGGGGAGAGGAAATTAGATATATGGGTAAGCCAACAGATACTACAATAATAATATGTCAATAGAGCAGATAATGAAGATCACTTTTTAACAAGGGATACAAAGAAAGGAAAGAGAAAAATTAAAGTGGGAACAGAAGAAGAGAAAACAGGATGAAAAAAGGAAGAGTGAGGAAGAAGAGGATGGAAAAAAAGAAAAAATAAGATATCACAAAATAACAATAAAAATAAAAGTAGAATGAAGGAAAATAATGTAAAAAAGAGGAAACAAAATAAAATATAGAAAATAATTTTTTTAAAAGATAAAAAGTAAAAAAGTGAAGTGTCTTTCACTTCAGCCTCAGGGGGACTGGTTTAAGACCCCATTCTTCTGTTCTGTCTGCCACTTCTCAGTTTCCTTTCAGGCAGTCAGCACCATGTTGAAGCTCCAAGTGATCCCACAGCCTGGCTGCAAGCAGGTGGGATCAGTTTGCCTGCTTTGCCTGTCTGCCTGCTCACAGTGCCACTCAAGTGTCACTCAAGTGTCTGTTTCTGATAGGGCTTTCAGTGTGTGTGTGTGTGTGTGTGTGTGTGTGTGTGTGTGTGTTGGGGGGGGGGGGGGGCTGTGTCACTTTCTGGGACTGAATGGCCCCTTTTCAGCCCAGCCCCTGAGGCCTTTTTGGGGCTATTCAGAGTCTTTGCTTCCTTTTAAAAGCTTGAAGTGTAGGGTAGTTGTGTCTGTATTAGCTGCCTTCAGGCTGTTGGGAGCAGCTGGCTCTTCAGGAAAAAAATGGCTGCTCAGTTTGGAGGGTCACAAATGTTGGATTCCTGGTCATCTCACCCTGTCCTGCTCCCCTCCTCCCAGACCCCACAAATCTGCATCTGCACCTACACCACAGCCTTGGGTGAGTGTTTATAATTGAAAGGTCCTATAAACTGGGTATAGTGAATATAAGCAAAGACAAAACAGGCAAAAGAATGTTTTTAAAAAAAGCCATTGAAACCTGTAAAGAATTTTTGTGAGTTTATTTGAGCCAAACTGTCAACATATGCTGGGAAGCAGAACCTCAATGAAGTGAGATAATGCTCTAAAGAATGGAGGGTTACATCTATATTTATGCATTTGCAATCAAAGGAAAGGGACGTAGGTGAGTTACATGAAATTCATTGGTGATAAGATTAGGGAGGTGGAATAAAGCAAAGCGAGGAAACTTCTGGGATAGGGTAAAAAGTGAAATGATGGATGTGTGCTTCTTTTACAGAGATGGATACAGGATACTGTAATGTAATTAACAGTTGACAACTCGATAACAATAACAATGAGGGGGTGTCCCAGTGCCATTTTTTGTGCCCTGATGGGGCACAAGTTACCCAGACATCCCACAGATGTTATTAGAGGCAAAAAGGCAAATGGGCTCAGTAAAGAAGACCTAAGTTGATCTTTGTCAGGGAAAATATAGGCCTAGAACATGACTACCCACTATAACCTGCTTGTAGTTAAATCTTTAATTTTCAAACCATCTTTTGTGGTTGTTTTAGGTCTCTGAGTTTGCAAGACTGCCAAGCAGGCCTCCCCTGAGCTTGTCAGGTTAGCATGTGGCTCCTTTTATCCACAAGAACTACACTCCGAGTTTCTCTCCCCCGAGTACCACATGGTTCAGGTACTTCTTCAGGATCCCTTTCTGTGTGCAACTTCTTGTGGCTGTGGACTTAAATGTAGACTCCTCAGCCACCTGAAGCCCTGTGGACTTCCTTTCCATAGTCAGATGTTATGACTGTCCCCAAGGATATGGTCTTGGTGCAGTGCAGCTTCCTTCTAACCCTCTTGGCCCAGTGGTCACATGTCTCTCTCCAGCCCAGATCCTGAATCCTACAGTTCTCCAGGTTTCCTCTGCCCTTTCTGGCTACAAATTGTCTCACCAACTATGTCTAATTTCCCAATTCCAAGTGGATGTTATTTGATTTAATTGCTCCTTCTGTCTGCTCCAAATCAAGCCCCAGGACACGTCTGCCTATTTGGCCATCATTTTTTTCTTTAGTATGAATATTTTAATGATGTTAATCCTACCAATCCATGAGCATAGTATATTCTTCCACTTGTTTATATCTTCCTCTGTCTCTTTTTTCAACATCATTTAGTTTTGCAAAAGTACAAGTCTTTTACCTCCATGATTAAGTTTATTCCTGAGTATCTTAATTTTTTTCTTGCAATGGTAAATAGGATTGTTTGTTTAGTTTCTCTTTCTGAGAATTCATTGTTGGTGTATAAAATAGCCACCAATTTTTGGGTGTTGATTTTTTATCCTGCTACATTCCCGAATTCATTTATTAAATTTAATAATATTTTGAGTCTTTTCTATGTACAATATTTTGTCATCTGCAAATAATAAGAATTTTACTTTCTTCTTTTTAATTTGGATGCCTTTTATCTCTTCTTGTCTGGACTTCCAGTACTATCCTATATAATAAAAGAGGAACATGGAAATTTGACCGTACCTTCGCTCCTGATTGGCTATGCTACTAGCCAATCAGGAGAGGGGTCGGGGCCAAGTGGCGTGAGCGCCGGGCCCAGGGGTAGAGATGAAATGGCAGTGGCAGTGAGCACCCGGCCCCCTGGCGCCGTGAGGGGAAGCGGCAGCGGCAGCAGCAGTGGCGGTGGCAGTGGCAGGGCATGCCTGGGGCCGGGTGGTCACAGGCAGCCAGGGCTGAGCTGAGCAGGGCCTTGGGCAGGCTAGGGGTGAGCCATCAGTTGGACATCCCCTGAGGGCTCCCAGTATGTGAGGAGGCAGGTTGGGTTGAGGGACCACCCCCCCCCAGTGCACAAATTTCTTGCACTGGGCCCCTAGTGTTGAATAGGAGTGGTGAAAGTAGACATCCTTGTCTTTTTCCTGTTCTTAGGGGAAATGGTTTTAGTTTTTTCCATTGAGTATGATATTGGCTGTAAGTTTGTTATTTATGGCCTTTATCATTTTGAGATATGCTGCCTCTATTCCCACTTTACTGAGAGTTTTTATCTTGAGGGACTGCCTCTTCTAATTTACATGCACGGGTGGGTTCCCAAGGGGGATTGGGAGGGCTGGGATATGATTGGCCCTCCAGGCAGGTGGTGAGACACCCTTGTTGGCCTGAGATCCAGATCCGTCCCGCTGACATTTGTGCTGGTTGTTGGGAGCCATCTGGAGATTGCTTTTATGTGGTTTCTTTCTTGTGGAGCATGCGGGGAGGGTAAGTGGCCGCGGTGACCCAGATTGACTTCCAGGAGCCTGGCAGCACTGTCAGGGTCATTGGTGGCACTGGTCCATTGGTACCTGGCCTGTTCTCCAAACTGCTACTCAAGACGACTTTCTCAGGACTACTGAGGGAGTGTGTGGCTGCCACTAGGCTGCTGGGCTGGTAGGACAGATTGGTCAGCTGAGTGGTGTTCCTGCTGTGGGAGCATACTGACCACCAGGGGGCAGCTCCTGCATTTAGTATCTGTCCCTGGTGGTCAGTGCACGTCATAGCGACGTTTCAGTCGTTCCAGTCGTTCCAGTCGTTTGGTTGCTTAGGCTTTTATATATGTAGATGGGTGATGGATTTTGTCAAATGCTTTTTCTGTGACTATTGATATGATCGTGTGACTTTTGTCTTTCATATCCTTTATGGGATGTATCGTGTTTATTGGTTTGTGAATATTGTACTGGCCTTGCATCCCTGAATAAATCCCATTTGCTCTTGCTGTATGATCTTTTTAATATATTGCTGGATCCAATTTGATAATATTTTGTTGAGAATTTTAGCATCTACATTCATCAGGGATTTTTGCATGTAATTCTATTTATTTGCAGTGTCTTTAACTGGTTTTGGAATTAGGATAATTTTGGCCTCTTATAAAGAGATGTGAAATGTTTCTTCTTAGATTTTTTTTGGAATAGTTTGAGAAGTATGTGTTATTTCTTCTTTAAATGGTTGGTAAAATTCCTGTGAAGCCATCTGGATCCAGGCTTGTGTTTGGTGTGAGTTCTTTTTAAAATTATTATTACTGCTTCTATTTCCTTAGTTGTTATTGGCCTATTCAGATTTTCTGATTCTTCCTGATTCAGTTTTGGGAAGTTGTATTTTTCTAAGAATTTTTCTGTTTCATCCACATTGTCCAGCTTGTTGGCATAAAGTTGTTCATAGTATTTTTCTTAAAATCCTTTGTATTTCTGTGGTGTCAGTGGTTATTTATCCTCTTTTGCTTCTGATTTTATTTGTTTGAGTCTTTTCTCTTTGTTTCTTGATAAGTCTGGCTAATGATTCTTCAATCTTGTTTATCCTTTCAAAGAACTAGCTCTTGGATTCATTGTTTTTTTTGTATTTTTGTTTTAGTCTCTATGTCATTTATTTCTGTTCTGATCTTTATTATTTCCTTTCTTCTACTTACTCTGGGATTTTCTTGTTCTCTTTCTAATTATTTAAGTTGTAGGATTAAGTAGTTTATTATTAATTTTTCTTGATTTTTGAGGTCAGCCAGTATTGCTATGAATGTCCCTCTCAGGACTGATTTTGTTATGTCTCAGAGATTTTGTGTTCATTTTCATTTTTTCCAGGAAGTTATTTATTCTTTATTGATCTTATTGGTGACCCATTCATACTATCTAATAAAAGAGTAATATGCAAATTGACCATACCTCCACTACACCCACAAGCCACGCCCACCAGCCCATCAGAGCAAGTATGCAAATTAACCCAACTAAGATGGCAGTTAATTTGCATATCCAAGCGCAGAAGATGGGTAGAAGGAAGCCAAGCACTACAGAAGAGAGCAAAGTGGGAGGGAAGCAGGCGTGGCTGGGGAGAAGAGAGGGAGCGAGGCAGAGGAGACGTCAGGGAGCTTTGCTCAGGCCGCAGGAAGCCCTATTCTTGCAGGATTCTTCCTGCAACAGGTCTCTAGTTGTTCAATAACATGCTATTTAGGCTCCATCTGTTTGAAGGTTTTTGAGTGTTTTTACTGTGGTTGATTTCTAATTTCATTCCATTGTGACCAGAGAAGATTCTTAATATGATTTTAATCTTCTTAAACTTATACAGACTTGTTTTTGTCCTAATATGTGGTCTATCTTTGTGAATGACCCATATACTCTTAGGAAGAATGTATATTCTGCAGTTGTGTGTGAAATGATCTATAAATGTCAATTAAATCTATCCGACCCAGTGTATCATTTTGAGCCACTGTTTCTTTTTTAATTTTTTGTCTGGAAGATCTATCCGTTGAAGTCAGTTGGCGTGGTAGAGTCTCCTACTATGACTCTAGTGCTGCTAATATCGCTCTTAAAGTCCTCTAGAAGTTTTTATTATATATTTAGGTGTTGTTTGCACATGTTTACCAGGGACATATCCTCTTGTTGGTTGATCCCTTTAGTATTATGTAGTGAGCTTTATTGTCTCTTGTGATGGCATTCATTTTGAAGTCTATTTTGTCAGATATGAGTATTGCTACCGCACCTTTTTTCTTTCTTTTCCATTTGCATGGAAAATTTTTTTCCATCCCTTCACTTCATCCTGTTTGAGTCTTTTGTTCTGAGATGGTTCTTTTGTAGAGAGCATATAGTTAAATCATGGTTGTTGTTGTTTTAATCCATTTTAATCCTATAACTTTGATTGGAGCATTTAATCCATTTGCATTTAACATTATTATTGATATGTACTTATTTATTTCATTGTAATTCTGTATGCCTATGTTTCTCTATACTTCTTCTCATTACATAATTTCTTATAGTCCTGGTTTGGTGGTGATAAACTTCTTTAGTCTTTTTTTTGTATGTGTGTGTGTGTGGGGGGGGGGGGGGGGGCGAGTCTGGGAAGCTCTTTATTTTGCCATCTATTTTGGTTGATAGCTTTGCTGGATATAGTAACCTTGGTTTTAGATACTTGCTTTTCATTATCCCTATTATTTCATGCCATTCTTTTCTGGCCTGTAGAGTTTCTAATGAGAAGTTCGCTGACAACCTATTAAAGCTCCTTAGTAGGTAACAAGATTATCTTTTTGTCTTTAATTTTTGACATCTTTTTGCAGTATAATTTATATTTAATAGTAGTACATATGTTTTTCTTTTTTCCTCCCATTATCCTTCCCCAGCCTCCCTTACCCCCCAGCACATGTCCCTACCTACCCCCCTCCCGCCCCGGTGTCTTTCATTCATTGGTTATGCTCATATGCATGCATACAAGTCCTTTGGTTGATCTCCCCCAGCATCCACCTCCCATCCAACCCAGTCTTCCCCCTGTAGCTTCACAGCCTATTCAATGCCTCCCTGCCTCTGTATCAATCACTCTCCCCTGATTCTTTTCTTCAAAAATATCTTGCCTCTGCATACTAGAAATAAATGTATAAGAACAAAAAATGTTTGAGTCTCAGTTTCAATGTTCAACTGTTCTGAGTCCCATTTAATTTTTGACATTTTAATTAGGAGGTGTCTGGGCATAGACCTGTATTGGGTTCTTCTTGCTTGGTACTCTCTGTGCCTCGTGGACTTGTGTGATTTTTTATTTCACCAGGTTAGGGAAGTTTCCTGCCATTATTTCTTCAAACATGTTCTTTATCCAATTCTCTCTTTCTTCCCCTTCTGGCACACCTATAATGTGAATATTGTTATATTTCATGTTGTGCCACCACTCTGTTAAGCTGACCTGTTTTTTCAATTGGTTTTTCTTTTTGGTTCTTTGATTGCATGATTTTTTTAACTTGTCTTCTAATTTACTGATATGTCCTTGGTTATCCTCTTTTAACTTGTCTTCTGATTTACTTATCTGATCCTCAGCTTTCCCTAATCTGCTATGTATTTCTTAAATTATATTTTTATTAGTGCTATGTCGTTCTTCATAGTTATTATATCTATTCTCATGCTGTTGAGCATCTTTGCCATAATTATTCTGAACTCTATGTCTGATAAATTTCTTATCTCCATTTCATGTAGCTCTTCTTCTGGAGAATTGTCTTGTTTTCATTTGAGGATTGTGTTTTTGTCTCCTTGTATTGGCTGCCTGTTTGTGTTTGTGACTACGTATTAAGTAGATCTACTATGCCTCCCAATCTCTAGTTCAGGACAGTGTCAAACCCTGTTTCTGGCTAATTAGATCAGGCAAAGACTGAAATCCTTCATAGATCTGCCTCTGCCTGCAGACTGATAGGATTCAGTCTTGGGTAGCCTCAGGCAATTGTCCACAATTAGGGCAAGAAATTTGCCAACAGTGTGGGGATGCTTTGACCTAGAGGATAATTGTTATTCTCACTCTCTTAATTGGCCTCAGAAACCCCACAGGGTGGGGCAAATCATTTCTCAATAAGGTGGGGCAACTGTCTCCCTCACCCTCTAGGCAATAACTGCCTGGATAGCAAAGGTCTGCCTGAGAAAGATGTCCTCTGCAGCATGAGGGAATGACTCAGCACAGGAAATTGGGGTGTCTGTCTTCCAAGGTATAACCTCAGAGCTCCACCCCTGGCTTCTTATCACACAGTTCCAGTCTACTCTGCCCTCCCTCAGCAGCAGCCCAAGATGAGTAGCTGCACATAAAATTTTGTGCATTGGCCATTTAAGAGGGTGCTTGCATTTCCAGCCATCTCTCCCTCACAGACAGCAACCCAGCACAGCCAGATGTTATGTGTGTACCCTCCTCAGTTGTGGTGCTCTCTGCTGGGGGGCCCAGCTTGGGATTTAGACACCTGAGTTTTCAGTGGAAACCCTCCACAGCTAAGATATCTTTCTGGAACTTCAGATGCTGCTTATGGGAGCCCCGCCAACTCTTTCATGCCTCTGTCCTTACTAACAGTCTCTATTTTCTGTCCGTGGTTAGGGTTCTCTCCAGAATGTCTTCAGTTGGGGAGGCTGGGGGAGGATAACAGGATGTTGTTATTGTTTTTCTTGTACTTTAGTTGTTATTCCAGTTTGGTCCTGGGCACTTGTCTATTTAGCATCCACTTGCTATGCTGCCATTTTTAACCTCTCAACACCCTTTTATTCTTAACCAAAAGGATAGCAGAACTTGCTTCAGTTCTACCCAGGGAGTTGCAGGAGGCTTCTTTAAACTGCTCTTTTGGAAGATCCAGTCCCCTGGTCCCCACCTTTGTGTCAGGGGCTTCTTTATTTTAAACAACTCCCACCCCTACCTCCAACCCAAGTTCCCTCTCCCAGCACACTCAGTACCCAAAATGCCAAGCAGTGCCATAGTTTCCAGGTATCATGGCCAATATTCAAAACATAGAAGTTTTGACAGTAGCATCCCATGCTCATATACAAGGAACTTCTCAAGTTTGCACTCACAGTAGAAGAGCCTTTCTAATGGCCTCAAAGAAGCTGCATTGTATTCATTTTAGATTTAGAGGGGGGAGTGTATTCCAGTGTTGCCAAACTTCTTGGATGAAGGGTGAAATGGCAGGAGTGTTTATAGATATGGGGATTGTTTTGCTAGTGGGGCCTGCTGCAGGCCCTTCCCCTCTTCCTTATGAACAGTGAATTCTTCAACTTGTGGATTGAGATTATCCCATCCACTCTTGAAATCCTGGTTATTTAAGAGCTCCCACATGGAGTTTAGTTCTCATACCCAGAAAGTCATTGAGCATGTTCTCAGACCAGATATAGCAAGGTCATATGGCAAGTAGGTGTGTAGTAGGGTAGAAAGGTTGTGCTGCACTGAGTTTTCTCTGAACTCTCAGTGATTCAAAGCAGCAACGTTCCCCTTCTTTCTTCCTTTAACATATGAACTCACATTACATATCCGATGTGGGAAGTGGGGAGTGTGGCAGGCTCTGGTCCATACAGTCATGCAGGGATTGACAGAAGCTTCGTCATCCTGTATCTGCCCAGTCTGGAATATGTTGCCTCCTTTAAGTCACTGTTGCAAAGAAAGAAAAAATGGTAGTCACACAGCTGGCTCTTAACTGATTTGGCCAAGCAGTAACACACATCATTTTGTTGTTGTTGTTCGCAGCCCATTGGTCATATGGTCTCAATTATCTGTAAGGTGGCTGAAGAAATGTGGAGGACATTGTGCTGGGTAGGGAGGTTGTGGAGAAAATGTGCCCAGACATTTAATGAGCAATAAAATTCTTCTCCATATAGGGGGTGAAAAGCAAAGGCCATGACTTTGTTCATTGTCTCCACCTGGGGTGCCCAGGGCCAGAGAGGCTCAGACTGCCTGGGAGGGACTGATGGGGAAAGCTCTGAGGAAGAGTCCCTGTGGACAGGCAAGACCCATGGAAGACCCAGGCCCTCCACCCATCAGGCTCAAAGTTAGACTAAACCTCTCCCCTCCTATCCCATTGATTTCTTTAAATTCCAACACCACCCTATAAATTGAATTTCTTGGGAGTAGAATCAGGATTGAGGGTGAGGATGGGTTCATCTTTGAGGGAGGAAATCCAGAGGAGACATCCAGAAGTCACCATGTCTTATTCCATTCAGGTGCCATAACAAAATCCCATAGACTGACTGGTATTATAAACAACAGAAGTTTATATCTTACAATTCTGGAGGCTGGAAGTCTAAGATTAAGATTCTGGAAGATTTAGTGTCTAGTGAGGGTCCACTTCCCAGTTTGTAGATGACCATCTTTTCATGATATCCTCACATGGCACAAGGACTAAGCATTCTCTCTGGGGTCTCTTTTATAAGGTCACTAATCCCATTCTTGAGGGCAACCTTATGTCCTAATCACCTCCAAATACTACTACATTGTGATTATGTTTCAATGTACGAATTTGTGTGTGTGTGGGGGGGAGGACAAAAACATTCAGTCTGCAGCATGCTGAATATAACAGCCTCAACCCAGGAAAGCGCCCTCTCCAGGAGAGAAAGAGCTGTATGTTGTTGGCTTTCTTCCATACTTTTATTCCCAGGCAAATGTGGCTGCTCTGGACCATGTAATGTACTGATTACAACTACAATCTTACTCAGGAACACCTGGGGTCGAAACTTATCTTGGCCCCTTATTAGCTATGTGACCTTGAGCATGTTATTTCTTTCTGCCTTGCTTTTCTCCTCTTTAAAATGCGAATGTTGATAGCATCTATCTCTTAGGGCAGTCGTGGAGATTGAGTTAATATTTGTAAAGCACTCAGAATGATGCTGGGCACATAGTAAGGGCTCTATGAATGTCAGCTGTCACCAGTAGCACTGCTGTCGTCTTCATCGTCATCATCATCATGATCATCATCTTCACCATTCCAGATGTTGTTCTAGGTGTCAAGGTCCCTGCTCTCACATATGATGAGAGAAATGAAAAATAAATAGATAAATAATTCAGTAAAGATAAATTCAAATACTGATGGGATTAAAATAATAAATCAGGCATATGAAAAATCACTCATCCATTGGTCAGTAGGGAAATGCAAATTAGTACCATAATGGATACCATTGCATAGCTATTAGATTGACTTTTACAGAATTGACAATACCAAGTCCTGGTGAGGATACAGAGCAAATGGACCTCTCATATGTTGCTGGGGGGAACACAAAATGATAGAGCTACTTTGGAAAACAGTTTGGCAGTTTCTTACAGTTAAAAATGTGCTTACTATGTATGTAACCCAGCAATCCTACTTAGGTACCCAAGAGAAATAACTTAAGTTCACACAAAAAAACTGTATTCAATATTTATGGTGGCTTTATTCATACCCTCCTCAAACTACATATGACCCAAATGTCCTTCAGCTGGTGAATGGATAAACAATTGAATACCACTCAGCAATTTAAAAAAATGAAATTTTTATAAAATAAACAACACAAATAAATCTCAAATGCACAATATGTTAAGTAAACAAAATAGCTATATATAAATGATTCTATTTATATCACACTAGTAGCCTGGTGAATGAAATTTGTGCATGGGGTGTGTCCCTGACACCAGCCTGCACTCTCTCCAAACTGGGACATACCTCTCACAATCCAGGACTGCTGGCTCCCAACCACTCACCAGACTGCCTGCCTGATTGCCCCTAACCACTTCTGCCTGCCAGCCTGACCACCCCCTAATCACTCCTTTGCTAGCCTGATCATTGCCTAACTGCTCTCCTGATGGCCCAATTGCCCCTAACTACCTTCCCTTGCTGGCCTGGTTGCCTCTAACTATCCTCCCCTGCAGGCCTGGTCACCCCTAACTGCCTTCCCCTGATGGCCTGGTCACCCCTCACTGCCCTCCCTTGCCAGCCTGGTCAACCCTAACTGCCCTCCCCTGCAGGCCTGGGTCCCCCCCAACTGTCCTTCTCGGTAGGCCTGGTCGCCCCCAATTGCCCTCCTCTGCTGGTCATCTTGTGCCCACATGGGGGTGGCCATCTTGTGTGTTGGAGTGATGGTCAATTTGCATATTACCTCTTTATTATATAGGATTCTGAAAAAGACAAAACCGTAGGGGAGAAAACAGATTAGTGGTTGTTAGGGGCTGGAGGTAGGGGGAGTTGACCACAAAGAGACAACTCATGGAGATTTTTAAGGTGATAGAATTGTTCTATATCTCGATCATGCAACTGTCAAAACTCATAGAACTGTGCACTAATAAGGGTAAATTTTACTGTAGGTAAATTATACCTCAGTTAACCTGACGGAGGGAAAAACTCACATGGGATTGTCGAAATAGGGAAAACCAAATGGTGGTGTGTGGCACAGGTGAGGCGGGCTCCTGCACACAGTGTAGTAGTCAGAGAGCGCTTTCTGCGGAGGTGCTCCGAGTGAGCCTGGGTGAGGAGAAGGGCCAGGCCTGTGAGGATCCACAGGAGGGTATGTCAGGCAGAGGGCAACAAGATGGCCCACGTGGCTAGAGCTGGGTAGGGGAAGAGGAGAGGGTGGAGGACAGGGCAGGGGCTTCGGCTCTTCACTGGGCATGGATAAAGGAAACATTGAACACTGATGTGGGTGAGATACCCTAGAGGGGAGAGGGGAGGGGAGGACAGGAAACAACAGCTTGTGACCATGTGTAGGAGTGATGGAGGGGTGCGATCCCCCAAGGAGAGGGTGGGTCAGGGAGCCCCAGCAGGCTGGGGTAGGAGGACTGGCACAGGCAGCGGGGTGCGTCAGGACCTTGCTGAGGGTATTGCTGGTGGTGGTGAGGCATAAGCCAGACATCCTGGGTTGAGGAGTGCTGGAGGTGAGGACATGTAAGCGAAGCTTACAGGGACAGACTTGGTAGGAATCAGTGGGAATCTCAGAGAGAGTGGGGTGGAGCTGCTCATTTGTGTGTGTGATTATGTGTATATGCATGTAAGTAGGTGTGTACGTGTGTATGTATTTATGCATATATGTTGGTGTGTATGTATGTGTATGTGCACCTATGTGTTTCTGTCTTTATGTTTATGTATGTGTGCACATGTATATATGTGTGCATGCCAATGTGTATGCATGTGTATATATGTTGTGAGTACAAATTGCAAAATGGGCTTGACCTATGGAGGACAGTACCAGATGGCAAGAAGTGGGAGCTTGGTCAGGGCCTTAAATGCCAGGCCAGAGAGGTGGGGGGAGAGCAGGGAGGATGGTGCCACGAGGCCCATCCCAAAAGGGAGGCAGTGTGAAGCCCCGCTGGGCTGGGAGCTGGGGTCTGTCCTGGAGAGCCCATGCTGAGGTGAGCCCCCCTGGAGTAGTGGAAGCCCCATTTTTGCCCACACTAATCTTCCTGCTCCTTCCCTACAGTGCATGCTGGGACAACGATGGACAGGCTGCCACTCCCTGGGCCCCCAGAGGCTGGTCTGTTTGCCTCCTGGCACCGTCTGACTCAGGTAGGGGAGAGCGAGGTGGGCTCACTGCCTCATGCCCTGTGCCCAGTGGGAGGGCCCTGGGAGTGAGGATGGAATGAGTCCTTGTCAGAGGCAGTAGTGTGTAGGGCACAGCTGAGTCTCCGGGAGAGGAGCTCCTGGACCCCTGAGAAAGTAGGTCCCTCAGCAGCCGTCCATCCTCACCAGGTACCGCCCAGGGCACTGAGGGGCCAGTCCCAGACACACCATTTCCCCGGCACCTGCTTGATCTCACACGACCACTATCTGCAGTTTGTTCAGGACTTGCATACACACAACCTTCTAAGTACTTTGGCTGGGAGGTGTTGCATCTGTGGGGATTCCCTGTGGTCACTCTGGCTCTTTCTGCTACAGTCACTGTACTCACCTTGTGTGGACATTCCCATGAGTGATGGCTCAGACTCTGAAAGGTCCTGCTCTCTGCAGGACGCCCCCAGGGCAGAGGTACTGTTGCGAATGCCAGATAGGGCCCAGGTCACCTTTCCACTTGGTGTTTCTCTGCTGCTCCTGAGCACTTCAGATGATGCTTTCTGCTTAGGGCCAAGTGCCCCAAGGGCTGGAATGGGGTGTGGGCTAGGTTTGCCAGAAAACATACAGAATGGCCAGTGAAATTATAAATTCAAGCAGATAACAAATCATTTTTTTTTTAGTACAAGTATATCCCAAACACTGGGGAATATAATTTTATTTGATAAATCTCGCAACCGTAGTGAGGGCTGGTGTCCCAGTCCCCTCCTCTTCTGGTCAGTCCTTCCTGCTGGACCGACCTTGACCCCTCAGATGAGTGATCTCCAGTGCCTATGACAGGTGTCCTAGAGCCAGGGGTGGCCGAGCTTACTGCTCTCCCAGAGTGGTGAGGGGTGTGGAGGTAGAGCTAGAAGTAACAGGGCTAAGCTAGGGTCAGATAATGGAAGGCTTAGAGTGTCCTGTTTCTGCATGCATCCTCAACATTGGAGAGACACGGGAAGTGTTTCCTCTGTAAGCCACACTATATTTCTGGCTGTTAAGGTCATATTTTCTTTATGTTATCTATGTATGTATCTAACAATCCAGGAATATTTCAAGCATGCTGTTCAAGCTCTTCCCATAATCTCTTCCTTCCTAGGGCTAAATACTGCTAACTAGTTTGATAGATATCCTTCTAGACTTCATTCTATGCACTTTATAAACATATTTTAAAAGGAAAAGCATGGGCTCATGATATTTATACTTTATCACTTAATTTTTTTAACTTTAAAATAATTGTATAGCTCATTCCAGAGTTCTTAACTGTCATTTTATGCCCGTTAATTAGGTGGTCTTTAAATTATGTATCCATTATTGATCCTGTTGGTAGCTGTTTAGATGGTTTCCAGTGTTTTGACAGAAAACTCAGGGAATCTCCCAGTTCAGACATATGTGCGCATTTGTGTTCTGGGTCCTCCAGGAACGTTTCTGGTAGTGGGCTGTCTGGGTCAGAGGGCATGAACATTTCAAGATTTAATCTGCGTGGCCAGGTCGGCCTCCAGAAGGCTGTGCACAAGAGGCCTCTCTCCCTCGACAGCCATGGGCATTATCAATCACTTACATCCCTGCCAATCTGATAGGTAAACTCATCTTATTTTCCATTTCTTTGACTACTAATGAGCTTGAGCGTATTTGTGTGTGCTTGCTGGCCATTTCATTTCTTTATTTGTGAATTTTCCCAATTCATGTCACATTCTCAACTTATTTTTCTATTCATCTGTCCACTCATTTAGTAAGCATTTATTGAGCACCTACGATATGTTAGGCACTGTTTTGGTTAGGGGCTTAACAGTGAACAAAACTGACAGAAAATACCTGTTCCATGGAACTTAGGCTCCCGTGGAGGGGAGACAGTCAAGAAAAAATAGATAAATGAAATACAGGACATATGAGTGTTATTTAAATACTAAGGAGAATAAAATAACACAAGGGAGAGATGGGAAGTGTTGGGTAACTTGGATATGGTAGTAAGCCAGGTCTTAGTTGGAGGTGGAATTGAAATAAAGATTTGTGGAGGAGAACCAAGATGGTGGCATAGGTAAATGTTGGTACTCGCCGCCTCCCACAATCACATCAAAATTACAACTGAAATATAGAACAATCATCATCCAGAACCACTTGAAAGCTGGCTGAACAGAAGTCCTACAACTAGAGAAGTAAAGAAGAAAGCACATAAAGACTGGTAGGAGGGCTGGAGGTGCAGAATGGGCTGGTCTGACACCCATGTGGGCTGCCTTTTTAATTGGGAGGGAGATCATCTCTGCAGAGGCCCCCCATGAGGAGCAAGGGATCCCAGCCACACACCAGACTCCCAGCTCTGGCTTCCAGAACTGGGAAGAGAAGTCCCAGTAACTACAGGCTGTAAAAATTAATGGAGATTTGGGTTCAGTGACAAGGAGGTTGCTGGAGGCCCAGCTGTTCCTTTTCAAGGGGGTGGTGCATGAAATGAACCTACAAGATTCCACTTCCTCTGAGCTCCAGCACCAGGGTGATGCTCTGGGGGACATCAACACATATGAGGAAGAACTGTATTATCTGGAATCAGGGCAGGAACTTAGAGGCAGCTTTCTCACAAATGGAGGTGCTGGCAGGGGCCATTGTTGCTGTGCTGGGACTTCTTAGGTTGCAGGGATGATTGGCAGCCATATCTGAGTCTCTGTCAGCTTGGGACATACTGTTTGCACAGCTCTGGGGATTCCCGGAGATCTCATCCCATCCAATTTTCAGACCCACCCAAGCTGTGTGCAGTGGCTTTTGCATATGAATGGCCTGTCCTTGCTTGTACTTCAGACTTTGCTAAAATTCTCAAGTTGTAGCTTGGTCAGGGATCCCCAAACCTATCAATAAAAGGCCTAAGACTCAGCACTAGCACCAGCCTGCATTGCTTCACAGCTAGGCCTCTCCTGGGCACTTCCAAACCTGATACAAATGGGAGGAATATGCAGATCTCTCTGTAGCTCCTGCTGGGTGGCCCCAGGCAGTGGCTGACTTTGACCTCCCTGGAGACCCAAAAGCCAGTGCACCCACTGGTAAGTGACAGACCATATCAGATTACAGTTCTGCACATCCATAAGTCACACACTCAAAGGAAACTCAGTGAGCACCAAAGCCCCACTGAATAAAATTCTGCTCCATAGAAGTGTCTCCTGCACAGCAGCTCTCCCACTGTAGTCTTACCTGGTCCTCACAGCCAATTGGCCTGGAGGTCAATTTCCCCCAGTGACACCAACAGCAGTCAAGGCTCAACTACAACCAGACTGTGCACAAAGCCCACAAAGGGGCACACTTAGAGTGCACAGCTCAGGTGACTGGGGAGGCTGAGCCACTGGGCTCTATAGAACACCTACTATACAGGGCCACTCTTCCAACTCAAGGAGACACCCAGCTCTACCAAGTACATAGAAATAAACACAGGAATACAGCCAAAATGCAGAGACAAAGAAACATGTTACAAATAAAAGAAACTAAAGAGAGCAAACTATTGGATATAGAGTTCAAAACCATGGTTATAAGTTACTTAAGAATTTTTATGCGACTCCAAGGGACTTAGTGAGACTTTCAAGGATCTTAGTGAGAATGGAAAAAAAACCAAAAAAACAGAAAAAGATCAGTCAGTAATTAAGCATACACTGACTGAAATAAAGGATAATATACAGGGATTCAACAGTAGAGTAGAGGATCCCAAGAATCAAATCAATGATTTGAAATGTGAGAAAGCACAAAACACCCAATCAGAAGAGCAAAAAGAAAAAATAATTAAAATATATGAAGATAGTATAAGGAGCCTCTAGGACAACTTCAAGTGTGCCAACATTTGCATTGTGGGGGTGTCAGAAGGAGAAGGAGAGGGCAAAATACTGAAAACCTATTTGAAGAAATAATGACATAAATCTTCCCCTATTGAGAAAAGAAATGGACTTAAAAGATTAGAAAGTTCAGAGAGTCCCAAACAAGAGGAACCCAAAGGGGCCCACACATTATAATTAAAATGCCAAGAGCTAAAGACAAAGAGAGAATCTTAACAGCAGCAAGAGAAAAGAAGTGAGTTACCTACAAGGGAGCATCCGTATGGCTGTCAGCTGATTTCTGAACAAAAACTTTGAAGGTCAGAAAGGAGTGACAAGAAATACTTAAAATGGTGAGTAACAAGTATCTACAACTATGATTACTCTACCCAGCAAAGCTATCATTTAGAATTGAAGGTCAGATAAAGTGCTTCCTGAACATGAAAAAGCTAAAGTTCATCACCACCAAACCAGTATTATATAATAATAGTGGCCCTCAGGCTACCCTGAACCCTCTCCAATCAGGGACCTATTAGGGTATGTCTGACTGCCCACAGGGATCAGACCTAAACCAGCAGTCGGACATCCCTCTCACAATCTGGGACCACTGGCTCCTAACCACTTCTGCCTGCCTGCCTGATCACCCCTAACTGCCTCTTGCTACCTGACCGATCCCCCTAACTGCCCTCCCCTGCTGACCTGATCTCACCCCCAACTGCACTCCCCTTATTGGCCTGATCTCACCCCAAACTGCCCTCACCTGCAAGCATGGTCACCCCCAACTGCCCTCCCTGCCAGCCTGACCTCACCCCTTAATGCTCTTTCCTGCCGGCCTGACTGCCTATAACTGCCCTCCTTTGCTGGCCTGATCTTACCCCATATCTGCCCTCCCCTGATGGCCTGGTAACCCCTAAATGCCTCTGCCTTAGCCCCTACCATCATGGCTTTGTCTGGAAGGCAGTCGGATGTCCAGAAGATGGCCGGTCGACCCCATCTAATCAGCATATTACCCTTTTAGTAGTATAGATATATTATTTAGGATAGGATTGCTTAAATGGGGGGGGGGGGCTTTTTCAGCAGGAGGAGATGCTCTTGGCAAACAAAAATACATAATCCCTATATCTGGACTGATAGTCAGCCATATGCACTATACTGCCAAACCAGTCATTAAAAAATTGAACTACTTTCTTACACCTTACACCCAACAGCTGTTGCCCTTAAAGCCTTTTCTCAGTCCCCTCTTTAGGTTCTGCCTTCACAGTTCACCCAGATTAGGTTCTGATTGGTTAGTTTCTATGCTAGTCAGCATCAAAAGCTCTGCCTCCTAGGCAGCCATTGGCTCCTTGCAGTTTGCCCAGATTTGGTTCTGATTGGTTGATTTCTATGCCACTCAGCATCTCCAGGCCTATCTCCGGGCCTGATCAGAAGAGCGGGGCTGATCAGCAGCCTCCCTGGGATGAACTGCTGACTTCTCAGAGAGAGGCTCAGCTGCTGGCCTGGAGCAGAGAGAGATCAGCCCTTGCCTCTCTCTCTCTCTGAGAGGTCAACAGTTCATCCTGCTCCCCAGTCCCCTCCCACCCGAGCCTGCTGTGCATGGAGCCTGGCATTTGGTCATCTCTTCAGTCTTTTTGGATGTTATGGACCCTGGCTCTTTATATATATACTAGTGGCCTGGTGCCCAAAATTTGTGCACGGGGGGAGGGGTGTGTGTCCCTTAGCCTGGCTTGCATCCTCTCTAATCTGGGTCTCCTGTGGGATCGGCCTAAACTGGCAGTTGGACAACCCCCTCGCAATCCAGGACTACTGGCTCCTAACTGCTCACCTGCCTGCCTGCTTGATCTCCCCTAACCACTCTGCCTGCTGGCCTGCTTGCCCACAACTGTACTACCCTGCCAACCTGATCATCCCCAACTGCCCTCCCCTCCTGGCCTGATCACCCATAACCACCTCTGCCTCGGCCCCACCACCAAGGCTTTGTCCAGAAGGACATCTGGAATGTCTCATGGTCTAATTAGCATATTATCCTTTTATTAATATAGATAGGCTATGACATACTGCCATAACTATAACATATCTACCAGTATTACCTATGAGAATATGTACTTCATGAGATAGGAAGGCATCTAATACATTACATTGTATATGTTGTAAGTAGTAGGAAATACAGTATTTGTAGCAATAATATACACCCTGTGACTTCCCTTCCTGATCTGGGAATGGTTCCCAGGTCTTTGAACACTTCCTGGCCCCTAATTTTATTTATTTATTTATTTATTTTTTGCCATTCAGTGTAACTTTATTTACTGTTTATTGCACATGGTTTGAGATCTTTAATTTCTAACCACCAAAGATTCAAAGGACTATTTTTTCCATGAATTTTAACATTAACATTAGTGAATTCGTGTATTCATGCGTTTTTATTGTAAACATCTGAACTATTCACATTGTCCTAGATCCTGAACTCATAAGCATGGACCATGCACAGGCTGGCAGCAAGCCAGGGGGCCACTCTACAAGCAAACTGATTCTCTGTATAAGGAGAAAAGTCATAGCCTAACATTTAATGTCCAACTTTAATTCATATGCTATCGGGGACTCAACTGCTTGGTTGGAGATGGGGTTGATTATTGGGAGGATTATTCTTGAAATAATTAAGGAAATGGAGGCTCAATCTTTCTTCTTGGTTGCTTACTCCTCCCCAGCACCTTCATCTCTTTGGGCAGCTTCTCCTTCACCTTCTCCTCAGCTTCTTGGGCCCCACGGAGCGGTGAAACGGCCACCCGGGACTGCCAGGGCCACCCGGTACAGGCAGTCCCTCGGCCCCTCACAGTGGCTAAAAGGCCGCCCGGGACCACCCCTTCGCTCCGCAGGCCTTCGGAACGGCCTGCCGGGGACACCAGGGGCTGCCTGGGAGCCTGGGACTGGTGTGCGAAGGACCGCCCCTCCGCGGACACCCTCGCACAGCGGCGGAATGGGCGGCCGCCAGCGGCCAGGCTCATTGTGGGCTCTGGGCTGGGGGGCATGCAGGGAGCCCTGGCCCTCACACAGCTGCGGGCACCAGGGTATCCGCAGGGCACTGGGCTGGGGGCATGGACCCAAACTGCTGCTTGGCTCACAGCCCCTCCTCATACCTGGTGTTCATTACCCAAGGTGCCCTGGGCGCTCATTTGCATGTGACTAAGTCACAGTAATGTAAGGAGGGCCGGCCCTTAAGTACTGTGCGGGCAGAGCTTATAGTGTGGTGGTTGCTTTCACGGCACTGCGGCCACGCCCCTGCCAGCCTCGCCTCCTGTCTACTGGCCACGCCTGCTGGTCATGTCCGCTGGCCACGCCCCCTGTCTGCTGGCCACGCCCCCTGCACCCCGTTGGCTGGTAGTGTAGCAGAGGTATGGTCAATTTGCGTGTTACTCTTTTATTAGATAGGATTAGAGGCCTGGTGCATGAAATTTGTGCACGGGGTTAGGGAGGTTGTCCCTCAGCCCAGCCAGTACCCTCTCCAATATGGGATCCCTTGCGGGATGTCCGACTGCCCATTTAGGCCCAATCCCGGTAGGACTGGGCCTAAACGGGCAGTCGGACATCCTTCTCACAATCCAGAACAGCTGGCTCCCAACCGTTTGCCTGCCTGCCTTCCTGATTGCCCCTAACTGCTTCTGCCTGCCAGTCTGATCACCCACTAACCACTCCCCTGCCAGCCTAATTGATATCTAACTGCTCCCCTGCCAGCCTGTTTTTCCCCAATTTCCCTTCTCTGTCAGCCTGGTCACCCCTAACTGCCCTCCCCTGAAGGCTTAATCACCCTCAACTGCCCTCCCTTCCAGGCCTGGTCCTTCCTAACTGCCCTCCCCTGCTTGCCATCTTGTGGTGGCTATCTTGTATCCACATGGGGGCAGGATCTTTGATCACATTTTGTGTGTTGGAGTGATGGTCAATCTGCAAATTACTCTTTTATTAGGTAGGATAGAGGCCTGGTGCATGGGTGGGGCCAACTGGTTTGCCCTGAAGCGTGTCCTGAATCAGGGTTGGGGTTTTTGGGGCACGGGACAGCCTGAGCGAGGGGCCTGTGGAGGTTTGCAGGCTGGCCACACCCCCCAGTGACCCAAGCGGAGGCCCTGGTATCTGGGATTAATTTATGTCTACAATTGAAACTTTGTAGCCTGGAGTGGAGCCAAGCCTTCTGCTCGCTCTGTGGTGGCAGCCATTTCTGTTGGGCCATTTACCTTCTATAATTGAAACATTGTAGCCTGGAGTGGAGGCCTAGGCCCGCCAGAGCTGCAGAAGCTTGGCTTCCTCCATTGCCCGGGCAACCCCAGCCTCTGCTCTTTCCAGCTACATAGCTGCCTCCATTTATGTTGGGATATATCTTCTATAATTGAAACTTTGTAGCATTGAGTGGAGACAAGGAAACCAAGCCTCCCTCCTGCTCTCAGTGGCCACAGCCATCTTGGTTGGAGTTTATTTGCATTATTTGCTCCTGATTGACCGGTGGGCATGGCTGTGGGCATGGCTTGATTGGAGGTATGGTCAATTTGTACATTACTCTTTTGTGAGATAGGACTAGGAACCTGGTGCATGAAATTCCTGCACTGGGGGTGGGTGATCCCTCAGCCCAACCTGCTCCCTCAATACATACTGGGAGCCCTCAGGGGATGGCCTACTGACCACTCACCCCCAGCCTGCCCAAGGCCTAAAGCCTCTGGCTGAGGCTTTAGGCCTTTGTCACCCAGCCATCACCCTGTAATGGGGCCGATGACTGGCTCCGCCCCAGCCCCATGCCAACCCCGCCCTGGCCTTTGCCCCAGCCAGTGCGTGGCCTTGGCTGCCTCGGCCCTGCCCTCATGGCCCTGGCCATCTCGTTCCTGCCCCGCCCTCCAGCCTTGGCTGCCTCAGCCACACACACCCAACCTCTGGCCTGGGCCTTCGCCCCGGCCCTGCCTCCCCCGGCCCTCGCCTTTGCCTCAGTCCCTCCCTCATGGGCCCTGGCAGCCTCAGCCCTGCCCCCTTGGCCTCATCAGCTCTGCCCCCCCGGCCCGGGCCATGTTTCTTGCTGGCTGGCTCCGCCCCAGCTCCTAATTGGCTTGTGGGCGTGGCTTGATTGGAGGTATGGTCAATTTGCATATTACTCTTTTATTAGATTAGATAGATAGATAGATAGATAGATAGATAGATAGATGTTGAAGGGTATTATTTAAGAAGAGAAAGGTAAAAATATATAAAATAGCAATAAATACATATCTATCAATAATTGAATCTAAAACACAAAACAAATAAGAAATCTAATGAACAAAATAAACTGGTGAATAAAATAGAATCAGACGGATGGAAATGGAACAGACTGACGATTCTCAGATGGAAGGGGGAAGGAGGCAGAAAGAGATTAAACAACAATCTTATATGCATACTAGGGGCCTAGTACATGAATTTGTGCACCTTGTAACAAACTGTGGTCTGTGAAGCTGTGGTGGGTATAGGAGCAGGTCTTGGCCCATCCTCCATGCCCCTGTCTGGCCCCTCCTGCCAAAGCCTCTGGTCCCCTCTCTGCCTGCAGCCCTGCTCCTGTCCCCACCTGTTCTTACGTGCTGAGGGCACCAGCCCCACTTGCATCTGCTGATGGTGCAGAGCAATTGGGCCAGTGCCAACAGCAGGTACGAGCAGAGCTGGCAGCGTCAGTGGGTGCAAGCAGCAGGTTCTGCCCTGATCACCCCTCAAGAGCAGGGGGAGGTGGAGAAGCCCTCAGGGGTCATCAGGGCCAGCATCCACCGCTCACATCCACTGACAGCACCGAGCAATTGGGACTGGTGCTGGGTGCTGGTAGCAGGTGTGAGTAAAAGCTCTGGCACTGGCAACAGCTGCAAGCGGGGTCATTGCCAGCAGCAGGTGTGAGTGACGGCTGCTGGCCCCAATCGCCCCTCAGGAGCAGGGGGAAGTGAAGAAGCCCTGAGGGGTGATTGGGGCCAGCAGCCACCATTCACACACCCTGATAGTGCCAAGCAATTGGGGCTGGCACTGGTCGCTAGCAGTGGGTACAAGCAAGGTCGACACCAGCAGCAGGTGCAAGTGCTGGGTGGGACTGTGGTTAATGGGAGTGAAGAATTTTCAGTAGCCACCAGGGGCTCACCCTGATGACAGTGACCGGCACCCCCCCTTGGTCACCTGCTCCACTAACTATCCTGCAATGGCCAATGCCTGCCATGTTCCATTCTCTGCCACCTGCTGCTAACACCTGCCATGTTCTGCGTATGCCCCCTGGTGGTTAGCGCACGTCATAGCAGCCAGTTGTCCAGTTGTTTGGCCGTTCGGTCTATTTTCATATTAGGGTTTTATGTATATACTAGAGGCCCGATGAATGAAGGTTCGTGCAAGAACAGGCCTTTCTTCCCCTGGCTGCTGGCACCACCTTCATTCCAGCCGGAGCCACCTTTTTGCTCTGGCCAGGAGCCGCCTTTCTGCCTTCCCATGCTGCCCAGAGGCCCAGAGTGACTGGGGCGATGCAGAATGCCTGTGTCCCACCCCGCCCCCGGCTGCTCGGCACCTGCATATGCAAATCAACCCACCATATTTGTTGGGTTAATTTGCATACTCACTCCTGATTGGCTAATGGCCATTTTGAAGGTATAGTCAATTTGCATCTTATTCTTTAATTAGTGTAGATAGCTATGCATTACCTATAACACAGGCAAAAGGGTGGCGAAGGCCTGGGGTGGGGCAGGAACTTGGTGGAGGGGGGCAGTGGCCAGGGAAGAGAAACGTCTTTAATACTCACAACAATAAAGATTTAAAAAAATAAAAAGAAATAAAGACCTGAGGACCCTTTTCCCCTTCCCCAGGTGGGAGACCATTCTGTGGAACTCTTCCCTGTGGCCATGTGAGAGTCTGTACTTGTTCTTCAATAAATTTCCACATTTGCTATACCAAAAATAAATGAATGAATGAATGAATAAATAAATAAATATCTGTAGGAAGCAAGAGAATGAGCCATGTGGATGTCAAAGACCCTGAGTCACGAGCAGGCCTGGTCTGTTCAGTGCTCAGTAAGAAGGCCTGAACAAGTGTGGCTAACACAAGGTGAGTGAGGAGAGAATGGTAGGACAGCCAGGGAGGGATCAAAATTCAGGTATTCAGGGCCTTGTGGATCACCCTAAGCATTTGACTTTTCCTTAGGATGAAGCAGAAAGCCATGGAAGTTTCTAATTAGTGACATGATAATCTGAATTTCATTTTAATCAGATCATTCTGACTGCTGTAAAGGAGGGAGATTAGTCAGTCTGTTGCAGTGATCCATGGGAGGAATGGTGGGGACTTGGACTAGGGGGTCTTAGTGGAGGTGGGGAGATGTGGATGGATTCTAGGAGCATTTTCATAGTAGAGCCAATGGGATTAGCTAAAAGATTGGATGAGGGAGTGTGTGTGAGAGAGAGGGAGCCAGATTACTATTTTAGTCATCTTGGATTGCCATAACCAAATATCATAGGCAGATTGATTTAAACAGCACACTTTTATTTCTTACACTTCTGGAGACTAGGAAGTCCACCATCAAGATACTAATAGACTCATTTCTAGGCAAGGACCCTCTGCTTGGCTTGCTTGTGCTCACAAGATCTCTTCTTTGTGTACAGGTGAAAAGAGAGCTCTGATATCTCTCTGTCTCCTTATAAGGACATTCATCCCATCACGAGGAACCCACCCTCAGGATTTCTTTTAACCTATTACCTCTCAAAGGCCTCACCTCCAAATACCATTATATTACAGTGAGGACCAGCCCCACATGAATTTTGGGGGCACAAATGTTCAGTTCATAACAATGATTCCAATGGTTTTGGCCCAAATACCTAGAAGAGTGGGGCTGCCAACAACAGAGACAGAGTGGAGAATAGGGAGTAGTGGGTTTGGGGAAACTTCCACTGTGGACAGGATTAGCTACGTAATGTGTGGGGCCCAGAGAAAATGAAAATGGGTGGCCCTCTGTTTAAAAAAATTATTGAAAATTCCCAAGTGGTGCCCTGGCCAGGTGGCTCAGTTGGTGGGAGCGTCATCCTGTACACCAAAAGGTTGCTGGTTCCATCCCCTGTCATGGGCGGCAACTAATTGATTTCTCTCTCACATTGTGTTTCTCTGTCTTTCTCTCCTCCCCCGTTCCTTTGTCTCTAAAAATCAATAAAAACATGTTCTTGGGTGAGGCTTTAAAAAAAAAGAATTTCCAAGTGGTGACTGTGGAGCATTAAACCAAGCCTGTGGCCTTCCTGACTGTGAGGCCCTGTGTGACTGCCAACAGGGCACACTGAGGAGCAGGCCCTAGCTGTGGACTGTAAAGACTGAGGTGCCGGTAGACATCCACATATAAATGTGGAGTTGACAGTACAATAAATGAGGCTGAAATTTAGGGAATAGGCCTGGGCTAGAGATACAAATTTTGAGTCGTTAGTGTAAAGATAGTATTTAAAATTGTGAAATTGAATGACCATCAAGGTAGAAAAGAAGGACCAAAGACCCTGGGGCCTCCTTCAGCGAGAAGTTGAGGAGCTGAGAAGGAATCGAAAAGTTTACTGAATGAGAGCAACAAATGAGGTGGGAGAGAATTAAGCAAGTGTGGTGTCCTGGAAGCCAAGGGCAAGCTGTGTTTCAAATGTGAGGTCAAGTTAAGATGTAGACTGAGCACTGATAATGCATTAGCCCTGAGGAGGTCACAGGCAACCTTGGTTTCAGTGATGGGGAATGGTGTGTGTGTGAAATGCATCTTATTGACTTGCAAGACCAAATCCTATTTAATAAAAGAGTAATATGCAAATTGACCGTACCTCCTACCAAACCACGCCTACCAGCCAATCAGGAGCAAATAAACCCCAATCAAGATGGCTATCACCACTGAGAGCAGGAGGGAGGCTTGGATTTCCCCAGCAATGGAGGAAGCCAAGCTTTCTGCCTGCTATTGCAGGCCTAGGCCTCCACTCAATGCTACAAAGTTTTAGTTATAGCAGATACATAATCCCAACAGAAATGACAGCAGCCACGGAGCTGGAGAGAGCAGAGCTTAGGGTTGCCCGGGTGATGGAAGAAGCCAAGCTTCTGCAGGCCTAGCACCTAGGCCTCCACTCCAGGCTACAAAGTTTCAATTATAGAATTTAAATAAACCCAAACAGAAATGGCTGCCACCAATGAGCGAGCAGAAGGCTTAGCTCCACTCCAGGCTACAAAGTTTCCATTGTAGAACATAAATTAACCCCAGATACCAGGACCTCTGCTTGGGTCACTGGGGGGCATGGCCGGCCTGCAAACCACCACGGGCCCTTCAACCAGGCCGCCCCATGCCCCAAGGGAACCCCCACCCTGATCTGGGATACTCTTCAGGGCAAACCAGCTGACCCACACCCTTGTACCAGGTCTCTATCCTATCTAATAAAAAATTAATTTGCAGATTGACCATCACTCCAACACACAAGATGGCTGCCTCCATGTGGTCAAAGATCCTGCCCGCAAATGGACACAAGTTGGCCACCACAAGATGGCCAGCAGGAGAGGGCAGTTGGGAGGGAGCAGGCCCACTAGGGAGGGCAGTTGTGGGCGATCAGGCCAACAGGGAAGGATAGTTGGGAGGGACCAGGCCTGCAAGTAAGGGCAGTTGGCGGCGATCAAGCCTGCAGGGGAGGGCAGGTAGGGGTGACCAGGCTGGCAGAGGAGGGAAATAGGGGGGCAAACAGGCTGGCAGGGGAGCAGTTAGACATCAATTAGGCTGGCAGGGTAGTGGTTAGGGGGTGATCATGCTGGCAGGCAGAAGCGGTTAGGGGCAATCAGGGAGGCAGGTGGGTGAGCAGTTTGGAGCCAGCAGTCCTGGACTGTGAGAAGGATGTCCAGTTATTCGTTTAGGCCCAATCCTATTGTGATTGGGCCTAAATGGGGAGTCGGACATCTGCCCATCTCTCAAGAGATTCCAGATTGGAGAGGGTGCAGGCTGGGCGGAGGGACATCCCCCACCTCCCGTGCATGAATTTTGTGCACCTGGCCTCTAGGTGTTTTATAAGAGGGTAAAGGATTTAACCCTTTATCTGTCATAGGTTGCAAATATTTTTTATAGTTTTATGGTTTTTATTTCATTTTGTTTAGATTTAAGTTTATGGTATCTGTCGGGTTTTTAAACCCCTATAAAGTTTTAAATTGTCCTGTGATCAAGTCTGCCACTTTTTCCACTGCAAAGTTTTGAAAATGTTGTCTTATAGTTTTTTTAGTTCTTTATGATACTTAATAATTTTTAAATCTCTGTTCAATGTGTGTGTTTTGAGATAGGGATTAAGTGTTTTTCCCCCAAATGACCAGCTTTTTTGACACTGTTTATTGAGTAAGCCATTCTTTCCCTGCTTCTCTGAAGAACAATTCCCATCACCTGCTCAGTGTCCCCATAGTCTCATATCTGTCCAGGCCTTGGTGATTGATTTCATTGATCTTTGCCTGGGTAGAGATAAATGAAATTCATTTAAGAAATGGAGAGAATGGGCATATTTGGTGATTGATTGAGGGTAGAGTGTGAGGAGGTGGGAAGCAGGAGAGCTGACACAGTTACCTTCAATGAGGGACAGGCAAGGGGAGATTAGGGACCTTGGGAGCTATCAAGTATGAAGGACTGTCACCATTCTGCAAGGTTGGTATTCTATATACCCATTTGCAGACAAAGAATCTGAGGTTCAGAGAGGTAGGTGGAGCCGAGAATGAAAGGCAGCTCTCTGGGCTCCAGAGCCTGCATTCTGTTGACCTTGGGTGTAGGGGAGGGAAAGAAGGTTCCAGGAAGGCCTAAAGGGCTCCAGGCACCAAACACCCCCAACTCTACTCTGCCATATTACTGGGTCTTAAAGGTTTTCCCATTTCTAAGAGCAACCTGTTAAAACCAAAATGCTTCTAGTGGGGAATCACACTTTAAGTTTATAGCTGACATCTTAATTATCTGTTAACACCACCGTAAGGATTATTTGACAAGAACTGAGGACACTGAATGGGAATCAGTGTGAAGGGAGGGGCAGATTTCAGCAATTCACAACTTTTTTGGGTCACATGAGGAAGTGAAGGAAGTGGAGCTGGATCTCTGTGGAAGGTGTTCGGGTGGGGTGAGGGTAAAGTTGGGGGGCTTGGGGAGAAATCATCTTTTCTGTAGAAACCAATGGCTGGGCTCATAAACACTGCTGTGGCCTGGTATCAGAGAAGGCTAATCACATTCTCAGTCTTGATCTTGAGTAGGTCAGATCAGCCACCGTGAGCCACCTTGGGACAGCTGCCAGCAGTCACTCAACGCTGGGACCTGTCTCTTGACACCCACAGACTGGATCTGTCATCTGCTCTGAGGAGTAATAGGAGGAGAGGCTAAGGACCCTGAATCACCCTTTAGTTCTTAGAGGGCTAGTATACCCTGTTAGGGCCAGGGTTCAGTGTGTGGGCAAGGTCAGGGTTCAGTGTGTGAGGAGGATTAGGACTCAGTGTGTAAGCAGAGTCAGGGTCAATGTGTGACCAGGCTCAAGGTTCAATTTATGAATAGTCTCAGGGCTAATTATAGGACAAGGGTCAGGGCTCAATCTGTAACCAGGGTCATGAGTGACTAACCCTAGAGGTCACCCAGAGGGCAGCTGAACTTCTTAGGCTAAAGGAAGACATAGCAAGAGGTCAAGATAGTACAAGGTTGCTTCCTACCCAACTGGTGCATGAGGACAGGGAAGTAGAAAATGTGACTGCTTGTCTAAATCAGACTTTTTTCCCCATAAGGGCTTCCTTCCCCCTTCAGTCTGCACAGGAGGATTAATAGGTGTCTTTGGGTGATAATCATGTGACCACCTACCCAATCACTGCATCGCTGTCTTAGCCTTTCTGGGACCTTGGGGCTAAGAGCAGCTCTCCCCTTTTCCTCTCTATCTTTTCCCCTCTTCTTTCCTATCCTGCTTTCCTTCACCCTGCCCCCCTCTCTCCTTTCCTGTCCCTTTCCTCGTCAGCCAGCCCTCACCTTGCTCCCAAATGCTGGCAGTCAGACCCTGAGACACCCAGACATCCCTTCAGCTCAAGGCTTCCCAGGTCCTGGGTAACCTGCAGTCAAGCACAACCTTCAGCTCTTCCTTCATTCTCACCAGCACATCCTCCCAAATGCACTGCCAGGGCTCAGTGGGGGAGGGAATGTGAGAAAGGGGCCAGGTCATGACTCAGTGAGACTTCTGGGAGGTGAGGAGCTGAGCTGGTGCCCAGGAACAGGCTGAGAGTGCTCTAGGAAGGGGACCTACATGAGCCTGGTTCTCTGGTGGTGTTGGGGTGGGGCCTGTCAGTGAGTTGGGGGAAGGCTGGAGGGTGTGAGGGGTCATATGTAGGAGACCTCCATGGCCAGCTGAAGATCTTGGAATTTATTCCTTAAGTTAGTAGTTTCCAAACTATTTTTTTTCTTCAGTTCAAACCTATCATAGGGAAGCTTAAAGTGAAAAATGGACTCAGTCATTCATTCAGCAAATATTTAATGGGCACCCAGCCTTCTAGACTAGAGGCACAGCTGTGAACCAAACAGAAACTAATTGTCTGCCCTCCAGGGGCTGGCTGTCTACAGGGAGGCCATGGCTGAAGGAGTAAAGGGCCTTACCCTACCATCTGCTTCCTCTGCCTAATGGCTCTGGGGGCATCTCCACAGACACAGGGTGCTCAAGGGGCTGGTTCCACAAATCTACTTTCCTTGAAGGATCTGAAGGAGAAGCTGAAAGAGAGCTCATTTCTTTCTGCTGATGGAAGGTTCTGGGAGGGAGAATGACTGAGACTTAGAGAAGGTAAGCATGAGAAGAAGGGACAGAAGGCCTCTCAGGAGAAGGGCTCCCTCCCCCAACCTGTGGCTCACCCACTAAGGCAGAGGAAGGGGTGGGGCTCTCTGAGGCATGGTGGCCAACTGCTCCATCTTGCCCAGGACTATCCCAGTTTCAGCAGCACCAGGTTCCAGGATGGTTGGTCACTCTACCTAAGTCTTTCTGTACTTGAGGCTCTCTGACAAGCCTGTGTTCCTGGCAATCCAGAGCATCCAGTCAAGCTATTGGGTCTCTGAGAGACTAGGTGTTTAAGTTATGGTGCTGGCCATGTCTGGGGATTGTAGGAAGCCACTTCAGCTCCTGGGATGTGGGTGGTGGTGCTGAAGAAGGAGTGAGGGGCAGAGGCCTTGTTGCCATGTCTGAGCTGCCTTCAGGGCCCCAAAGGGAACTAAGACCAGATCCATCAGATACATTTGATTCTGAGGTCACCAGGGGACCTGAAGGGCCTTGAGGCAGGAAGCAGCAGCAGAGTTGCCTGCACTTTTGTGTTCACCTGCCTCTGCCCACCAGCCTGGCTTTCTTCTCAGTTCTGCCTCCAGCTTTCCATGTCACTTTAGGACAGGCAACCTTGAACCTGGGCCTCAGTTGCCTTATTTTAGACATGGCTGTGACTCTGGACCAGAGCCATCTGAGGGAGGTTTTGCAAAGCACAAAATGTATTCTGGGGTAATAGGGTGCAGTTGTCACTCCTATGGCTTAGGTACCTGACCTTGAGGTGCCAGCTCTGAGAGCAATGGAGACCCCCCAGGTAGGCTGACTCTCCATTCTTGGGAGTAACAGATGTATAAGTTAGAGTTGAAAACAGGGAGCTCTGACCAGGGATGTGGCTTGTGAATGTGTTTTGTTTCATTTTAAACAATTTTTTTGTAAATTGAGATATAATTCACATACTATGTAATTCACTATTTTAAAGTGTACAATTCAGTCTTTTTAAATATATTCATAAGATTGTACAACATCATCACTAAATCCAAAGCACTGTATCACCTCAAAAGAAAACCCTATACTTATTAGTAGTCCCCTCTCTCCATCCCCTATGCCCTGGCAGTCACTAATCTTCTGTCTCTATGGATTTACCATTCTGGATAGTTTATGTAAGTGGAATCATACAATATGTGGCCTTTGTGTCTATCTTCTTTACTTTAGCATAACATGTTCGACATTTATCTGTGTGGTACCATGGAGCAATATTTCATTTTTTGTTATGGCCCAATAATAGTCCATTTTATTGCTATGCCACATTTGTTTATATATTCATTCAGGAACATGTGGACTGTTTGTACTTTTTGGCATTTATAAATAATACTGCTGTGAACATTTGTGTAATGGTCTTTGTGGGTTGGGTTTATACCTGTAGTGTGATTGCTGGGCCCTAAAGGACCTTGGTGTTAACACCTTAGAGCAGGGGTCGGCAAACTCATTAGTCCACAGAGCCAAATGTCAATAGTACAATGACTGAAATTTCTTTTGAGAGCCACATTTTTTTTCAGTCAGTGTGTTTAATTTCTAGTTAGTCCTTTTTCATATCCTCAAGGGTCTCACTAAATTTATTGGCCTTTTCTAGGAACCTCTTGAAAAACCTTATAACCATGGTTTTGAACTCTATATCCAGTCGTTTGTTTTCCTCCATTTCTTTTGTTTGTGATCTGTTTCTTTCTCTCCACATTTTCACTGCTTCCCTGAATTGGTAGGGTAGCTTTGTGTGCTAGGTGTCTCGGCCTCCCCTGTTACCTGAGGTGGACACTCTTGGTGCACTCCTTTGTGGACTGCATGTACAGTCTTGATTGTTGTTGGTATCAGTGGGAGGAATTCACCTCCAGGCCAACTGGCTGTGAGGATCAGCTGTGTCTACGCTGGGAGACAGCCTTATGTGCCAAGACTTGCAAAATTGCACAAGCCTCTGTGCTCATCTTGGATTGGGTGGAGTTTCAGGGTGGAGCCGACAGCCTTGCTTCCAGTGAGCCCCACCCCACGAGATTCATGGGTCTCAGTGTCGGCAGGCAATTGCTACAAGCACTTCTGAGAGAAAGACGCCCTCGAGTTTCGCCTGCTGCCAAACAGTCCAGTCTCTCTCCCAATGAATCAGGACTCCCAGATTTTCACCTGGCACTTGAGTTCCGGGCAATCGGAACTGGGTTTCAGCACTGTCCGGAGCTCCTGTCTCCCTCCCACCAGATCACGCCAATGACACAGTCAACAGTCCGTCCTCTCTGTGCGCACTCATGCACGCACCTCCAGAACTCTGCCTTTGGCTGTTCCCCTGAGATTCCACCTCACAGTCCAGATTTCCCCTCTATGGGCTTTGGTCCCCTGGGTCTTGCCCAGAATGAAGCTCAGTGCAGTCGGAACTGGGGTTCAGCACAGTCTGGAGCTTTTGTCTCCTTCCCGCTAGAGCACACCAGCCAGGTACTCAGACACCCTGGCCTCCCTGGCCCGTCCTCTCTGCGCTTGCATGTCTCACACCTCAGGCTTTGTGGCTGCTCCGATTCTCCATGTGTGTTTCTGTTACTAGTTGTAGGATTTCCAGTCAGCCAGCTTTCCTGTGGTTCTGGATGATGTCCATTTTGTCTCTTAGTTGTATTGTTGAAATTGTTGTGCAAGGCTGCAGCCTAGGTGCTTACCTATGCCGCCATCTTGGTTTCTCTGAGCCAAATTTTTTAAACGTAAACTTCTAACGCCACTTCTTCAAAGTAGACTCGCCCAGGCTGTGATATTTGGAAGAGCCACACTCAAGGGGCCAAAGAGCCATATGTGGCTCGGGAGCCTCAGTTTGCACATTATGGCCTTAGGGCATATGGTCTCCACTTTTCAAGTCCTGCTCACTCCTGATTGCAATACCCGCAAACACTGACATTTTCTCTCTGTCCCCTAAAAGTATCTAAGTTTTCAGCCTTGATTATGGAACAGTGATGGAGGAAAGCATGCGGGGTTGTAGAGCCAGAGAAGGCTCCTGGCCCAGGGAGGTTGTCCTGGAGGGCTTCCTGAAGGAGATATAACCTGATCTTCACTTATGCCCAGTGGATATTTTCTAGGGCAAAAGGAGTGAAGAAGAGTGATCCTGGTAGGCGAGACAGGGAGGTGTGAATCCCCTCCCCTTTCCCCACTCTAGTGGGCTAGCCTTGTGAGGGGAGGGGCTCCAGGGACCAGCTCCTCTGTCCCTTCCTTGGATGCTTGCCTTCTCTCTGCCTTCTCTCTCTTTGGTCTCTGTTGTTTCCTTAGGATACTGTAAAGAGCTTGATGATTTGGAGAGGAGAGGGGGAATATGAGAGAGTGAGATTGCCAGTGGTTTTAAGCCACTGCAGAGAGAACTTGAGGTGGGTGGACAAAAGGGTGGGAGACTTTGGACCTTCTTCAGTTGGGGGCAGTCTAAGGATCTAGGACAGAGGTGACCCTGAGTCAGGACACTCTGTGTCCCAAAATGGCATCCGATTTTTCCTCTTTCATAGGAAGGTAAGAGATAGATGGGTCCCACCAGGTTGGACCAGGCCTGAGGCAGAGTGAGGGCCCAGACCTGGAGCTGCACACATAGCCTCCTGATCTAATGGGTAATTACACCCTGACATGCACACAGGCAAATAAGGGATTTTTTTGTGAAGCAAAATCTCCTGTGAAATATTCAGGCCCTGCTGGGCTTTGCTTTCCAGCCTCATCATTGCTGCTTGGCTTAGTTATGGCTTCAGAGGCCACCTGTGCCTGGGAGGTTACATGGGGCTCTTTAGTTTCTTCTCAACAGGGAGAGGTTTCCATGGTCCATGCTTGGCTTTTGGCCTAAGATGCTGCAAGCGTGTGAATGTGTGCATGGCCTGTTTCCAGCCTGAACACATTCATTTATGAACTTGGCTGTGTGTGTGATCCTCACAGCTCAGAGGCTCGGGGGCACTAGATGGCAGCTGCACATTTGTGCCAAGCTTTTGCCTTTCTTCTTTCTGACTTTAGCATTTGTTTGATTCCCACCAAGTTTTGAGTGCTTGGTGGGGGCCGGGAGGGTGGGAAGGGTTTAACTTCTGGGAGTTGATTGAGCTGGGATATGTCCGTCCCTTTGTCAGTGCCAGCTGCCCCGCCTGTCCCCTCCAGCCCACAAAGCCCTGCTTCTGCACTGAGATCACTCTCCTGCAGCTTGCCTTTGCACTTTATCCACTCCTCCACGTCGTGTCATGTAGGAAGGACTGGAATTATTGTGCCCATCTGGCAGTTGAGATCTGGAGACAAGGGTAAAGTCCCTTGGGCTTTCCGCAAGATCACTGGCTTCCCCTCCTGGAACATGGACCCCTTACGCTCTGCCCCTGCCCGGAGGGAACAGGCCCTGGTTTTATGGACCCCTTACGCTCTGCCCCTGCCCGGAGGGAACAGGCCCTGGTTTTAAGAATGAATCCAACTGCCTTCTCCAAATGAAGCTTTTCTCTCCTGTGGTCATTCAGCATTGTCCTGGAGAGATGGCCCCACATCAACAGTCAGGGAACCACAGGAGGCAATAATAGTGATGTTGATCATTGTTTTTTTTCTTATTATCACTCTAATTAGCAGTTTTTCCACAGCTGCAGCCTGATCTGGCAGTCAAATGGAGGAGCTCCAGCTTATTAATATCAGCCCATTAATGTCACACTATCATGGCTGATGGGGGTTGGTTTTAGGTAGGAGAAGGAGAAGCAAAGATGGGGGCTGAGCAGAAGGTCCACATTCTCCACTCCTCCACCAGGCACTTGCTTTCCTTGAGCACAGACCACCGAGTGTTTCTTATCCCATATATCCCAAGGGAGTTGACTTCCCAGGTTGCCTCTTTAGCCATAACCCCTTGTTTCTCCCAATTCTGCCAGGATGACTTAGATTAAAGAGCGACTTCCATACCCCTTGGAAAGCCTTGGACATTAGCCCGAGGCCCTCAGGTAGCCAGAGGTAGGAGAGAAGCTCCCCAGACCTTTGCCCTTCTTTTCCAGTTGAAAGAATGCCCCCGTCCCCAGCACTACACATTCAGATCTGAACACCCCTGCTGATGCTGGCCTCACAGGTCACTGCACAAGTCCCTTCAGTCATGTACTGTTTCAAACAGAAGGGCTAAGACCCCTAGGAACCTCCTTAGCCATCTGCTCTAAGCTTTTCCTCTTCCCTCTCCTCCAGGAAATTATTGGGTCTATATCTCCCCAACTCCAGTCCACCTGTATTGCTTGCCTCTGGTGTTCCTCTGCCCAGATCCCATTAGATACTTTGGTTCCTTGAGCAGAGGAAGCCAAGTGTTGTTATAAGGGCTGCTAAGTGGTGGCCGAGTGTACCAGGCCATGTGGCTCCACTGAGCTGCCACCCTAATCTGTCCATCGGGTCACTTGCTGCACCTGCTTCTGTCCTCCACGAGCTCCCAGGTCAGGCAGGAGCCATGTTTTCCTGGGTCCCCTAGCCCCAGCCCAAGGCTGGTGCCACAGCGGGTGCTCATAATCAGGAAATGAGGGAGTGGGGGGCAGCCACACACTGTCTGAGCTCTACAACCCACAGGTGGTTTCTCCTGTGGCTCTCAGATTAAGTGCCTGTTGCCTCCAGGGTACTGTACACCCTCTACTGAGAGGGACACCAGTATGCCTCACTGGTGGTATTTACTGAAGGAGGGGACAGCATCTGCCTGCAGGGCTCTCTGAGACAGAGAGACACAGCCTTGCCTGTGGAGCTGCCCCTTCAAGGAGACCTTTGAAACGTATGTCTTCACTCATGCTGGGACTTGGTAAGGATGGTCACATATTCACACCATTTATTCATTCACACATTTATTCATTTGTTCACCCATTCATTTAACAAACACTTGCTGGATGCTGTGTGCTCAGTGCCAGGCTCCAGAGGGTCTCAGCCATGCTCTGGCAGAGCCATTGCCTTGACAGCATACCTGGACCTGAGCAATGCAGAATAAAATGGGTCCTGGGGAGGCAGTACCAGAGCTTTGCATGCCTGTGGGTGGGTGCGGGAGGAAGGTGGCATAGAGGAGGAAATGCAAATGGTTCATTAAGGAGAAGGAGGCATTTTTAAGCTGACAGAGAGGGAAGGGCACCACAAAGGGAACAGACTGTTCAATGGCTCTGAGTCTGAAAGAGCAGGTTGAAGTCAGGAAGAGGCAGAGTTCAATTACAGAGAACCCAAGTGAGTAAGCTCAGTTGTAAAGCTGGGGTAGGGACAGCTGTGGGAGCTTTTAGAAGGATAGGTGCCCCACATCCTACAGGTACTGGGACCATTGGAGAGGCAATCCCTAAAGGTTAGGTCTTCTACAAATGGCCACAGTGCAAGAAAGTGGCAGGAAGGCTCACACTTCTCCTTTCCTGTCCAGTGTAGGGTGAAGTGTGGGCAGGTCAGTGTCTGTGAGGGGGCAGGGTGGTCTTCAGCTGTGAAGGAGTGTGTGAGGACAAAGATATCCTGACTATACTGGGAGGCTCCTTAGACTTAGGAACTAGATGCCTGGGCTACACGGGCCTGGAGAGCACCTGTGACTGTGGCTGCATCCACCCGGACCATACCCAGCCATCAGAGCTCCCAGGCTTCATATCAACCCCTCTAGTGGGCAGAAGAGAGACCGAGGCCCGACTGTGGCTGAGTCCTGCCCAGGGTTTCACACGATATAGGTTTCCTCTTGTACGTCAGCCAATGTTGGGGTCTTCCATAAGGAAAATACCCCCAGGTCTCAGGGTCCAAGACAGAGCCAGGTGGACACCCTGCATGGTGCAGAGAAGCCATAGCTGGAAAGGGGGTGGTGCAGGAGGGCAGAAGGCAGGCAATGGGCCTGGAATGTTGGCAGAGGAGGAGGCTTCCCTCTGGAGTCTTAGTGTGGAAAGTTTTGTAGGATTTGACTGGAGCATCTGGTCACTGTTCTCTGGATAAAATTTCATGTGCATCATGAGGCCCAGAGCAGTCAATGAGGGAGCCAAGCACTTCCGGCCATGTTCCTATGTACACAGGCATGCACATGCACGTCAGCCTGTGCAAATAAGCTTATGCTCATATGAGTGAAGGCCTACTTCTGTTCATACTTTTATGTGTGTCCAGCTGCTTGTCCATGTGTCTGAAGGAGTGTATCCCTGGGAGTATAATTCTGCATTCATATGTGTGCTGGCCATGCCAGCAGCCCCACAGGACACAATCTTTCCCTTCCACCTGAGCCAGAAAATTCCCAAACTGACTCTGCCCAGCCTAGGCACAGCTTTGCCCTAGCCCTCACACAGCTCTCCCCTGAGTCCTGCGATCTGTCCTTCTGAGGCACTATGGGTGGAGGTGGGCATCAAGCAGACAGCTCAGGCCAAGAGATACCATCCAGCTCTTTTGTGCTCATCTCCTGCCCACCGATCCCTAACTGCCTGCCATGGGATCCTGACAGGTAGGAACCCTCTCTCTGCTGTTTGTCCAGCCCCCATGATGGGGAGCTCACTGCCTCACAGGGAAGCAGCAGAGGGACCTGTCAGAAACTGCCCAAAAAGGACAGGCCAGGAAGGCAGAGAGTGGGGTCCGGGCTCAGCCCTGAACACTCGGGGCCCGGAGCTGTCCCCAGACAGCCAGGCCTAGGGCTTTAGCTCCTGGCAGCATGGTCAGGCTGGAGGGCTCACTGTATTGTTGAGTGTATTTTAGTTATTAGTGGCAGCAGCAAGGAATTTGGAGGGATTTCTCTCATTTTCAGAACTTTCAGCAAGCCTCCTCCCTGCCAGTGCTGAGGAAACACACATACACACACACACACATACACACACACACACACACACACACACACACACAACCACACACATTCACTCGGTTGCTCCTGTGTGGCTGAGAAAGAGGGAGAGAAATCTGGGTCAGTCTCCCAGGGAGGGCTCCGTAGCATCTCCCCATCTTTCCTGCAGATGCTCAGTATTGCAAACTTGAGCTGTGGTCTGAAGGCGAAGGCCAGCCTCAGTCCTGTCCCAGGCTGCCCTGTAGTGGGATCTGGTCTCTCTATTGGCCTCCCTGTCTAGATGACTTCAGGCAAGGCCCCTGGAATCACAGATCATTTTTGCCGCACTCCGCTGACTGCATGGAAGATGGCAGAAGTTTCCCATCTCCAACTGAACCCTCCAGCTTCAGCCCCTGGGGCTTGGGGATGAGGGATGGAGTTTTGGGGGAGCTGGGGCCATGTAATAGCAACCCCATGCAGAGAATGCAGGTACATAGGACAGATTCCTAATGGTGGAATTTTAGGCAAGATGGTAGGGTCTGGGGTCTGGGTAGGATGCCTCAGGAGTGGGAAGGGGTTTCTGAGAGAAGGTAGACAGAGAAGTTCAAGATATTACTGCCATTTCAGGATGGAGCTTGCAGTAGGGATTCAGCTAAGTTAACCAATTTTGAGACAGGACCAAAGCCCAGGTGGGAGCCACTCCTCAGGGAGACAGTCACTGGACGGTGTGGCAGAGGGAGGTGGGTAGAGTTTTCTGGAAAGACTGGGGAATGCCATGGTTTAAATCACTCAGAGATACTAGAAGCCTCCCCCTGCCTCCCACCCAGGGTGACACCAGAGTCATTTTCTTTACTGCCTTTGGCACACAGCAAATCTTTCCTCATGGCCCAGGTCGCCAATGTCTGTTGAGTGAAAGGTAGAAAATTTATTTTGATTTAAGGTAGATATAAGGAAGGACTTCCTGATTCCACAGAAGAAGCCTTATCCACAGGTGAGATCCTCAAAAGGGCCATCACGTAGAGGAGTTGACTCCAGGCATTCCCAGCTTCCCCCAGAAGCCAACCCTTCCTGCCAAGTGTGGGGAGGAACAATTGGCTGCCTCCAGGGGTTTCTGTCTGATCTAGAATCTCCAGGACCAGAGCCCCCTGGGATGCCCGTCATTTTTCAAGCATAACGGTGTGTGTGTCCTGTGTGGGGTTGGCTATTGAAATATTGCTGCCGCTTGTATGTGTTTGCACATACCTGTGGTACTTCGAAGGGGACAGAGAGATTTTTTTTTTAGTTCAGAGAGAGGGTAGCTAGACCAGCCACTTATGGATGGAGACTGTGGCCAGTGTTCAGGGTAACTGGTGAGGGGAGCTGGTCCTTGATATTGAGGCCTGGCTGTAAGAGGGATGAAGGAGAGTCAGGGAAGTCCTTGGAGAGGGGGAGGAGAGTGTTAGGGCTTCAGAGGTGGATGTGAGGCAGGGTCATGGTCTCCTCAAATGGGCTCCAGAGCTGGGCTGGTTCTCCCTTCTCAGACTGGGGTTCTTGTGGCATTATCAGCTCCCGTACAACCTGTCTCCTCCTTGACAACCTGTGGAAAGGAGTTTCCTACCTCCTTGTCCTCAAGGTTTCCAGCCCCTCCCAGTCCTCCTCCATTCTGACCACATCTGGTACATACTTCTCCCACTCCCTGCAGCCCCAGCCAGGAAGCTGCAACCCCATACTTGGGCCCCTTGGGCAGCTGGGGCAGCTGGGGCTCCCACTGGGAGGAACAGAGCTTTCAGCATGCCATCCCTCTGCTAACCTGACTGACTCAGCACACACATGGGAGCCTTGGGACCCCAAGGGCTAGGAGCACATGCACACTCATGCATCCTCCCTGATCAGTAGGCAAGGAACTGGAAAAGATACAATGCAGTCAGATGGTTATTAGTTACTAGAGACCTGGTGCACAAAATGCGTGCATTGGGAAGGGGGGGGCAGTTGTCCCTCAGCCCAGCCTGCATCCTCTCCAATCTGGGACAACCTCTCAAATCCAGGACTGCTACTCCCAACCGCTTGCCTGCCTGCCTGCTTGATTGCTCCTAATCGCTTCTGCCTGCCAGACTGAACACCCCCTAACCTCTCTCCTGCCAGCCTGATCAATGCCTAACGGCTCCCCCGCCAACCCGGTTGCCCCCAATAGCCCTCCCTTACTGGCCTGGTTGCCCCACTGCCCTCCCCTACCAACCTGATCGCCCCCAACTGCTCATCCTTGCAGGTCTGGTCGCCCCCAACTGCCCTCCCCTGCTGGTCTGATTGCCCCTATGTGCCCTACCCTGCTGGCCCAGTCACCCCTAACTGCCCTCCCCTGCAGGCCTGGTTGCCCCCAACTGCCCTCCCCTGCTGGCCCGGTCACCTCTAACTGTCCTCCCCTGCCAGCCTGGTCGAACCCAACTGCTCTCCCCTGCCAGCCTGGTCGCTCCCAACTGCCCTCCCCTGTAGGTCTGGTCACCCCCAACTGCCCTCCTCTGCTGGCCATCTTGTGGTGGCCATCTTTGACCACATGGGGGCGGCCATCTTGTGCAATGATGTGAGAGTTGATTTGCATATTACCTCTTTATTCTATAGGGTTGTGCTAGAGATGGCTCTTGTTCACCCCACCCCCAGCCCCAACCTTCTTCTCTGGCCTCCATTCAGAGGGCCATGCAGTATCCGGGGCTGGAGGGAGAGCTGGGCAGGTTGCACTATGGGCAGTGTCAAGGGTAGTAATGGACCATGAAGCCTGGGGCAGGCCCTGGCCAGTGTGGCTAAGTCGGTAGGAGTGTCACCCCATACACTGAAAGGCTGCAGGCCCAGTTTCTGGTTAGGCCAAATACTTGGGTTGTGGGTTCAATCCCTGGCTCAGTTGGGGTGCGTGTAGGAGGCAACCAATTGATATCTCTCTCACATCAATGTTTCCCTCTCTCTCTCTCTTGCTCTCTCGCTCTCACTCTCGCTCTCTCTCTTCTTCCCGCTGTCTCTCCCCTCTCTCTCTAAAAATCAATGAAAATGTCCTTGGGTGAGGATTAAAAAAAAGATGAGGTCAAAATATGAGACAGCCTTCCCCCACCAAGAGCCATTGACCCTTGGATGGTCTGCAGGATGCTCTGGGTCAGCATAACCATTGTGCAGACAGGGAACCTGAAGCCCTGTGCAATAGAGCCTGTGCTGTGTGTGGGGAAGGCCACCCTTCCCAGATGCACAGCCTCTCTGAGAAGGGCAGGACGAAAAAGGGAGCAGAGGTGACGAATCAGTGGGTCAAGCGGTGAGGGATCTAGGGTGTTGTGGTGTGAGAATGTGATCAACTATTCACCCGGCAAATGATGCCTCAGTCCCTGGGCCAGAGAAGGGCTTGTTTCAGACCTGCCCTCAGATATAGTGGCTCAGGGGGGAATTGACTGTGTCTTATTTGGAATCTCATGTGGCCTGGCAAGGTAGGCAATCTCATGCCCACTTCATAGATGTACAAACTGAGCCCCAAAGGGTGGCTTTTCCAAGGCACATGGATAGAATGGGATGGTGCCTGCCCATATGGGACAGAAAGCTGTTCCTAGTGAGAGGGGTCTACTACAAGTGAACACTCTCAGCAGGAATCTGCTTGCTGCTTTGAGGCAGAGCTGGGACTAGTTCCTCTGAGAGAGGCAGACACTTAGCTTTAGGACTCCGGACTTCCTTGTTCCTGTGCTGGCCAAGAATTTCTTCTATAAGTCAGACCATAGTCCCTTATACTTTAACTTTAACCACCATTCTTATGGGATCCTGTCAGTCCACCTCCCTCCCCCACCCACTATCTCTCCTCTGTTCTGCTTTTTGGTTCTGGGGGGTTGGACACTGGCCCCTGCTGCATGGCCAGTTCCTGAGAGTCCAGCCTGTCCTGTCTGTCCTGACCCACCCAGGCCTGTCTGAAAATTAGCTCACCTTGCCCAGCATTGTCATCTGAAGGGCTTCATTTTTCACTCTGCCCATAAACTCCCCCCCCCCCGCCCCCCACTGTTCCAAGCCTGTCCCCTGTAGTCTCTCCCTGCAGTACTCAGCATGGCGGTGAGCAGGAAGTCAGGCTCAGGACAGCTCAGATCCCTGCCTTCCTCCCTGCGGCCTGTCTTAGGGAAAGGCCTGTGCTCCAGACAGGCCTCTCATCCCTGCCTTCCTCCCTGCGGCCTGTCTTAGGGAAAGGCCTGTGCTCCAGACAGGCCTCTCATCCCTGCCTCTATGAGTGTCCCTGCTCCCAACCCAGAAACCTGGTTTGGTTGAAAATTAAGGTAGATTCTCAAGCCCTTGAAGGCTTTTCAGCCCTTACTTTCTACCTTCTCCTCAGCCAGACTAGGAAGACCTGTGTATCACCCTGAAATTCAATGCTCAGTGGCCCAGGTCCTTGCTTAACATGTCCCATATTCACCTTCATCTCAAGAGAAGCTGACTTTAGATCAGGATGACCAGGAAAGCAAGGTGGTTTTTAACTAATTCACACTAAGGTGTGAGTGATTGGTAACAGTTTATCCTGACTGTGTTATTTGGATTTGAACAGAGGGGCATTATAGTAATAGTATTAATAATAATAATAATTACTACCTCAGTTTTTACTGAGTCAGTCACTGTTGTTACACTGTACATTTAATTACACTGTCATTTAATTAATATGCTATCCCAAATGAATTTCTAATTGGTAGGAAGATAAAGGAAGACTGTTGAGGAGCTGAAGGAGCTTGAGAGAGCAGGAGGCAAACCTCTCCCTCCTTCCTTTTTTTCATTAAATTATTTATTTATTTATTTATTTAGGTATTACATATGTGTCCTCATCCCCCCCCCCCCCCCCCCCACCCCCCCCCCCCCCCCCGTGTCTGTATCCATTGTTTAGGCTTATCTGCATGCATACAAGTCCTTTGGTTGATCTCTTCCCCTTACCCCCACCCTTTCCTATCTTCCCTCTGAGGTTTGACAGTCAATGCTTTTCTGTCTCTGGATCTGTTTTCACTTTATGTTGTTCATTATATTCCATAAATGAGTGAGATCATGTGGTATTTACCTTTCTCCTTCTTCCTCTAAACATTCATCCCAGCTCCCATTTGGTACAGAAAGTCAAGTTGTTTGCATTGCAAATCATGTCGAGTATTTTGCTTGAGGTCACCCGGGGAGAGCAAGGGAAATCTCCATGGGACTCCCAGGTCTCCCATAAGATGCCTGGGAGGGTGCTGCTCGAGGCTAGGCAGCCTCCCCTGAGAATCTCAGAGTGGCTTTAGGAAGTCTGTCGGTACAGTGGATCATCGCACAGGCTCCGTCAGGAGTCAACACCAGTGTCCTCCATGGTCTCTGAACCTGTCTAATCTCCTGTGGCTGAGTAGCTAGCTGCCTGACCTCTGTACACCCGAGACTCTGCTGTAGGCTGGACAGGCCCCAGAGCCTGTCTGTGAGTTTGATTTAATGTGAGTCTCAGATGAGCCTATAGGGTGAGTTGAGCTGGGATGAGGATCCCCATTCTTCAGGTAGGGAGGCAGAGGCTCAGAGAAGAGAACAATAACTGTGCCGAACCCTCCTATCTCGAAGGATAGCCTAGTGAACTCCTGAAGTGAAGGAAGGGCTTATTGCTTCTTCTACTTCTTTTTTTAAAAACATATTTTATTGATTTTTTACAGAGAGGAAGGGAGAGGGATAGAAAGTCAGAAACATCGATGAAAGAGAAACATCGATCAGCTGCCTCTTGCACATCTCCTACTGGGGATGTGCCCGCAGCCAAGGTACATGCGCTTGACTGGAATTGAACCTGGGACCTTTTAATCTGCAGGCTGACGCTCTATCCACTGAGCCAAACTGGTTTCGGTGGCTTATTGCTTCTTGAGTGGAACTCTCACCACTTTAAGCAGACAATTGTGAGTAATGGTGGTGGCATTTCAAATCCCACCCTTTCTCTCTCCTCCAGCCGGCTCCTGGTTGCCCTTGGCACCCCATTGGAGGAAGCTGAGCAGCTGCTCCTATCTAGGTGGTCTCACCCACCCACCCCAGCCTCTCTTCATCTGCCAGCTTTCAAGGTTGGCTGCCTGGTAGCTCAGTAATTGATCTAGGAGACTAGAATGTGGCAAGCTTTTCCCATAAAGCCAGCCATCACGCCCCACAGCCTATTCCATCCAGTCTATACTAGTAATGACCACTCATCCATCCCTCCTGGGAAGATAGCTGGCCACTCCCTATTTCTTCACTCACTCCCCAGCAGGACCCCAGGGACTCTAATTCAGAAGTAACATGGTTCTGAACTGACCTTACCACACTACTGTGTGGTCTCAAGCAAATCCTTTCCCCTCTCTGAGCATTCCTGTCCACACCTAGAATATGGATCTAACCAGGGGACCTTGAGAATCCAACGTGACAAAGTGTGGGAGCTGGCAGGATGGCCACTGTGATAAGGGCTCCTATGAGACCCATGCTTGGGGGTCCTCAGGGTGGAAGAGCCTAGCGTGGGGCATGATTGTACCTACCTTTCTTTAGCAAGTCAGGGAAGACCTCTCCGAGGAGGCGGCATTTGTGCTGGGCCCCCTGCAGGATGACCAGACTTCCTCACATTAGAGAGTGAGGACAGTGGTGTATGGCATTCTGAGAATGGCAAGAAGGGACCCCACATGGGGACATGACACCTGGGGGCCTTAGGGTTTCGTACTTACACACCTGACTACACCAAGCCCCCTGCTTATACTTTTCAGTGGCTCTTTGATGTCCTTGGGCAAAAGTACACACTCCCTGGGGAAGCTTTGGAGGCCTGGCAAGGTCTAGTCCTTGCCATCTCCAGGCACCCAAACTATTGCCCTGTCCTAGGCCTCCAGGTTTGATGCATTTTTAAAATTCTCTCTACTCCCTAATTTGGCTTTGACCACAATAAAATTTCACTCGGTGACCAAATAAAACTCCCACTCCTTATCAGGCCCACTAGGCACTATGTGATGTGCCACCTCCCTCCCCGCAGAGCCCACATCTCTCTCAGGGTCCAAGACCTGTGCATTGAGTTTCCATGTTTGGGAATATGCAAAAATGTACCAAACTTGAAGGCCAAGGCATTTCCAGGGTGCAGACATTCGAGTGCTCAAGCCAGGACAACCACAGACACACCAGGATAGTTGGTCAGCCTAATTTCCCCCAGCCCTTGCAGCAAGGCCCCCTGTTTGCTTGTCCCTTGCCAGAGAGCAGCTCTGAACCCCTCATGCTCCCACTCTACCAGCCCATCCCGGGTGGTTCTTTGAAGGTGATCCAGGGCTGGCTGAGTTCTGGGGCAGCTGCTCCAAGAGGGATTCAGAGCTGGTACCAGAAGTTCTAGTTGGTAGGAAGATAAGGGAAGAATGTTGGTACCAGAACTTAGTGTTGAATGAGTGAATGAGGGGCAGGGATTCAGTCCTGTGCAAGCCTCGCCTCTCTAGCCTCAATTTCCCATCGATACCAGGAGGTTGGCTCTAGGTGTCCAGGGAGGGCTCTCCCAGGCCCAGCACCCCCAAATGCAGCAAGTTGGAGAGGAGGAACAGTGCCCATCTCAGTGAGTGGCCCAGCAGTGGGAATGGCACAGCCCTCACCTTCCTAAAAACGCCACCACTAACTGACAATCATTACTTGGCCAGACCCAGGGCTGGGGTATTCAGAGTGATGGCACCAACTGCCAAACCCCACTCCCCTCCCACGCCCGGAAACAGATGGCCCAAGTTTGGGCGGGCAGTAGAGATGGGGACTGGCATTTGTGTATGTGTGCGGTTTTTTAAAATCTGACACATTTTTGTCACGTCTTGGTGCATCAGAACAGTAGAGGAGGCGGGAGTGTGAAGAATGTTTTAACTTGCAACTTTGTAACAGTTCCAGTTCCTCTGGGCCTCCTCCCCCTCCCCCAAGCCTCTTGGGAGGAACCTCAAAGTCCATCTGTTCCTGAATCCTCCCCCCCCCACATCCCTCCCATGCATCCATTCACCCATCCATCCATCCATCCATCCTTCTTTCCTCCATCCTTCCTTTTAGTCAGCTGAGGGAGAGAAAGAATCAGAGGAAATAGCTCAAGACTAGGGACCCTGGTCAGGGAGGCAAAGGGCCTGTTTCCGAGTCTAACTTGACACCAGACTTGCCGTGTGACCTTGTGCAGTTCCTGGCCCTCTCTGGGCCCCAACCATGTTATCCTAGAGGGTCAGGCCGACCCCTTAGGAATTTCCTGACTCCCATAGAAATGTCTGGGAAGAGTGATTAGAAATGGGGAGGGTACCAGAGGAATCAAGCAGGGAAGTTTGTGGTTCAAAGCATTCAGGGAGAATGGCCCCCAGGTGGTAGAGAGCAGCACGTTCATGAAGCCAGATTAAGGGGTCCCAACCTTCCTTCCCCTCAGCTCCCACTCTACCAGCCCATCCCGGGTGGTTCTTTGAAGGTGATCCAGGGCTGGCTGAGTTCTGGGGCAGCTGCTCCAAGTTTAGGTGGGATGAGGAGGAGCCAGAAAGGACCAGGCAGCTAGATGTCTCCCCACTGCCCTGCTGTGCTTGCCAGTCCTGCAGGGCCCTGGGAAGAGGAAGCAGAGTGGGTTCCAGGCCCAGAAGATTTGCTTATCAGCCTCCAGCTCTGCTGTCCCTAGGCCTGCTTGGCACTAACTTCCATTTCATTCGTCTTAGAAATGTCAACTGGCCTAAGAAAACCACGAGTCCACATAGCAGGCTGGTATGAGCTGCCTTGGGCATGGGGAGCTCTTGGAGGCATGAAGGGGCAGTGCCCTGCGGAAGCTAGGCTGTGGCAAGGGTTCCAGCCTTGCTTTCTCATTCCATAGCGCAGAGAACAGGGCTGGGCACCAGTGCTGTGGTTTGGGATGGAATGGGGACACGTAGTTAGTGCTCTTCTGCCAGGGGCAAAGTAGCCAGCCCCAGGCCCACTCTGTTTCCTGCCTCCTTGTGTGCCTAACAGAACTCCCAGAGTCCAGTCAAAGGCAGAGGAAAGGAGTAGGCAGGAGGAGCTCCCCTCTCCCATTTGACCAGCTTACTCTGTTCTGCCTTCAGGAACTGAAATCAAGTCAAAAACAATACTAGATCCCTGCTGACCACAGAAAGTTTCTTACTCTAGACTGAGGCAACTCCTGAATATTACCCCCACCTCTTGCACCCGGGGTAGGACTTAGGACAGCTGGGGCTCTCCTCACCAAAGAATCTCAGCAGGAGGGTCTTATTGGCTCAGGAGGATGAGCTCTGGCCACGGCAGCCAAATAAACGTGTCTCCTGTTGCAGCCTTGGCCTAGGACCCCAGCACAGCTGAGTCAGTGCCACGCGAATCTCACCATATGGGAACAGGGTGGCTGTGGTAGGGGAGGGGGTGGAGCTGGGTTGCCATGAGAACTGGGATGCTGGCATTTCCTCTTTTGGGGAGGCTGAACCATACTTCACAGGTGGTGTACGCTTCTGAATCCCATTTCTCTGTGTTTTTTAGGAAGGAAAAAGGACAGAGGAAGGGGGTGGGAAAAGACAAGGAGGGAGAGAAAGACAGAGCCACAGGAGCAGTGGGAGCTTTCTGGGGCTGTTGAGTGTTGATCAGGGGCCTGTGTTCCCCAGAGCTTAGCCCAGGGCCAAAGAGAGGACATCGGACTATTACTCTTATCCAGACCTTGGGTCAATCTTTTCCTTAAAACACACAACCCTGCGCCCTGCCTGAGCCCCTTTCTGGGTTACTCATCCTTATCCCTGTCCCCTCAGTGTCCACTCTGTGGACAGCGACACTGGGGCAGAGAGAGCAGAAGACTCAAGCCCTGCTCCTAGGCCCTCAGTCAGGGGCAGGTTCCATATTACCTGAGTTCTTCACAGAGACCTTTACTAGCATGGCAGTGAACCTTCACCTGGCCACGGCAGATGTGGACAACTGCCCTGAGAGACAAGAGGGAACAGTGAAGCAGTGGGAAGTGGGAGGTGAGCGTGGGAGGATGTTGGGAGCTGAAAGGGAAGGACTGTTTTCACTCATCCATTTGGAGGGAAGAGAGGGGTGGATAAGCCAAGATTACAGGCTTTGGGGTGAACAGGCCTGGTGTGCATCCAGTTTCATCTCTGGCACCTCTGGCAAATGAGCCTCCTTGAATCCTGGTTTCCTCCGTAAATTGGGTTGATAGCATCTCCCTTGCAGGTTTCCTGTGGCGTGCACACAGTGGAGGAACTAGAGCTGCCACTGATGTTATCTTCAGGACATGGTCCTTGGCATTGGCTGGAGACATAGAGATGAGTTTATGTGTCCTGAGCCTGGAGTGGCCGCCTGAGTAAAGCTGTGGAGTGACCTGGCGCAGCCATGTTCGGGGTAAACGGAATTGTAGGAAGGAGCTATCCTGGCATGAGGGAGACTGGGAAGGCAGGAGGAAGGCAGTGTGACAACTGGGGAGCTTGGGTCTAGGGGAAGAACCAGTCCTGGCCCATCCAGACACTGGGCAGGCTCAGGCCGTGTGAGCAGCTCTAAGACAGAACTGCTGCCTCCATTGAATCTCTGGCTGTCCCCAGCTTCTCTTCCTGAGAGCCTCACTTGTCATATTTGGTATAGACTTCTTGGGAAATCCCCTCCAGACTCTTGGAAAGCAGGGCTACTAAGCAAGGAGATTGGTGCTGTGACACCAGCTCCCCCAGCACATCCTGACGTGTGATCTGGGAAAGCCCTCTTTCTGGACTGCCCTCTCACTATAAATGGGGTTTCAGACTCTGTCCTTCATTCTCCAGGGCTGAGGAGGGCCCCAGGAGACAGTAGAGGAAGCTTCCTTTAGCACGTGTCTAGAGAAAATAGGAGGGAGGGCTGGCTCTATTTCCAGTGAGCAGGCGGGGAGGGGAAGTGGGGGTGAGGCTCTTACATTCTGGTTATTGCCTCCACTGATAATGGAGCCCAGGTGTCAAGTCCTCCTTTGTGCCAAGATCTTCGTATCTCATTCCACTCTTACAAAAACTAGGGAAGTAGTATCATTCCCACTTGACACCCCAAGAAGACTGAGGATTAGAGAAGAGTAACTTGCCCAAGGTCATCCAGCTAGAGGAACAGAGGCACGACTAGAACACAGGTCTGCCTACCTCTGGAACTTTGTTTCATGAGCCCTCTCGGTTTCTCTCATCTGACTTCTAGCTCCCACAGATTGAAGGCCTCAGTCTAGCCTCTCTAATTGGCTGTTGCCAGGCTGCAGGGACTCTATACTCAGCAAAGAGTGGAGAACAAGGAGAAATAGATGCTCCAATCCCCACTGGTTACAGCGGGCCCATACCTAGCCGGCCCAGAAGCACAGGATCCCAGCTTAGGAATGAGGTGGAATGAGACTTTGAACTTTATTGATTACTCACTCTGATCTCAGCCTGAACCTCTATGAACCTCCATTTTTTCATTCAGAAAACAGGCAATGGAGTTGCCCTGTATCAGACAGACTAGATAGGTTTTGCTGCAATAACAAACAATCTTAAACATCTCAGAGATTTAAAACAGCTTAAGTTCATTTCTTGCCTTGATTGCAAAAAGGTAAGAAATGAAGGTCTGTTTCTTATTGTCACTCAGGACCCCAGGCTGAAGGAGCTGCCACCCATCTCAAATGTGTACCCGTAATACCATGGCAGCAGGAAGAGGGAGGGCCAAGGTTACAGCTTGTAAAACTCCCTCAAGTAAATGACACAGGTAACTTTTACTAATAGTTCATTGGCCAAAGTATGTCACATGGCCATGCCCAACTTCAAAGGGAAAGGGCATTTCCTCACCATGTGCCTGAAAGAAAGAAAACTAGGATCTTAGCAAATATTCTTACTGATGACCCCAGGCACCTGCCCACAAGATTACGTGTGCTAAAGGAAATGGGGGCCCTGGCATAGAAGGTACCCAGAAAATGTTAGCTATCTTCCCTTTTGCTCCCAACTCCTAAGAGAGCCAACTTCCCTTTCTTTTCTGGTTGTCTCCCCCAATGGGCCATCAGGATTGATGGACAGTCCTCACCTTGAAGGTGGTGCCTTCCTCAGGGGCACACAGCACGGTGGCAGCAGAGCCAGAACAAGCAGACAGATCTCCTCACTCCCAGCTGAGCATCCCCCACCCCACCCAGTGCCTCTTTTTACAAATGGGGGGGGGGAGCATCAGAGACCAATAGTATTTTATTAAGGGCTTCATAATACCCAGATAAAATTTCATCTCCTGCCATTAACCAGGAAATACAATTCTATTCCACAAATGTTCTGTTGGGCACCAGGAGGGCCCATGGTGGTCTGGGTGTCCCACAAAGCTGGGGACTCTCCTCTCACTCATCACCTTCCCTCATCCCTCAGAAAGACACCTTGCTCCCTGGCCGGAGGCCACAGGTCTGCCTAAAGTCCAAGATGAGCAACCAAAGCCTGCAGGGAGAGGGGGCAACGGGCAGGAAAACAACTTAGGCTTGAGTTCACAGCCACAGAAGGCTGTGTAACCTTGGGCAAGTCCCTTTCCCTCTTTGTCCTTGTCTCCCCCAGATAAGGGATGGCCTGAGTTCCCATCCCTGTCTCTGACATCAGGGTTATGAGAGCTTCTTTACCAACCAGCATTTCCCCCTCCTAAAGTGAGGTGGCTAGAGTGGGAGAGAGAACTTTATCCACCTGTCCCTCAGTGCACTCACTGGCTAGGCAGACTCTGCCCTCCCCCCAAAAGGCTCACAGTCAGAGGAGATAGACTGGTAGCCAGCAACGACCCAATGATATGACAGAGACATACTCCCTTCAGGAGGCTCTGATGACCAGCAATGGCACAAACCAGACAGGCTATAGGTTGAGCCCAGTTTCCTGCCCTCTCCCTGATCCTGCCTTTGACCACAAGTGGACTAGAGAGATCCAGGATTCCCAGGTGAAGGAAGAATTGGAGCTGGACCCTGAATCACTTAGCCTGGCAAGGAAGGGGAGTGGTTTCCAGGCTGAGAACAGCGGGAGCAATGACTTGGAGGTGGCATGCCTCTGGAGTAGGACTGAATGACAGCTGTCACCTGAAAGATATATATGTTGACAAGAGGAAGGATGATTTCAGTGTTTTAGCAAATCTCTCTCTCCCTCTCTCCCTCCTCCATCCCTCCTTTCCTTTTTCCCCCCTCCCCTTTCCCTCTCCCCAGCTGCAGCCACAGGCAAGAGATGTTGGGATTTCTCTGTTGCTCCCAACTCCTAGGAGAGCCAATCTCCCTTTCTTTTCTGGTTGTCTCCCCCAATGGGCCATCAGGATTGATAGACAATCCTCACCTTGAAGGTGGTGTCTTCCTCAGGGACACACAGCACGGTGGCAGCAGAGTCAGAACAAGCAGACAGATCTTCTCCCAACTGAGCATCCCCCACCCCACCCAGTGCCTCTTTTTACAAAAGGGGGGGGGGGGGGAGAAGCATCAGAGACCAATAACAAGTATTTAATTTAACAATTCTTTATTGTTCAGATTATTACAATTGTTCCTCTTTTTTCCTTCCATAGCTCCCCTCCACCAGGTTCCCACCCCACCCTCTGCCCTTACCCCCACCCCACCACCACCACCACACTTTCCTCATCCATAGGTGTACAATTTTTGTCCGGTCTCTTCCCCCCAATACACACACCTCTTTCCCCCAGATAATTTTCAGTCCACTCCCTTTCGATTCCCCTGATTCTATTATATTCACCAGTCTATTCTGTTCACCAGATTTTTTTATTCACTTGATTTTTACATTCACCTGTTGATAGATATGTATTTGTTGTTCATAATTTTTATCTTTATCTTTTTCTTCTTCTTTCTCTTCTTAAAGAACACCTTTCAGTATTTCATATAATACTGGTTTGGCGGTGATGAACTCCTTTAGCTTTTCCTTATCTGTGAAGCTCTTTATCTTACCTTCAATTCTGAATGATAGATAGCTTTGCTGGGTAGAGTAATCTTGGTTGTAGGTTCTTGCTATTCATCACTTTGAATATTTCTTGCCACTCCGGTCTGGTCTGCATAGTTTCTGTTGAGAAATCAGTTGACAATCGTATGGGTGCTTCCTAGTAGGCAACTAACTTTTTCTCTTGCTGCTTTTAATATTCTCTCTTTGTCTTTTGCTCTTGGCATTTTAATTATGATGTGTTTTGGTGTGAACCTCTTTGGATTCCTTTTGTTTGGGGTTCTATGTGCTTCTTGGACTTATAAGTCTATTTCTTTCACCAGGTGGGGGAAGTTTTCAGTCATTATTTTTTGAAATAGGTTTTCAGTATCTTGCTTTCTCTCTTCTTTTGACGCCCCTATAATTCAGATGTTGGTACGCTTGAAGTTGTTCCAGAGGCTCCTTACACTATCTTCATATTTTTGGATTCTTTTTGCTTTTTCAGTTGAGTGTTTTTTGCTTCTTTGTATTACAAATCTTTACTTGATTCTTGTGATCCTCTAGTCTGCTGTTGGATCTCTGCATAATATTTTTTATTTCAGTCAGTGTATGTTTAATTTCTAGTTGGTCCTTTCTCATATCCTCAAGGGTCTCGCTAAATTTATTGGTCTTTTCTAGAAAATTCTTGAAAAACTTTATAACTGTAGTTTTGAACTCTATATCCAGTCATTTGCTTTCCTCCATTTCTTTCACTTGTGACCCATTTCTTTGTCTCTACACTTTGGCTATTTCCCTGAGTTGATAGAGTGGCTTTGTGTGCTAGGTGTCCTCTAAGGCCCAGTGGCTCAGCCTCCCCAGTTACCTGAGGTGGACACTCTTGGTGCACCCCTTTGTGAGCTGTCTGCACAGTCTTGTTGTAGTTAAGCCTCAATTGTTGCTGGTATTACTTGGAGGAATTGACCTCCAGGCCAATTGGCTGTGAGGATCAGCTATGTCTACAGTGGGAGAACTTCTGTGCTGGAGAAACCCTTATGAGACAAGACTTGCAAAAGCCTCTGTGCTCAGCTTGGATGGGGCGGAGTCTCAGGGCAGAGCAGATAGCATTGGTTTCCCATCAGCCCTGCCTTATTAGGCCCCTGTGTTTCAGTGTCCTGAGGTAATCGCTACAAGCACCTCTGAGAGAAAGCCACCTTCGAGTTCTGCCCGCTGCTGCAGACCAGTTTCTCCCGGAATGAGTCTTGCCTGGAACTGGAGTTCAGTACAGTCAGAAGCTTTTGTCTCCCTCCCGCTTGAGAAAGCCAGCCGTGTACTCAGTTTCCCGCCCTCTCCACGCTTGCGCTCCTTGGTACCTCTGCCTTCCGCAGTTCCTCTGAGGCTTAAATAAGTATGCTTTTCTCTTTCCTGACAGTTCAGTTTCACCACATATGAGCTCTAGTCCCCAGAGTCTCGCCAGCTATGCATTCAGTTGCCAGTCCTCTGCACATGCATATCTCAGTACCTCTTTCTCCTGCAGATCCTCTGAGTCTCAGTATGCTTTTCTCTTTCCTTCTAGTTGTAGAATTTCCACTCAGCCAGCTTTCCTGTGGTTCTGTATGATGTCCATTTTGTCTTTTAGTTGTAGCTTTGAAATTGTTGTGCGAGGCAGTAGTTTAGGTGTTTACTTATGCCGCCATCTTGGTTTCTCCCTCTCAACTAATGTTTTCTAGTGTAAAGAAGGGATGCTGCTGAAGGCCTGGGAGGCTTTGAGTTCCCTAGGACTGTGGGAATGGACCCCCTTATACCCAGAAAAATTGATAATAGCAACAAAAATAGTAATAACTCTTTTTGACACTTTACCATTAATGGATTACTTTGGATCCGTCATCTTATTGGTCCTCACAGTGGCTTATGAGTGGTGTTCTGTCCTATTAATTCCATGATTCACAGAGAAGGCAAAAGATTTTCCCAAAGCCAGTGGGTCTATGACATGTGCTCACACTGTTTGACTCTATGATGTATTTTTACCCACTTTTCGGGAGTCACAAGGGCCTTTATCGGGGGACATCTCCCTGGGTCATAGATGGAGCAGGGTTCTGGCATATATGGGAAATGGGTTCTAGATTTCCACTCTATGGCTTCCCTTGACTTTTTGAGTTTGATAAGTTTTGCTGAGCCCAGAGTGTCAGAGGGCTTGGTCAAGCCCAGAGACACCAAGCTCCTGAGCTTCAAAATACTGTGGAACATCTTTCCCTTGAGATAGACTGGCAGAAGTACCAGTTTTCTGGAAAGTGTGACTTCCATGACTTGAAACTGTGAGGCTCACTTACTTGCTTATGAAATCAGAGCACGTTGTAAAGAAGTCTAAATACCTAGGAACAGTGTGGTACTGTCTTGGTGAAAATGGATGGCTAACAGTCACTACTATATATAAATTTGTGCTTTTGTCATTGGCCTTACAAAAGGAACTATTTCCAACATGACAGTGCACGAAGGTTCCCTTTTCTCCAACCTTCTGCACTGTTGGTGAGAATGTAGATTGGTGTAGTCACTGTGGAAAGAAAGTAGTATGGAGTTTCCTCAAAAAATTAAAAACGAAACTGCCTTATGACCCAGCAATTCCACTTCTGAACACGAATTCAAAAGAATATATACACCCTTATGTATTTGGAGCATTATTTACAATAGCCAATATGTGGAAGCAGTCCACCAGTAGAGGAGTGGATACAAAATCTGTGGTACATTTACACAATGGAATATTATGCAGCAGTAACAAAGAAGGAACTCTTACCTTTTGTTACTGCATGGATGGACTTGGAGAGAATTATGCTAAGTAAAATAAGCTAGTCAGAGAAAGACAAGTATCTAATGAGCAAAATAAACTAACAAACAAAATAGAAACAGACTCATAGAGAACAGACTGACAGCTATCAGAGAAGAGGGAGTTTGCAGGGCTGAGTGAAAACGTGGGGGGACTAAGGAAAAAAAGAAAGACAAACTCATAGGCATAGATAACAGCATGGTGATTACCAGAGGAGAAGGGAGGCAGGTGAGGAGGTGTAGAAGAGGGTAATGGGAGAATCAGTGGTTGTGGAAGGAAACTTGACTTGGGATGATGATCACACAATACAATGTACAGATGACGTATTATAGAATTGTACATCTGACACCTATATAATTTTATTAATGTTACCCCAATAAATTACATTTTTATAAACCTATTTATATAAAAAAGAAGGAACCATTACTGCTTTTTCAGATTTGGGTTTCCAGAAGCTCTGATTGTATCCTGGGCACATGATGTTAAGAATCCTGTCTTATTTCACTTAGCATAATGGTCTCCAGTTCCATCCATGCTGTTGCAAATAGTAAGAACTCCTTTTTTAATTTCTTTATTGATTAAGGTATTACATATGTGTCCTTATTCCTCCATTACCTCTCACTTCCATTCATGCCCCCACCCCCTGTTATCTGTGTCCATTGATTAAGCTTATATGCATGTATATAAGTCCTTTGGTTGATCTCTCCCCTTTATGCCTCTACCTTTCCTGAGGTTTGACATTCTGATTGATGTTTCTCTGTCTCTGGATCTATTTTTGATCATCAGTTAATGTTGTTCATGATATTCCACAAATGAGTGAGATCATGTGATATTTATATTTTTCTGTCTGACTTATTTCACTTAGCATAATGCTCTCCATCTCCATCCATATTGTTGCAAATGGTAAGAACTGTTTTACCACAGTGTAGTGTTCCACTGTGTAGATGTACCACAGTTTTTTAATCCACTCATCTGCTGATGGGCAATTAGGTAATTTCCAAATCTTGAATTGTGAATTGTGCTGCTATGAACATAGGGGTGCATATATCCTTTCTAAATGGTGTTACTAGTTTCTTGGGATATATTTCTAGAAGTGGGATCCCTGGGTCAAATGGGAGCTAAGTAAAATAAGCCATTCAGAGAAAGATAAATATCACATGATCTCACTCATTTATGAAATATAATGAACAACATAAACTGATGAACAAAAACAGATCCAGAGACAGAGAAACATTGATCAGAACATCAAACCTTAGAGGGAAGGTAGGGGAGGGGAGGGGTAAGGGGAAGAGATCAACCAAAGGACTTGTATGCATGCATATAAGCCTAACCAATGGACACAGACAATAGGGGTGTGAGGGCATTAGTGAGGAAATGGGGGGGAATGGAGGAATAAGGACACATGTGTAATACCTTAATCAATAAAGAAAAAAAAAGAATCCTCTGTCTCCAGGCCAGCAACTTTCTCATTAACAATGTTAGGTTGTGTGGGCTTCTTCAGGTACTTAACTCTTTCGACACAGCCTACAAATTATGAGAGAGAAGATGTCAGCTGCCTTCTTAGAGCTTCATTTAGTCAGGCCTCTATTGATTATTTTTTATTTTTCAATTATATTTTTATTGATTTCTGAGATGGAGGGAAAGAGGTAGAAACATCAATGATGAGAGACTCATTGATCTGCTACCTCCTGCACACCCTCTGCTGGGCATCAAGCCTGCAACCTGGGCATGTTCCCTGACCGGGAATCAACTGTGGTCTCCTGGTTCATAGGTCAACGCACAGTCACTGAGCCATGCTGGCCAGGCTCAGGTTTCTGTCATTTACTTAAAAAAAAAATCTATACTAATGTGCTAATTAGACCAGGAGACCTTCCAGATGTCCTTCTGGATAAAGCCATGGTGGTGGGGCTGAGGCAGAGGCAGGTTAGGGGTGATCAGGCCAGCGGGGGGGGGGGGGGGGGCGGTTAGAGAGTGAGGGGGGAAGGGAAGGTGAGCAGGCCAGCGGGGGGGCAGTTGGGGGTGAGCTGGCTGGCAGGGGGTGGCAGTTGGGACAACAGGCTGGCAGGGGGGTCAGGTGGGGCAAGCAGGTTGGCAGGGGGGGGGCAGTTGGAGGCAATCAGGTCAGCAGGGGGGACATTTGGGAGCAAGCAGGCCGGCAGAGGGGAGCAGGTGGGGACAAGTAGGCTGGTGGGGGGAACAGTTGGGGGCAATCAGACTGGCAGGGAGGTGCAGTTGGGGGTGATCAGGTTGGCAGGGGAGTAGTTGAGAGCAAGAGAGCTAGTGAGGGGGTGCAGTTGGGGGCAATCAGGTAGGCAGGCAGGTAAGCGGTTAGGAGCCAGTGGTCCCAGATTGTGAGAGGGATGTCCAATTGCCCATTTAGGCCTGATCCCTGTGGGATCTCTGTGGGATCGGGCCTAAAAGGGTAGTCGGACATCCCTCTCACAATCCACGACTGCTAGCTCCCAACCGCTTGCCTGCCTGATTGCCTCTAACCACTTATGCCTGCCAGTCTGGTCACCCCCTAACCACTCCCCTGCTGGCCTGGTCATTCTTAACTGCCCTCCCCTGCCAGCCTGGTAATTCCTAACTGCCCTCCCTTGCAGGTCTGGTTCCCCCAACGGCCCTCCCCTGCAGGCCTGGGTCTCCCACAACTGCCCTTCCCTGCAGGTCTGGCTCCCAACTGCCCTTCCCTGCTGGCCATCTTTTGGTGGCCATCTTGTGTCCACCTGGAGGCGGCCATCTTGTGTGTTGGAGTGATGGTCAATTTGCATATTACCTCTTTATTATATAGGGTAATTACATTTGGGTGGTCTTGGGACTCAGTTTCCTCTTCTGTAAAATGGGGTTATAATGCTACTGAGGATCCCAATCTTCTTCCCATTTACCTCCCCTCTGCCATCCCACTGCCCTGTCTTCCTAGATACCTCAGAACAGAGCCTAGAGACAGGGAGGAAAGAAGGAGGCAGGAAAATAAATATCTCACCGTCTGTCTGTCCATCTGTTAGCAAAGGTGGCGTCAGTTTTCATCGAGGTGGGGAATCTGCGAAGTAGTCAAAAAATATCCCTCTGTGATTCCAGCAGCCCAGCTGTTCTCTTTCAGGAAAAGTGCTGAGGGCTGAAAATAAAATAAAGGAACAATGATAGAAAGACACAAGAAAAGGAGAGAGGGGAGGAAGAGAAGAGTAAAATAGGGAAGAGAGAGGCAGGCCTGGGGCAGGATAGCAGAGAGTGGACCAAGGTTTTGTCAGGGCCTTTCTAGCTACCTGGCACAGCATTCAGCTCTGACTGCCAGCCACTGCATGCCCACTTGAACCCGGGCTCAATGCAGTGCCGTCTGTGATCTTTAAAGTTGCTGTTGTATCTGTAAATCTTCCTGCTTGATATCAGGGAGGCCTTTGGGCCTTTGGCCTTTTAGAAATGGCATCTTAGCTCGGGAGGGAGACCTTGGAAAGGAATTTCCAGGCTACTGTTTTGCCTCTGATAGTGTTCTGACTCTCGTCCCCAAGATAGGGACTGTGGCCACTCCATGGGCCTGTACAGACCCCATTTTGTCCTTCCTCTGCACCTTTACACCTGCTGTTCCTTCCTCCTAAAATGCCTGTCCCCCTCTCTGCATTGAAGGATCCTACCATTCTTGCAAAACTGCCTCCTCCACAGAGACCCCTGGGATTTTCTCCCAACCTCGGGGCCTGTCTCTCCTCCCTTCCTGCTCTGATCATGTGGGCTTGTCTTTCCCTGGCCTGTGTTCTGGCAGGTGGGCCAGTGCCATTTAATATCTGGCTTCCTTGTGCCTTTGGTCAGGGGCAGGACGTCTCTCGGTGCCATAGCAGGGCCAGGTTTGAGAGCCTCTGGGGGCCTTGGGTTCTCATCAGGCCACTCACCTACCTCTAAACTCGCACTAGGGAGGTCGATAGGGGCACTGCCCTCCCTGCTTCAGAAACAGTGCCTATCAAGTAGGCAGTTAGAGCAACGAGTCCCAGACCACATCGCCACCCAGCCTGCAGTCCTCTTCACGCCTCTGCACTCTTCAGCTAGAGTGTATCCTGGACGCTGGTTCCAGCGTTGTCACTTGCCTCTCTGTGATCTTGGGTAAGGTACTGTGCTTCTCTGTGCCTGTTTTGTCATCTGTAAAATGGAGAAGCTAACAGAATCTTATGGAGTTGTTGAGCGAGTGAAACAAGTTATCACCTAGATTGATAGGAGGTCTTGGAATTAGACATTTACATCCCCCCGCCCCCGGGTTTGTGGCAGGGCCTGCCCAGTTTAGATGAGCATGCCCTTGCTGGCTGTCAGCTAGTTCCAGCTCAGTCACTTACGGAAACAGGTGCCACAGAGGCTCATGGAGGAAATCTCTCATGCTATAATTTCAGGCCGTGAGAATGGATTTGGGATAATATCATACAGACTCAGTTGGGGGAGAGTCTGGGCCAGGAGCTGGCCCTGAATGTGGGTGTATGCTCCGCCACAACTACTCCCAAGAGGGAGGGCTGGCTAGCCTCTGCTCTGGCCCTCTTGGAAGTAGAGAAACCCTGGGTTCCTACCATGCCCCTCCTGCTCACAGATTTGTGACTATATTCGGGGCACAAAGAAGAGGGAAGGAAAACTTGGCCTCTGGGTGAATTATGAGCTACAGCCTGGTCCTCTCACCACTTTCCGCCCCCCACCCAATCAGCTCTCTTGGTTGCCATGACAGCAGGGTTCTGGGAAGCAGGACTGCTTCTGGGGACAGAACCAGAGTGTGTGCCCATGGCGAACAGTGTATCCATGTGCCTGCCCAGGTCTTCCTGCAGGCTGGTGTGCGGGGGAGCTATGTTTGGGTGGGGACACACTCCTCTGACAGGTAGGAACAAGCATTTGTTCATGATGCTTCTCACACTTCAGATGTTGCTGGCATTTATCTTAGCCATGAGATATACAGTCATCCCTTTCGCCCAGCTTATTAACTATGGAAGTCATAAACATGCCTGTCCCTGTCACACCCCCACCAGGCTCATGGAGAAGACCCTACACCACCCTTCTCATGCTGCTGGCCCATGCATGAAGCAGGCAATATTGGCAGTGCTGTCCCAATTTGTAGAAGGGGAAACTGAGGCCTGCCCACTCGCTCACTCACTCATTCACTGGACTCATCCTGGACTGCCAACTAGGCTGTGGCTCTTCTGGGGCTTCCTGGATCCCCCCCCCCCCCCCCCCCCGCCAGGCAGTATAAGTGTCTGAGAACCACTTGGGATCTTATGCTTCTGTGCTGTCTCCTTTTCCACACGTGAGTGAGGCTGGCTGTGGTGGAGACTTATCACTGAGGCGTTTATTTGCTTCTCTGTGCTTCAATTCAGAGCTAGCTGCTGGCCTAAGGAAAGGCTGCCAGCCATTCTAGAATGGGTCTGGAGTCAGCTCTCCAGTGGGACCAGTAAAACATGTGTGGGTACAAAGTGAGTGCTGGCCTGTAACTAAGGGCCTGCAGGGACCAACCTGCCTTCATTTGTTCATGGTGCTTCTCACACTTCAGACATTGCTGCATTGCTGGCATTTATCTTAGCCATGAGATGTGCAAGCACCCCTCCCCCAGTTGTTAATGAATGTGAAAATGGCCCTACCACGTTCTAGAGTGGAGAGAGAGCTGGGCACTGGGAGGATGAGTGATGAGGTCCACCCCTCTGCCTGCTGCTTGGGCTGCTCTGGGGAGAGATGGTGAGAAGAAGCAGACCTCAAGGTCAGCCCCCCTTCTCCCCTCCCCATTGTGTGCCCTGGGGGGTCCTCCCTGACCCCTGCATCATGAGCTGTGCTGTATGAAGTCTTTGTAAGCTGGGTGGTCTTCTTGTCCCTGCTCTCTTCGGGGAAGGATGAAAGCTCCCGGACAGGCCAGTCCTGGAGGAGGAGTGTTTGGGTGTGCATTAGGGAATTTCCAGAGGGCACACCAGGGCCCTCCCCCTACTTGCCTTATAAGCCATCATGGCAATACAGGAGGTTATGTCTTGTTTTCGTGTCGCAGCAGGTGATATGAACACGGCATCTGAGTATACTGTGCCCATGTTTTGGTTTGAGAGTGTGGGGACCCTCTCATTGTCGGAGAC